>JAHZTW010000003.1:83875450-83943366 GCA_020283515.1 Alliaria petiolata | reverse complement strand
CCCCCCCCCCCCCCTAAAAAAAAAAAACCATTTATTATCTAAAGTTATTGTTTATACCGCTTCGTCGTTTATGTGGACAACTTGACATGCGCTTATTTGCATTTGAACTTTGAAGTAACATATTTACAGGCTTACACCAAATCCACTTGATCATTATTCATAAGTTGTAATCTTTCTGTCTCTCCAAGTTGCAAAAGATGTGCTACAATAGTAAATCTAGCCTCCTCTTTTATTAATTGTATTTTTTATCCCAAAAAAATCAGTTTAAAACAAATAAAATTCAACATATATAGATTGCAGATGAGTTCCCAACCTAAATATATCTTCAGTTGTGGTGAAAATATGCAACCACCAAACTCTTTAGCAGTTAGGACCGAACCGAATGTTGTACTAAGCACCTGTTTACGTGATTTGATTCCGCCAATTATATTATCGGTAGAGACTACAATGTAAAGGACCGCCCTGGGTCAAGCCAAATGAAGCATTGGGTTTGGTCCCCAAATTTAGTGGTCCATTTTAGGAGAAATTTTTTCTTATGTATATGTATATTATAGAGTTACTAATGCTTTAATATTTTATGATTCTTTCAATATGGGCCCGGCAAACAAAAATATAAATCAGCCCAAATTATAAAATCAACTAAATTAAAAGAAAAAACTCTTTTGATGAATGATTTTGCAGGAAAAAATGCAAGAAGTATTTTTCAAAAGCCATAGATTATTATGACTTATGAGTTTATTTATGTTTTTGAGAAATTATGTTTTCTCTAGCATTTTTTTATATTTGAACGTATTTTTATGATAGTTTTTTTTTATTAAAACTTTACAATATACTCCCTCTGTTTCTTAAAGAAAGTATTTTTAAGATTTTTACACATATTAAGAAAACACATTAAAACTTGATAATAAATGTATGATTTTTTGTGATTAACAATTTCCTATAAATTTAAACCAATAGCAATTCAATAAATTCAATTACTTTTATTGAAATTTACAATTTATCATTATTAACTCATAAAAAGTGCATAGAAAATTGAAAACTACATTCTTTTTGAAACAAATTTTTTTTCTAAAACTACATCCTTTTAGGAACAGAGGGAGTATAATATTGGCTCCATTTTGTGATTTGTTTCGAGCCCCCAAAATCTCAGGACCGGTCCTGACTATGTATTATCAAAAAGCAATTGGTTAAAGGCCCATTAGTGTGGTGTGCCTTCCCGGCCTATTATTTCCGTAGGTTTAATGGAAATAACTTCATGGTGAAATGCAAAAAAAAAAAAAAAAAAAGCTTAACGGAAGAAGCAACTCAAAGTGAAGAAGATCTTTTACTTGTTAGTTGTTAGGATTTAGGTTCAGAGTTGGTCGCTGACTCGCTTATGTTTTTACAGCATGAGCACACGTATCCAACACTTTCTGAGCAACCTAGAAACCGGTTACTCAATCCGAGTTGTTTCGAAAGCGGTTAAGGAACAAACCAAACCTGTTTTTTTTTTTTTAATCAAACATAGGTCTTCTTCTTCTTTACTATTGTCCAAGAGACATGAATATTCAAAGCTTCAAAGCAAAAAATTAAATACTTGATGGATCATAAAAGTCCAAGATTATTCACATCCAAATCCAACCTTATGGGTTTTATAAATTAAACAAACACGTAAAGAAGAAAAGAGAGCTTCTTCCTGGACTACTAACTCCTGCAACGAGCAATTGCGCTGCAACCACGACTGTAAGGATTAGCCTGAGCTCCGTTCTGACAATTGTAATAAGACGCACCTCTCCTCGAACAAGGCACACTGTTCCGCTTCAGAGATTGATAGCTTATGTATTTTGTTGTCGCCAATATTCTTCTATTGATCTCTGAGTCCATCTCCTCTTCCTCTCCCTCGATACAGTCTGCTATTGAACCGTGGCAGCCTGAACCATGGACTCCGGTTGTGGTCCATTCTAGACCGTCGAGGTCATTGGTGAATCCGGCTTGGACCACAGGTGAAGAGATGACGAAGAAGCAGAGAATCACAAGGGTTGGGAACAGAGTAAAAGACTTGGCCATTTTTTGGTCTTTCTTCTTTCTTTTGGGTTTCTTTTGTGTTATTATCGTTCCTTGAGTTATGTTTATATATATACATGGTGAGTGCGTGGACTAATAAGTTTTTGTTTTTCGTTAGTGGTTGAACAATTTTTCTGTTTTTGTCTTCTTATTAGAATTAAGTGTTTATGTTTTTAAAAAAGAAAAAAGGATAGCATGACGATCTCCTTTGCTAATCCAAATGCTAGTTACGATCATCTTTTTTTCTTTCTCTCTGTTCATGTCTTTGTTATATTCAAGTTGAGAAAATTTAACGAGCTTTGATTTATATAAACAATTTTTCTAGCTTTTGTGGATGAAATAGAAGTATTTGATTGAACATCATATCATCTAATTTTTTCATGTATTGCGATATCCACAGAAATGCCACTTGACCATGAAATTCAAAAAGATTATGCAAATGAATGATTAATTAATTGGAGAATTGTTGGGAGTGGTTGAATATTTGTTAGAACCGACACGAAATGTACCAAAAAACGATTTGATTGATATATTTGAGCGGTCAAGCCTTTTTTCATCATCCATTTGAATTTTTTTAAATCAACATTATCATCATCTTTTTAAATGATCTGAAAGCACTGAATCTTGATAACATAATGAATTTATAATTGGATGTATTAAAGTGGCAAATGTAGCTTTCTTTAATCGAAAATTGAGTCATTATATTGATTTTAGTATCTTCATATATCTGTCAATCTGCATCTTGTCATTTCTCTAGATGCATTCGGTAAACATCGATTATTGGCATCGACCGAGATCAGTTTTAGTTATTGTAAATTATTCTTACTTACTACTAATGAAGAGGTCCCCCTTATTACCAACTATTTTTAACTACTGAATTTCAAATACACATATTTTAGTATTTTCTTTTCACATGGTTCGCTCTCTAAACAAAATACGTATTGCGAAACAATGAAAAGCTATTATTCGTTTTATCTTCCCCAACGACTTTGAAACGAGTTGGGCCATCGTTATCCCAAGAAAACAAAGAAAACAAAACCTAACCCCTCTTTAACTTATCTAAAATAATCGAGAATTATTAGACTAGCACTTTCTAATAAAATCATGTTTTATATAATACAACAATACTCTTCTTTAAAATCCCAATTTTTATTTCTCACCGAATCAAAACGCGTTTCATGCTCAACATATCATGAAAACATCAAAGAATTGATGATACTAATAAGTTTCACAGCCATTTAAGAGAGAGTCACCAAAACTAATACAAAATCATTTTCCTTTTCAAAATGCAAAAACTGTGTTCACATATAATAGTATCAATGTCATGGACTTGTCAACACAAACAAATGATACAGAGCTTTTCTTCTCCTATGATCTCTCTCTCTCTCTCTCTAGTCTTTTCTAAGGTTTTATGAAGATAACAATATGCAAGAGAGCTTCACAGTTTCATCTTTCTAACTTGCTGAGCACGTCATCCATTGGTGGCAACTCCTTCGAGATCTCAGCCCAATCCGGCATCCCCTGAATAACAGAGTTTTTCCTTTACATCTCAGATACACACAGAACCACTTTAAAAACCAATACATAGATATCGTAACAATAACCAAAACTATTCTCCAGTCAAGATCTCAAACGTGAGAAACCAGAAGAGGAAAGGTTTCTAGATGAAACTTACTTTACCCGATCTGCGGACTCGACCATCTAACCGCAGTATGATGTACACGTCCTCGCCCGGGACAACTCCTTCAGCTATCTGTTGATCTCTTATCCACCTGAAAACAAACAAGACCAAAGGCATCTTTTTAAGACTCAAAAAGCAAAGTTTCCATCTTTGTTCTATCAAACTTTTGATCAGCAAAAAGGCTATAAAACTTTCGACCTTTCCCATTCACCAGGCGAAACAATCTCCGACTTGAACCTGATTTCACTTTTCAGCTTTGATTGGGCAACTACCGATTGAGCCCGTGTATCGAAATCTTCCTACCAAGTAAAGAAAAATCACTGCTTTGCAAAATGAGAATGAAGATGAATATTTCTATTCGTTCCAATGATAGAACCTTTTCGTTACCCCAATTGAAGGAAGAGATGTAGCTGCCTTTGAAGAAGCTCCAAAACCCTTTTTCTTCTCGATTTCCGGTGTCTTACGTTCACCCCATACCACGGGAACTAAGAGAACACCTCGCCTTAGGAGCTCGGTTCTGAACCTATCTGCCTTTTGCATCGCGAGCGTAACAGTCTCTTTCTTTCCAGCTAGAATAACCTAACAACAGAGTCAACCACTTAACTGATTCAGAAACTCAACGGAGAATACTCATTTGTTTTTAAAAAGTGGTATAAATGACTCACTGGTCGAACTGTATCCCTTAGCTGCACAAGTTCAACAACACGGTTGGTTGACAGGCGTAGAGGCAACCGGGAAAGAGTTTCGTCTCGAGTTATCTGAACCATTTGTTCTTCCTCTTTCTTGTTTTCCCAAAGGAACAATGAAACCAGAACAACAATACCTGTACATTGCTGTTCCAAAAGCTTAAGTCACATGAAAGAGCGAAAAAAAAAAGAATTTTAAATTCATATAGAGTCTATGGACTCACCTCCAATGTTAATTGCAGCATTTCCTGTAGTTTCCAGAAGATCTGGAGCACCATCACCGCCTCTTATTGCCTGAATCAGTCTTGGTACGGTAAAGAGCGTTGAGATACCTGCTGCTGCTGCAAATGCAAAATAGAAGAATTTCCTAAAGCCACGAAACGGTGCTCGTACTTCGCTGATGAGTTTCAGGTCTCTTCGGAAACTATCTCCAATATCTTCCCCGCCTAACCTAGCCTGCACGAAATTGGAAGAAGGTTTTCGCCAATGAGAAAGTTTCTTCCTGAGGATAAAAACAAGATAGAAGAAAAGAAAAGTACAAGACCTCTTCTTGCAGCTCCTTAAACTCGGGTAATGCGCGAAAGGATGCTAAATCAGGATCATTAAGGATTGTGGCAAACTTGAGATTATAATCTCTCAAAGCGACTCTCAAGCAATCAGCAGCCTTTTTTCCTTCGCCCCTACCTCGAGACGATAAACAATAGGGATGATATCAAAGAGAAGAGAATCTCATCAGGATCTTCCACAAATCGGTGATTATTATCAAATTCATCGGTATATGGTTCGAGATTCTTACCGGTAAGCATGACAGCATGCTTTGTTATAGTAAGCAGCTTGTGACTCAATGGGATTTGGATCTAAACTCAGTGCTGTTTCAAACTGGACAAGAGCATCTTTGACCTGAAAGAGATCCGACAAAACAACATTCATTCCACTCGTTTGGTTACAAGTTTATATTCCATAGAATCAAACTGGTGGAAATTTTGCTTAAGATGATAATTTAATGGTGACTGGTGAAAGTATTTAAATTTCATCAAACTTAGGGTTTACTAATTTCACCGAAATAAACACACAAGCGTCGCAATAAAATCGTTTACAACAAAACCCGACTGAAACATACTCAGCTACGATCACAATTATCATCCGAATCGAGCTCTAGAGCATACCCGTCCTCTCTTAAAGAGATCGAGGCCAGAGTTAACGCACGACTCTGCCGTGAGAGCATCCGTCGGAGAGTTCGGAGACGGAGGTGAAGACGACGAAGATGGAGAAGAGGAGGAAGCGAAAACAAGGAGATGGGAATCCCAATTCCGGCGATAATCGAAGAGGGTCGCGTCCCCTGGTAGTGGCCATGGCCGTCGTTTCTTCACTCTCGAGAAAGGGTTCGAGACGCGGCGGAGGAAATGGCGGTTGAGCGACGGAGCGGTAGCCACAGCCATTCAATTTTCTTCTCCGCTTCCCAACAAAAAAAAAAAGACAAAACTTTTATCTTAGAGACGCTTCCACTTTTTTTGAGTTTTCTGTTTTATTTCGGAAAATAATATTTATCCTTTTTTTTGACAGAATATATAATTATCATTGTTGACTTTGTGTCTTTGAAGCTTGCCATTATCACAGACCGTTTGGAAATTGGAACCGGTTAAGAAATGGAAGAAGATTTGTGAATGATGATTAACTGAAGTAACTTGGCTTTTTTGTTTGAATTCACAGTCAACTCTCAAGAATTGGTTTAATATTAACCAGCTGAACTTTTAAGATAGAAGATTACTTTTTTTGGGGGTCGAATATAACTTAATTACTTATATATTAACTAAAAAAATTTACATTCAAACTAATCTCTAAAACAAGGAGACAGAGGACAACAACACATTAAACAAAACTTAAGAACACAAAAAAATTACATTAAAAAAACTCTTTAAAATTAGATTATCACTAGTTGAACTTGAAGATAGGGACATAAACTAATTACGCTGTTTTATATATCAAAACTCGTAACTAAAAACTACATTCAAACCAATCTCTCAGTAATAAATAAATAAATAAACAGAGAGGACACACAAAAACAAAAAAACATAAACTACATTAAAAAGAAGATGTCTAAAGTCAAATTTCAAGAATGAGATTTAACACTAATTAGTAGCTAGACTTAAGATAGATGTATTAACTGAAAAAAAAAACTGTTTTTATATATCAAGACTCATAATTGAAGATTACATTCAAATCAATCTCTCAGAAACAAAAACAGAGCACAAACAAACAAAAAAAGAAAAAAACAGAGGAAACACAAACGCAAACAACAGAGTTTCCGAGGATTGGGCAATGAAATCGCCGCCACTTATTGAATATGTGGATTAACAGTTTGATTAAACAATCCACTTAAAGGAGGATCTTCTGAGAAGAAGGCCTAGAAGTGATGTCAGCAACCCAAGCACTGACATGTGGACGCTCATCAAAGAGCTTCTTGGTCGGAGTACCAAGCAAGTACTGAATCACCGGGATATGGTGAAGATCGACCAAAGTGAAGTGATCACAAGACAAATACTTAGACTCACCTAGCCTAGCTTCGTAGTTATCAAGCACTTTGGCTAGCTTAACCTCTTCTGCTTCAACAACGGCTTGGTCGGTGGTCAAACCGAAGAAGTGCTTGAAGATTTGCTCCCAGCCAAGCTTTGAAGCAACTGAGTCAAACTCGTGAGCTTCTATTTCCATGCCCATGGCCAAGATTGCCATGTTCTTGGAGCCAAGTGACAAAAGTTGGTTTCCTTTGTCTGAGTACTCATGAGCTATGTATTGAGTAATTGCTCTTGATTCTGCATAAATAAATAATAAGAATCAAAAATTCATTTTTGAGTGTTTCTGCTTTCTTTAATTGCAATGATCAAAACCAGAGTTTGAGACATTGAACCAGGAGGATTGGGCATCCAAATCAAACCAAATAAAGACCAATTTGCTCCATACTAAACCGAATCTGAATTCAGTCTAGTTGAACCGAACCGAACTAAAGAATTAAAACGGCGAGGCCTAAATTTAAGAGTTTTTTTGTTTACCGAAAAGCTTGAAGTCTCCATCTTCAAAGGCTGGAATTTTACCAAAAGGCTGCAAAACAATTTTCAAGAGTTTCAGACCAAGGTTTTAAATGGAACCATCTTTATCTCTTGAAAATATCATATAACTATATACTTACGTTGCGGGAGAGGAAAGGCTCTTTCTTGTGTTCACCATCTTTCAGCTCGATATGAACAAGCTCAAAGTCAAGATCTTTCTCGTGCAGAGCGATGAGAACTCGTCTCGTGGCTGTTGAAGCAGGGTGCCCAAAAACTTTGATTCCTGCCATTAATTAATGCTGTTTTTTTTTTGTTTACTATAATCTCGAATTTAATTAAAGGTGAGAGATCTTTGAGGTTGATGAAATAAAGACACAAGTGGTGGAGTGTATTTATACAGCTAAAACAGAGTACAAAGTGAATAAACAAAAACCAAACCGGCGCCACCAATCTTGAATATTCTTTGTCAGAGGATTATTTCAAAGTCAAGTTGAATAATTTGATAAACAACTTGATTAATGTATAATGATTCTTCGTTTCTATTGGTTGAAGAGTTTTTAGAGTAAAGCTAATATAAAACAAACCCTTTCGCAAAAACAAAAAAAAAGTTAATATAAAACACTAAAACCAGAGAAATATTAAGCAACCACCGCGTGATAACGACCAGCACTCTTTTATCTACAAGTCAAAGTTTGACCGGCACTGTTAGGTTCACGTGGATCGTCGGGTGCTCAGATTAGATGCTCGAGGACTGCGTGTGTTTTCCCATTTTCATTATATTTCATTCCATAGAATGAGGTCAAACCAAAAAAGTCTTCTAGTGAAGTTTAGATTATTTTTATAAGAATTTGTAACCATTATGTAAATTTCACGGTGACCACTCGATTTCAATTATAGCTTGAGATTCGTTATGCATTTCCATTGAAATTTTTTTTTTTTCTTCTAAATATTGTATTTGATTTAACCACCAAAACTGATTCTTTTCCTTATTTCGGAAAAATGTTTCCCCTTTATTCATAACACGAAACTTAACAAACCACATACACACTCACACACAAAGTTCTTTGCTCTTATTTACTCTCCTTCTTATTGTACCAAGCCTTCACATCACAGGCCTTCTTCCAAGCCGGTCTAGCCGTAATCTTAGCCACCCATCGGCGCACGCTAGGCCGGTTTTCGAACAATCTCTTCGTAGGCGTGTCCATAAGGTATTGTATATTAGGAAGGTGAAACAGATCAGCTAATGTGAATTTGTTACTTGCCAAGAAGCTAGAATTTTTGAGTCGTTCTTCGTAGATATCTAGAACCTTTTCTAGCTTCGGCTCGGTATCATTCAAGACCTTATAGTCTGTTTTTAGACCCCTCAAAGGCTTGATGGATTGCTCCCAAGTGAGTATCGATGCAGGTGGATCGAATTCAAAAGATTCGATATTCATCCACATTCTCTGTGTTCCCATTGTTTTGGAGCTTTTGCGATTCAGAAGCTGTGAGCCTCTTGATCTATGAATAGTCGCGATGTATTCTGATATGGCTCGTGATTCTGACGAAAATTAATTCAATTAAAATTCATCACAAATTAAAATTGAAAAAAAAATCTTTTAACAAATCAGTTAGTTGTAAGTGTAGTTTAAAACTCACCAGTCAACTTAAAATCCCCGTCTAGGAAAACAGGGACTAGACCAAATGGCTGCATCAATAAAACACATTATTGAACTCAAAACCTAAGATGTACCATAACTTCAGTCACAAGTAACTAATCTCTACGCCAGAAACCCTAGTTATATAACATGTTGATACATATATATATATATATATAATGAATTCATTGCTAAATTGATTTATAAAGTTGATTAAACAGGTATGTCAATAAGAAAGAGTTTGGAGACCAGAACGCGGTCGGTTAAATCTAATTAAAACCTAAACGTTTCTTCAGTGACAAGTAATCTATCTAGAGGTGGAACTTACATTGATAGAGAGAAAACGTGGCTTCTTCTGCTCGTCGGCTCTCAAGTCGACGGTGATGGGAACGTAAGAAATGCCTTTCTCGTGGAGAACGGCGAGGACACGCCTTGTGTTGGCGGAGTAAGGATACCCATAGATCTTGTACCCTGCGATTTTACATTATCTCATCATATCTTACGAAGAAGAAAAAAAGAACAAAACCCATAGAGTTTTATACCAACTTTCAGAAAAAAAAATTATAGTTACAACAACTAGAGGTGACACAAAACGTACTTATCTTTTTCCGATTGAGAGATTAATTCGAAACATCAAATATAAATATAAATCACATTCAACTGACATTTTGCTACAAATCAGAAATCTAGGTGTTATTATGATTACCATCTTTGTGAGCTAATTCTTCACATTGTTTATAGCATTGGTGACGACTCTCGGATGTCAGGTTACAATGATGGTAGCAATTCGTAGGTACATCGCTCGCGTTTACCCCCCTCCCTACGACTCAATTATGAATATTCAAAACCATTATATTATATATAATATTAAATTGTAGCAAAATAATTATATATAATATTAAATTGTAGCAAAATACGAATATGAATGATCAAAATAATTACATGGGAATGGTTCATAAGAAATGGCCATCATAATAATCACGAGGGCAAACGAAACCAACAATCTAGAGGAACCCATTTTTGCTACCGTCTCTATAGACACTGAAATGTTTTTATATTTTTCTTGAGATAGATTTGGTCAAAGATGTATTTATAATTAAATAAAATGGGTCATAAACATAGTAATAACTACTTTTTGCTTTTCAGCTCTGTTAATTAGCTGGATTTTTGACATGAAATTGTAGATTTCTTTCCTTTATAGATTTTTTCTTATTATATGGACTTTTGCATGTTTATCATTTATTACTAAATGATTTTAGTCTAATAGGAAAATGGGGGGAGGGGGAGGGGGAGTGGGTGTGTGTTAGGGGTGGGCATTTCGGTATTCGGATTGGTTTCGCTTTGGTTTTTTCGATTTTACGGTTTAAGCCATATAAAAACCATTTATATTTCGGTTTAGTATGGTTCGATTTTCTTTGGTTTTCGGTTTTCCGGTTTTATAAAAATTAAAACCATACAAAATCCATATATAATTTGGTTCGGTTTGGTATGGTTCGATTTTGATTTTTTCGGAATTATACTACTACGAAAAACTTTGAAACTTTGATTTAAACTATGAATATGAATAATAATAATAGATATAAGTGAAACAAAACAAAACGTTAAAAGAATAAAATCCAAATCATAGGAAATAAATCTAAATCATCAATAAAACCAAGTTTATAAAAGGCAAAAACTAAAAAACAAATATTTATATTCATAGTTTGTATTTGTAAATATTATATTTTAAATATTTATATGTAGATATTTTTTGTAAATATTATATTTAAATTTATGAGTTAAGATTTAGTAAATTATAAAGATAATTAAGTCTAATAATAGAATATGGACATAAACTAAACTAAGAAAATAAGAAAATATAAATTATTTAAAATTTAGTTTTGAAACAAAAAAACCATTTGGTTTAACGGTTTTTAACCAAACCAAACCTAAACCAAAACTTTTAAAAAATAATAATTAAATGGTTTTTTAGGTTTAATCATCACCAAACCATATCATTTTTTTCGGTTTGGTATGGTTTAATTTTTTCGGTTACGGTTTATTTGCCCATCCCTAAGAGGGATAGACTAAAAATCATTTTTTTAGTAATAAAAGATAAACATGCAAAAGTCCATAATAAGAAAAAATATATAAAGGAAAGAAATCTACAATTTCAAGTAAAAAATCCAGCAAATTAACAAAACTGAAAAGGAAAAGGTAGTTATAATTATAAATACATCTTTTCTCTATCTCTATGAGTAATAAAGACCAAATCTATCTCAAGAAGAAAATAAAAAACATTTCAGTTGCAAAAATGTTTACAAAACAAAGATATATGTTAGAGAAAGTTTATTGGTTAATGTATTTGAAAAGATTTCCAAATACATATGGATTGATTGATTGCAAATGAGAGTTTTGTCAAACTGTGCAGTGTACCAGCAATTTTTTTTTAATTTTAATTTTAATAAATATAAAATTAAAATATATTTGATACCCATTGACAATGCTGTGCACCCAAAAATGACATCGAATATATATATATATATATTAAATGATATTCTCTCTCTAATTAGTTTAAATTGTTGTAAAAAAAAAGTTTAAATTACGATTTTTTTTTAATTGCCCTTTATTCATATACATCACACATATATAAACCAAACATAACGCATCTTATAAGACTACACAACAAACAACACAAGGTTGCAAAACAAAGACCCAAACACAACACACAAAGGCTTCCCACACAAACATATATTTTGCTTTCATTTACTTCCTTTGCTTACCAAACCAAGACTTGTCTTGATCACAAGCCATCTTCCAAGCCTCTCTACCCGTAATCTCATCCACCCACTTACGCACTTTAGGTCGATTTTCGAACAATCTCTTTGTAGGAGTTTCCAAAAGGTATTGTATATTGGGTAGGTGGTGAAGATCAACCAAAGTAAAGGTATTACAAGCCAAGAATCTAGATTCTCCTAGTCGTTTCTCGTAGACATTTAGAACCTTCTCTAGTTTAGCCTCGTTTTCTTTGACGTCTGCGTGGTCAGTTTCTAGACCGTAGAGAGGCTTAATGGCTTGCTCCCAAGTGAGTTTCGATGCCAATGGATCGAACTGGTGAGCTTCGATTTCCATCCACATTGTTAGTGTTGCCATTGTCTCGTGGCTTCGAAGATTCAGAAGTTGTGTGCCTCTTGAGCTATGAACATATGCGATGTATTGTGTGATGGCTCGAGACTCTAGAAGGAAAATGTTGAAATTGAAATTAGTCCGAAAAATCGATTAAAAATATAAACAAATTAGCTCACCACACAGCTTAACGTTTCCATCTTCAAAAACTGGGACTTGACCAAATGGCTGCATCAATAACACATTGTTAAAACTTGAAATCCTTGTGTTTCAAGTAACTAGTCACTAGGTGGGTATCACCTATATTCCCACTCTGAAAAGCTACTACTCTTTCTATTTTTGTTTTTGCGATAAAATCACTTACGTTGAGAGAGAGGAAAGATTCTCTTTTGTGTTCACCGGCTTTCAAATCGACGGTAATGGTATCGTAAGGGAGCCCTTTCTCAAGGAGAACAGCGAGAACACGCCTTGTGTTGGTGGAGAAAGGATGGCCATGAACCTTGTAACCTGCAACGTTAATATTCTTCTCACATTAGTGTTAACAAGAAGAATCATATATAGAAACGAAATTCAGAAATGAGAATTCATGCATATCCTCTGTTTTATTCTTATATACTTGAAGTCAACTTTAGGACGAAATTAATTACCGAAATCAAAATGTATATATCTTAATTTTTTTTTTTATAAAATCTATATATATCTTACCGAGCTTTTTTACTTCTGCCTCACGCTTCCAGTTTGGCATTAGCTTGAACACCATCTTCATGCAGTCCATCGAGACAGGACGACTTGTATAGCTCATTGATAACTCGATGATAAAATGTACATCTATATATATACTAAGTTAGATGTCTTTCTTTTGCAATACAAAAGAGAGGAACATTTTGCTTTTACCTGACATCAACGTAAAGAGTTCCCACCTTTCTTGTGTATCAAGAGATGAATTGTTCCCATGATACAAATATAAACTAGGGGTCTACAGTCTGGTTGGGTTTAACCGAACCAAACCAAAACCAAAATCAAACCGGGAGAATAATATAAGAAAATGTTCCTTTGTTTCATAACTTGGATTTAGAGTTATTTTGTTTACCAAAATATGATGTACTGTACGTAGGTTTTGAACAAAATTTCAATTTCATCATATTATCCTTCACGTTTCATTATTGAAGTGCTAAGTTAAGACAAAGACGAATACTAACCTTTTTAGCTTCGTGAGGTTACCACAAACTATAATTATATTTGAGATTCACCAAAGCTCAAGAAAGGAATCAAACCAAAAGAGTTCATACTTCATACAAATTGGTAAGAATTGATTTACGCCTTTAATCAGTAGCAGCACTAAAGAAGAAAACATGATGAATCCAAAAACATTTAACCTCTGATCCATAAATCGCATAACAGTTCTAGTATCCTCATTTTTTTTATTTATTAACAAATCACTTAATTTTGGAAAACTGTTATTTGCGTTCTACAGTCCTACTATTTTGATTACAAACAAATAATTCCAATATTCTGCAATTTTTCAGTTAACTTGATTTCTTTTTCATTTCATTTTCCACGATTCCACACCACTATCTATTTGTTCTCAATCAGAGCGCTTTAATAATCGTTTTTATAGGCTGTGGTCAAATCATTTGAAAGTTTTTTCACATATTGCTTCTCTGTTTTTTTTGGGGTTGTGTTTTGTGACATTTGTGTGAGTTACAATTACAGACTTGAGAAATATGAACACAAAATAAACACCTCATTGGTGTTCTTCACTTCCATTTCTTTCCTGTTGCAATTGAAAAGCTTTATATCACAAAGCGACATATTGGCATGAGATAAGAGCCTAAAGAGTGGAATCAAAACTGACCATGGCGCATATAGACGGACAAAGCTCCCGATTTCGATATCAACATCCGAGCAAGCTTTAGGATTGAAGATGATTGTTGTTTCTGTTTCTTTGGCCGCAAGAGATTGTGTGTTCTTAAGCAAGAGGGAGTCCTACAAAACCGAATGTGTATGACTCAATGCTTATAATCAGATTGATACATCTTCGAAGGGTCTAACTAAAGGAACTGTTTTATTAAATGCGTCTAGAGATGGAGAGAGAAACCCCAGAAAGGTCGATGACAGAGCATTTGCAGACAACGAGCTTTCCCTCCAAGTGTCTTGACATGATATTTACATCGACATAGCTCGACGCATCTGAGTTTGGAAACGGGGAAATGAGATAAACAAGCAGAACGAAAGTATGGGCTAGATTTTGTTTATATGGGAGCTACGAGGCAGCATTACCTGCTTGTCCGATTCCACACTGCAATTTCTTCATCATTTCTATTTCCGTCTCTTTTTCTTGTTTCATCATCTGTTGTAGCTTCCCATACAGGCTAGAGCCACTGCAGCAGACCAATGCAACAAAAAAAACGGGTTTTGATGTTAAGTGATGATATGTACGATTTTAAGTGTGGAGCCCGAAATGTGTTGAGAATTTGATTACCCAGATAATTTAGGTGAACCGAACAAGAGACCTTCCTTGCTCAAAGAGGAAGCTTTTATTGCTTCGTCAAACCGGTCTCCAACAAATTGTTTCTTCTGGTTGGAAATGTCTCGCACTGAGCTTTGATAACTAGGCTATGTAACAGAACAACATTATTTGGATTTGATTGTAAAATGAGAAGAGAAGGGAAGCGACCCAAATCACAGAAAAGAAGGAGAAGAAAACCTCATCGTCGCTTGAGGCTTCACTATCCATGGGTCCAGGAAGTTCATCATCAGTATCACAATCTTGGAAGTTCGATGAACTTCCCTTATGAGCAAATTTCCCACTTTTTCCCACGCGCCTGCTGTACTGGAGCAGAAAGGAGGCCAATGAATGAAACAGAGAAACTGAGCAAAGTAGCAAATCAATAGCTAATCCACTGGATAAGGAAACATCACCGGTTTAGAGCTTCTTTTTATCACTCTGATCTTGTCTGGAGGAGGGACTAAAAGCTTGGACACCGCATCCTCAGTGTACCCGCATGATCTTTGACAACTACCAAGACATTAGAAACACAACTCAGAGAATATTAGAGTTTTCATTCATGGTGTCCGTTCTTTAACTTGTACGGTAGATATATCAAGAACAGTTTTGGATGAAACAGTACCTTTACTACCTCTCTTGGCTCTGAAGCCAGATGCATGGGATGATGAGACTGAAGCAATACCATTCAAATGGATTAGTGACTTGGTTTCTTTACTTATCGTAGACCAAGTTGCCACTTGTTCATCATGTGGAATCTGAAGGCAACAATAATCATCGTTACAAAAAAAACAAAAGTACAGCGATAATACTGTCACCAATTCGACAAAATAATACTGAAAATAACCAAAAGAAGTAGAAGATTAGATCATGACCTCATCATCTGACCCACTTCCCTGAGCAGGTGTGCATGTTAACCCGGCTCTTGTTGAAGATGCAAGATAGCTCTCCTCGGGGGAACCAGGAACTTCGACGTCATCATCAAGAGAGGAAGATATCTTCCGCAGCTAAGAATAAGAGTAAAATCTCCCATCATCCACCACTTGATTCCATTAAAGAATTCTAAAACAAACAAACAAACAAACAAACAAAAAGACTCACAGTTGCTTCCCTAGCATAATTTAGCTCACCACCAAAGCCTGGATAAACACAGAAGCCCTCTGTGAAAACCACCCGAGTGGAGTTAAGATAGTGTCATAGAAAAGGCTAGCCGCAAAACTGACCTATGAGTTTTTCGAGCTTTGTTTGAAGTAGTAATCCTCCCTATAATATCCAAGCCAAACTACTATAAAATTCCATATAGCTCCTCAAAAAACAATCAAATGGGCAAAATCAGACCAAAATTAAAAGTTCCCATCTTCTTCCTCAAATCAGATCAAAACAGTGTGAATATGAATAAACAATCGAGAATTAGAGATTGTACACTACCTCTTCCTTCGCCTTCTCACTTGGCCACATATCATTTTCTGCCAAAATAACATCGACGTGCTCTTCCTCTTCCTCTAAAAGACCAAACAGCAGCTTGAGAATCACTCGTTAGACAATGAAACGCATGAAAACGATTACTCGAAAGCAAAATTTCAGATGACAAAGCAATCCTCAGTTCTCACCAGATATGCTCTGATCAGAATCTGGGTTTCCCTGAAAATCCAATAAGAAAGGCAAAACGGAGAATCAAATGAATGTTCCGGAAGAATAAATCGCAAAAGTAAGCAGTTCACAAGGCTGTTGGCCAGTCACCGGTAAGTTACTTCGCCCCCACATTCCTAGTCACTACCGTTCAAATCGATCTCGCCGGTGTTCGTCTTTGTACCGGCGGCGTTGCCGAGAGTATGATTGGATTTGTAATTGGGCTTTAATTGGCCCAATTTATTAAAACACTCCCACATTTTAGAATTTGTTTTTATACCCCACGTTTGGGTGTTACTATAAATCGATTTCGAAATTCCTCGGTTTAACATTCTAGCCTCGGTTTAACATTCTGTAAATATTCTTCTTTTGGTTAATTACAGATAAGGAGTCTTTTAATAATCAGGAGAGAAAGCAATTTTTAGACAACTTTTTTAATTTGTTGACCTAAAGAAATACAAGTCTTTAAATTTGTTTAAGAAAAAAAACATTATAAATTATGAAAATTCTAATTCCAAATCGTAATTTGGAAATAAAATTAAACATCATTATTGTCTTGACATCATACAGTTAAGACATTTTATTTATTTCTAAGAAAGTGCAATATTAAAAAAATGCCTGCATCGTGCCCGTGCGATTATAGAAAAAAATATTTAATTTATTAAGGACCCAAAGCTTACATGACACGCTCCACAGAAGATCCGCTGCACCTCTACCTAATCTCTGACGAATGCTGCTACCCGGAAGATCTCACGGCCAGAAATTGATAACAGAGAAAGAGCACCGTAACCATCGCTGCAGCTGATTATATCCAAATAAAGGCTCGAAACGCTAGGAGGCTAGAGCGCGCAAATTTTGAATTTATTGATTTATTTCATTATATTTTCCTCTTAACTCCACCACAAAAGTAAATTCATCGTCATGTTCGAGAAGAAAGGAAGAACACTGTTGGCGAAGAGGAAAACCCTAGGGACGAGAACAACGAAGAAGAATCGGAAGATGGAGGGGACATTGGAGCGACACTCGCTGCTTCAGCTCGGGCAGTTGTCGAAGCTTTCGTTCGACAATCGCCCGCCATCGAATGTTGCGTCATCGGCGTTTCAGGATCTCCTGGATTCGGAGTCGTCGGAGCTCCGGAATCAGTTGGGGGGTTCCGTTGATGCAGATGCCGATTGGGGAGAGAAGGAATTTATTCTCAGCCAAGACTTTTTCTGGTAAATCTTCGTTGCTCAGATTTTGAGGCATTTCTTAGCTGTGAGGTTGAGATCTATCGTTATCTTCCTGGCCTGACCAGGTTTGGATTCGTAGATCCATTTTGGGCTTATCTGATCGGTCAAAATCAGATTTGAGGAGGCTTTTCCCTTAATTTCACCTATTTGAATCTAGCTTTGTCCTCACAAGTCTCAGACGGAAGCTACACTTGTAGAGATGTATGTTTAGGTGAAAAGTGTTTCTGGGTTATTGATGAATGTTGCTCTATTTTACCTGATAAATTCATGTGAATTCTATTAACACTCTCAGCTACTGATTAATTCCTTTTTTCCCATTTATCTTTCAGCACACCTGACTATATAACTCCGGACAATCAGAACTTGATGAGCGGTTTAGACATCAGCAAGGTGAATTGAGAGAAAGCAGTTACTTTTTATATATATATATATGATTTTTTTTCCCGCAATATCTCCAATTTATAAGTTTTTCTCTCTTTCGTTTCTGTAGGATCATTCTCCTTGTCCGAGATCTCCTGTTAAACTAAATACAGTTAAAAGCAAAAGATGCCGGCAGGGTAAGCTGGATTTGGGATTTGTGTGTAAATAATAATGAGTTTTTTCTGATGGGACAAAGATAGAGGTTTCAGAACGAAACTTGCTTGACTGCTTTGTGGTACAATTGTTGTTATAGTTGTTTGCGTTTGATCTCTTGTTTCAACGATAGTCCAACATCTCCTGTTTGATCTCCTGATATTTGGTGGTGTGTTATTTTCGTAACTTTATCAATAATCAAAGTTTCTCTGTCTAATGCAGACAGTTTCACACTGGAAACTTCAAATTCTACCTGGTCTTCTAAACATAGAGTGGATGAACAAGAGAATGATGATGTTGACACAGATGAGATCATGGTGGATAAACTCCAAGCCAATCAAACAGAGAGGACTGGATATGTTTCACGGACTGCAGTTGCTCTGCGGTGTCGGGTTTTGCCGCCCCCTTGTTTCAAGAATCCATATGTGACGAATGAGTCCGAGACAGCTTCTGACCCTTTCGGATATCAGAGGTCAAAATGCGCTAGTAAGTTTGCTGTCACAGTTTTCTTTGAATTCTTATTGAAGTAGTTCCTGAAAGGCTATAAAATTAAAATCATTATGGCTCTTCAGTAAAATGTTTCAAATGTTACTGTTATGCAGGTTTTCTCCCTTCAAGTATAGGTGGGAATGGCTTATCAAGATATCTCACAGATTTTCATGAAATTCAGGTAAGCCAAAGAAGATCTTTTAAATCTTAATTTAATCAAATTCCAACTAAAGTGATGCCACTATATTGCTGCGTTTAACATAACTTGGTTTGCTTTCTCCAGCAAATCGGTGCTGGGAATTTTAGTCGTGTATTTAAAGTTTTGAAGAGAATTGATGGTTGCTTGTATGCTGTAAAACACAGCACAAGGAAGCTGTATCTAGATTCAGAGAGGTAGATTTCTCCATTAGCTTTCTTAGTAAAGGAAATTTTTTACCGTATTAAAATCCTTCATCTTGTTTGGATCAATTTATTATATAAGTAATCATAACCAAGTTTATTGCAGGCGTAAAGCTATGATGGAAGTTCAAGCTCTTGCTGCTCTAGGTCAGTACAGTCCCTTTGTTTTGCATTCTTATCCTTAATCTTTTCTGTTATCAGCTCTTTAAACAGCTTTTCTATCTTTCTGTTTGTCTGTAGGATTCCATGAAAATGTAGTAGGATACTACTGCTCGTGGTTTGAAAACGAGCAGTTATACATTCAACTGGAACTCTGCGATCACAGCTTGTCCAAGAAATCTTCTCTTAAGATCTCAGAGAGAGAGATCTTGGTGATTATGCATCAGGTACACACTTTCATAGAGAGTTTCTTGATTCCTGAGCATTCCTATGTACATGCCAAGTATCAACCATTGTACCATGTCTCTTGCAGATAGCCAAGGCGTTACAGTTTGTGCATGAGAAAGGAATAGCTCATTTAGATGTAAAACCAGACAATATATACATCAAGAACGGTGTCTGCAAGCTTGGTGACTTCGGTTGTGCCACCCGGTTAGACAAAAGCTTGCCAGTAGAAGAAGGGGATGCACGTTACATGCCTCAAGAAGTACTAAACGAAAACTATGAGCATCTCGATAAAGTCGATATCTTCTCTTTAGGTGTCACGGTTTACGAGCTGATAAGAGGATCTCCTCTTACAGAATCAAGAAACCGATCCCTTAATATCAAAGAAGGCAAACTTCCTCTCCTTCCCGGCCATTCGTTACAGTTACAGCAACTGCTAAAGGTACGTTATTTGCTTTCTTATCTCTGTCTTCTCATCATGGAGCATTGCAACATAGCATATAAGACACAACTTGTAACATGTTTTTTTTGAAAAAACAGACAATGATGGATCGTGATCCAGCACGTCGTCCTTCTGCAAGAGAATTAATGGACCATCCCATGTTCGATAGGATTCGAGGTTGATTCATAGACTCTCTCAGATGTTGAGAATCTAAATTTTGTAAATTATGGTACCAAGAACCGGACGGTATTAGTCCGGGGTTCAGTGTTTTTTTGGAAAACTATTGGCGTACCATACGGCACAAAAGATCTGGTTTAACCAAAAAGCAGAAAAGAATATGTATCTTGTAATTTGGTTGGCTTTTGTAAATTTGTGGAAGTAAAAGTGCTGAAACTTCAAATCGGAATTGTAATTTCATGTTTCGTAATCGATCTCAAATCTTATCTGAGTTGAATCTGTTTCTACAGTTTATTAAAAAAAAGAGGCAATTCTAAAGATAAAAAAATATTTCTGAAAAAAGAGTTAATTTATTTGTCCTTTTCAAACACAAAAAAAACCCATCCAAATTATTCGAGAAAAAAAGGTTACAAAATCCGAAAATTATAACACTTCTTTACCCCCTTTTCTCTCTATATACGGTGGCAAACTAAGCCACGTACTTGAAAGTGTTGGGATTTTCGTTATCCCTCGCCAAATAATCTCGGCTGATCAAGTCTTCAATCCGTTTTTTAATCATCTTGATATCAGGCTGCAACGAAAACAAAAACCAATTAAAAAAAATGTACCTTGTTGAAATATGAAACCAATGCGACTTATGTTCTTTTTTTATAATTTACCTTGAACATTCGGCTAAGAAGCTCGACGCATTCCGAGACCAACTGTTGATGCGGCAACACTTTTCTGCTCTTCATGATCCGCACAAGAGCAGCATCAATCGCATAACGTCTATCTTTATCGACATCTTCAACTACTTTCTTTCGCTCATCAATTGGAGGAGGAAGAGGGATCTGTCGTTGGTGTTTCACAATTTCGCAACATAAGAGAAAAGAAAAAAAAAAAAATCAGTAACTAGCCTTTTTTGATCCAAAGGAGATGAAAAACAATGCTCTTAATTATATACCTTAATTCTCCGCATCTTATCAGTGAACTTGGAGTTGAATTCGAAAGAATCCTCTTTTGAGATGGTTCTTGAAACTGGTTCCTTTTTAAGAATCTTGTATTTTGCGCAAGAGAGTGAAAGAAGCAGCCTCGTAACATCTTCAGGGCTAAGGTTAAGTTGTTCAACGATCTCCATGTAGGTTAATCTCTCTGACTTGTTGAAGAGCAAAAGCACAGCAGTCTGAAAAAAAAAAAAAATCAAATTATTATTATTATATATATATAAATAAAAATATCGCCAAGCTACGAGAAAAAAACAAACCAAAAACAATTAAGATACCTGGTAGGTGGAAACGATTAACTCGATTGGTTTTGAATCAAATCTTCCACTAACATTACAAGATCCCAGCGAATAAATCCACATAAGTCTCCTATGATTGTATTTCCCATCATAAAATGCCTTGAAAGTTTCAACACAATTGACCTGAAACAAAAACAAAAGTCAACCCAAGTTTCTTTTTCTTTTTCTTTCTTTTCTATTCCAATAAAAGTAAAAAATAATGTCAAATAGAGTTACCATTTCACTGGGTAAATTGAGGTCGGATGTTTTGTAACTTGGCCAAAATCCCGTGGTGAGAACAGTGACGTTGAAATCAATCAACAGTTCTCTGAGAGTGCCAGTGTCTAGGTACTTAGAGAAACCCTCCTTTTGATCTTTTGACAATGCCATATCCGTCAACTATATAAAATTAATGGAGCATAATTAACTTTCACTTTTTTTTAAGCAACCCCTTTTGGTAAGCAAGAGAAAAAAAAAAAAAAAAAAAAGAAATCATGAAACTAACCATGCCGTCCATCTTAGAAGTAAACTGGCCACCGAATTGTTCTTTGAGCTTTGTTAATAGACTTTTTTCATGGTCATCATTACTGCTGCGATCAAATAAGAGCCTACGGGCTAGCTTCTTCCTGCAAACAACAACCAGATTCAGAAAAGCATGGAGCTCGTTAATTAATCTCACTTAAGCCATTCCAATACTATCTTGAATAAAGCAATAAAATTCATCAGAGGAAACAAAGTATTAGAAGCAGAGATGCACCTGTAAAACTCGGCGAAAAGATCCTTATCACTTATATACGCAAGCACCTTAACAACCTGTAATCATCATAAAGATAAAAAAAACTTTTAGCATCAACCCAATAATAAATGATGTTGAACGCATGCATAAGGAGAAATAACAAAATATACTTTTTCAAGCATGTTTTCGATAGCTTCATCATCCAGCTTCTCAGTGCTAGCGCCTGATCCCTTCTTGAGTAGATTGTCGCAAAACGCTGCAAGTAATTCTGCACTGGAACTTGCACCCACTTTCTTGTTACAAAAGATTTCGAATGACTCTTTCAAGGCCTTATGAAAGAGCGTGTGATGCTTAAAACACCCATCCACATAGACCATGTATCTATCATGCAGATCAATTATGCTTCTGACAAGCACCTGCTCCTGCACGACGCCGCCAGTAGCTGCGTCTTCCGCTTGTTTGACAAGGGCGTTACCCTCTGCGGTGATATGATGCTTGAACGCGTCTGCGACAGGTTCCAAGCCATTAGGGATTTCATTATAAAGCCTGTACATCCTCGAGAGATCGTCCATTTTTTTGTCTCTTAGCAATGCGCGGCACCCTGAATGCTCTTTCTCTAGGAGCTGTTTGGCAACAGTTACCAGCAACTCGTTTTGTACAATCAAAACTAGTTTGGGCTCGGTGGTCGAGTGGAGGTAGTAAGCGACTCTCTCCTTCTCCTTTTTAAGACACTCCTCGGACTTGATCATGTATTCAGGGCAAGAATAGTCCTGGATCCAGCTTGAGGCCTTGCGAGAGTAGTAGGACGTAGTGTCTTGAAGCAAGAAGGCCTCGAAATCTTGTTCATATTTTTCCATCGTTTCCATCCCGTTCTGAACATAGATATCTATTACGTTTTTCAACAGCGCCCTATCAATCTGCTCGCCCTCGCGTTCTTTGTGAATCTGGGACGACAATTTAGGATTTGTGTTAGACGGATCAACCTCGAATCAGACAGAAAATTAACATATTACAGATTCTATTTATACACACACTTACCAGTGCTAAAACAGCGTCTTTGGCCTTGGATTGCAACTCCACATAAACCAGGTCGCGGAAGGATATGAGGCCAACATCCGCCAGTGTGGAAAGGGATCTCCGTGCGACGAAGTAACGGTTGAGATAGTAGAAAAAGCGCGATAGCCATCTAATCATGACTTTGTTATTAGCCCACCTCTGAGCCAACTCCCTCAGCATGTATTCATCATGCTTCCCCCTCAAAGCGGGCAACACCTAACCAACAACCACACACATGTTAACAATATTAAAGAGCATAATCTTCACATACTTCAACAAGCCGCCATCAATATATATCACCGTGCGTACTCACCGTTTGCTTAGCATAATCTTCAAATACTCCACGATACCTATCATAAAGCTCCTGAGAGTAATCGTTAGGAGGCTTCTGGGTGCACATGTTGTAGATGGTCCTGTGAATCACATAAGAATACACAAGTCTTGTAAGACAACAGCCTAGCAAACAACAACAACAGCAACACAAATTTACATAAGACACGACGACATACGTGTAAAGAAGCATGTATCCATTAGGCTCAAAGGCTGGCTCGGGCTCTCCTTCTAGAATCCTTGCGATCTTTTTAACACCGACCTGCATCTGGGACCATCCTTCCTCCAACTCAATAGTAGCCTTGCCCTCCATTCTTTGATATCCCTTTTCAAGCAATATTCTACAATAAAATTTATATAAACGAGGGTTTTAGTATCGATATTCAAAGGTTAGTCTTTATCGGATCCGAAACTAAAAAAACAAGTACAAATTCGACAAAAGAACACAGATGTTACGCATACGAATTTGAAAAGCGATTAACCATCGATTCTTAAACTCTAATCTTATTGCCAACCCCAAACTAAAACTAGATGACTAACAAAAGAACATAGATGTTACGCATACATGGCGAGAAACAAGAACAAAGAACTACGAACTTGAAAAGCGATTAACGATCGATCTTAAACCCTAAGACGATCGTAACGTACCCGAAAATCTTAGACAGTATCGAATCCGATTTCCCAAGGATTTGTGAGAGCTATAAGTGAATCGACAACTGACGAATAAAAAGCCTTAGGGAAGATACGTATTTATAGAGTCAGATATCAAGGGCGGTGAAAAATTATTAAGGTTTTTTTTTTTAATAATTGTAAATATATAGAAAACCCTTATCAATTAAGGGTCTGACTGGTTTAAACGCAGCGGTTACGGTTGCGGTTGCGCGAGTTTGCGGAAACGGGCGATTGCGGTTAACAACGTTATTAAGCGGGTTATACGACTGGTACCGCGGTTAGAAACAGGTGTGTTTGCGGATTATTTACGACTGATTAACTTGCGGGTGCAGTAGCGGTTAAGCAATAAATTAACAATATAAGCATATTTTATAACTATAAAAAATATTAAAAACCATATTATTATAAAAAAACTATAAAATTATTAACTAAACATAATTAAATATAAAAATTATTACTTTTATTTATCAATTTTTTTTAATTTGGATGAAAGTTATGATTTTAATAGAGAAAATGTTTTTTGTATGGAGATGTTAGATGAAAAGAATTTTAGTTGTTATATATACATTAGTGATGAAGAGAAAACTTCTCAAAATAATTAAAATTTATAGATCTTATACATATAAAATTACTAAAGATTGTTAATGAATATTAGTTAAAAAATGTCAAATTTATTTATTTATTTGTAATTATAATATTCAAATCTTATTTTTTTAAAAAGTTTCTTATATATATATATCTTAATTTTAAATAAATTTTGTATTTTTTAATTTTTTTTTTTTTTTAATTATCCACCCGCAATCGCCCGCAACCGCAAACGCTAGCTGGAAGGAGCTTTTGATTTTTAGCGACAAAAAGCAGTTTGAAGCATTAGAAAGCATTTTGTGTGATTGTTTTCAAACGCCAACAATCGCTACCACCCGCAAAAACTGCGTTTGCGGGTGCTAGCGGGAGAACCAATCAAACCCTAAGATTATAAGGAAATAAAAATCTGGAAACTGTATTTATTTTATACGGAAAATATAACTTTTCTATTTTTGTGGTGTATTACTATTAATTTATACTATCTAATCTATCGTTCTCACGTTTTCTCTCACGGATTTTATTACTTTAATATCCTTAACGATAAATATTAGTTTTTAATTTTCATGAGATTTCTTATCCTGATATTTTTAATGATAAATATTGGTTTAAATCTTTAATTTAGAGATATATTCAAGTTTAGTTTATGATGATAAGTTTCCTCTTTTGATATCTTATTATATAAATTAAAAGGATATTTAACTACTATAGAGTTTTAAATGTTTTATTTGTTTATTATTAATTCTATAATATTAGAAAATCTATGGAATTTAAGAAAAATAAAATAAACGATAGATATAAATTATATAATTCACTATATTTGTAATTTGAACATTAACTTCCAGCACAATCAACTAATAAAACATTTTTTTTGTTCCTCTGATAAAATCAGTAATTGTCTGTTGGCCCAAAAACCGGAAAATATGGGCCAGACATATTTATTGGGCCCAATCTAGAAACAAAGTCGGTTATCATTTGCTATATCATCCAGAGCCAAGAAATTTTATTGTTGGGCCTATAAATTCACATGGTACTTGTCCCTTGCGTGGGTGATGAGCCACGAAGACCAAAGATTTAAGGGCTACACGTGCAGATTTTGCTCATTTTTCCGTTTGAAAAGACCACCGGATTTTATTTCTTAAGCGGATCATCAAATATTTGTTTCCATAAAAAGTGAATCGAGCCGATAACAAATAACCCTTATCATCCTAAACACTCGCTCCACAAAGTATGCTATTGTTGTAAATCTTCATAAGGAAAGCTTTTACTATTGTTCTCGTATGCTCTCTTACTTTACTAGAGAAGCCTCCATGACTTGCGATGTTTGTGGTTTGGACGATCATCGAAGGTATTTTCTCTATATCTGCCACCAATGCGATTTTGTAGTCCATAAAGGATGTGTCTATTCGCCAAGCATCATAAAAATATTGAAGCTTTAAATCTTTGATCTTCAGCAAGTCTCACAAGTCACAAATAAGGTCCCTAACACTATCACTTAAGAAGTGAAGAGAACTAAACTGTTAACCTCTTCCTAAAGATTTCTTATATATATGTACAATATTACACACATAATGGTAACTTTTAAATCTTCAGCAAGTCTCACAAATGAGGTCTCTAACACTATATACTTGGAAAAAAAGAGAGTAAAACAACAAACAAATTTAATAGAGACTCTTGTCTTCAATTCTCCAAGCAAAACTCAAAGGTCGCTTTTTCTACTCTCTTCTCTTCTCTCTGAGTGTTGCAACTTGGCAAGTTGATATTGAACTTACTTTTACAGGGTGAGGTCATAACTCGTACTCATCGGTTTATGGATTCCATTGCAAGCCTCACTACATGCAACAATTTCTCCATGTCCTGAAAACTGAAATCAAGAGCCCTTTTGATGGATGTTATGCCATCGCTACTGTATCGGGTATCAAACGACTTTCCCTTGGCAGCTGCAAATGCGATCTGTGCTTTTCTTGATGCATCCATTGCAAAGCTTACGTTTTGTGACTGCAAGCAAGACCAAAATAAATGTAACTAATAAACACAATATCTGATGATATTACACACAAAACACACTTGTATATATATTTTATGATGATGGTAATGATATGATGCTATGCTTGAAGATGCTTCCAATTCATGTTTCTCAACCAAGCAACTATACCTTCCACATGCGGAAATGAAAATATTTAGTAGTTTAAATCCGGCCTAACTAAGGCAGCTTAATGGTTTTGTAAACCTAAAGTACATATATTTTTTACGGTACCAGATCACAAAAATATCAAAACTGAACTTACAAATGCCAAAAGCTGTGAAAGAGAGGAAACGTTTCCTGAAGAGATAACATGATTTCCGATTACTCTAGGGGATGATCTCACAGTGTTTGACAAGGCAACCTTTTCCCCTGCCAATGTCTGATTTGAATTTTCACCATCAGAGGCAAAGGAAGGAGATTCACCTGTTTGAATCCCAAACAAGATGGAAAGATAATTAATCAAAAATCATGCTCACAAGCAAAGATAATTCATCTTTAATACATTCTTGTATCTGCCTTCATATGGTTCACAGATATACTACATACAAACATCCAAGAGTTTTTCTAAATTGTGATAAATTTGCCCAGACCGAAGCATTTAGAATTATAGTTTCATTTTTCTTTTCTAAATACCTGAAGGAATCACTTGCAGAGCTGCTTGCAACTCATATCTGTATCTGCTTATGTTTCCATGGGAGGAATAAGTTATCCTTAGATAAGCTATTTCCATACATTTATAAGCCAGAGCAGCAGCCCCCATATCTTTATTTTTCTCATATTCATGAGCACAGAACCTGTTACATAAATTTCATAACATGAGGATACGGTTCAATAGAACATTTGCACATCTTGACATGCTAGAAATATCTATAGGCCACAATGCAGAAGCTCAGCGAAAATGAGAGGGCAACATGAACAAGTAACATCACAGTGAAAGGCTCCCTCTAGACAGTAAAATGGAGGACTTAATTGCGTGACTATCAGACGCACAACAAATCGAGAAGAAGAAAGTCACAAAGTCAGATCTTGCTGTATGCCAAACTTACTCGCAAAGTTTTGCTGTGCTGCCATAAATATGCCTGGATCTGGCAATACTCTTATTTGTGGCATGCTCAGGGCCAGAGGACTCCAAAAGGGAGGCACCATGAAGAAACTTAAGCGCTGCCTGAAAGTAAACACCAGTGCTCTCGTGATCGGACCCAGCATTCTGCAAAANTTCTCAAATCACCATAATTGCAAACACAAAAACACAGTCTCTCACTAGTCTTTCCTTGACAATTTTTTTAAATTAAATTGAAGAATATACTCAATTGAAACAGAAGCAAGTGTACCTGGCAGACCATGTAGTAAAACAGCAACCCTGAGTTTCGAGGAGAGTGCTGATGGGCAGAGAGGTGGGGAAAGCACCGATGCCAAAATATTTACTGTATCCTCCTGCAAGGGCATAGGAACCTTTGATTTAGATACCAGCAAATCTGGTGGAAGACCAGAAGAGACAGTTCCTCCTAGCACAAGAGCGGTTTCCGAGTGATTTACTCGAAGAAACCTCTCATTTGAAGGTTCCATCGCGATGACCTGCGCAAAGAAACTATAACTCAGTTCTGGCCAAAACTTAGTTTTTTTTTTGTTTTCTGGCACACAAAAAAGAAGGTATTTTACCTTGAAATATATAAAGTCCTCGCTTTTGGAGCATAATTTGACTGCATGGAATACAAATGCTTGCACCACAGTTCCAGTCGATGTGAACGCGAAATACATCGCCTCTTGACAGCTGTCTATCAATTCCAAAATACTTATGCAATGCGGAATCTATTAATCCTTGTCGCTCTTCAGCTTCAAATGAAGAATTGACTCTCAGGAACTGAATGGTACCACACTCTGGGATTTTAACAAACGAAACTCTCAGATGTGATGCATAGCCTGGAACTTCGGACACAGCTTCCAAATCCAAACCAATCTTTGATGCATCCGCTGCAGATTTTCCGTCTAACTCCTCGTCAAATTCAGCATCAAAATACTTCTCTAAGACCTCGTTCCCTCGATGGACGAGGGATTTCAGGCAAGATACGTGCAAGCTAAGATTAAAAGCTAACATTGGGGACAAGTAAGCAACCTCTTGATCTAATAATTGCTGGGTCATCAAATCGTAAGTGGGGAAGACAAGCATTGTATGAAGAGAGTCCGAAACAGGGAGGCTAGTGACAGATTCATCTTCCAGCGTCGTCTTGGGAGGATCAAGTACAACAACTTGCGCAATCCGTTGAATGCCAATCTCGGTGTTGTTGATAACAACCTTGCATTATTAGTACTCAATGTTAACAATTTTCTCCAAAAAGTGTGTCAAGTGTGAATGAGCAACAAATACTTTTCCATCTTATACAATCAAATAACAATCACGCGAAAGGAGAAGGGAGAAATTGGACTGAAATCTTAAATTCGCGAATTTTACAGTTTTCCCAATTTCCAATAAAGCATCTATTTTTTCCAATTTCTGTTATGTAAGTCAGTGACCGAACAAGATAAGGACTTACCAAAGAACCAGAGTTGACGGATAGTCTCTTGAGCAATTGAGTCGAGAGCCCGACCAATGCGGAGTCATCAAAAGAATCAAACTTTGCATCGGAAATTTTTTCTCCGTCCCGGTGCCACCGGAGAATGCCCGCCGACAACCTAACGTTCCGCCGTAACAAATCGGATCGGCCCGAAATCGCGTCGTCATTCAGAAATCGGTCGCCGTCGGCAGCGACGGGTTGTAGCGAATTTAGCACTGAACGGAGTGTAGTCCTAGTGGATGAGAGAACCAGAGGATTCCGTCTCTCCACCATTGCAACGGAATCAAATCGAATCCCAAGTTAAGCAAAGAGGCAAAGAAAGAAAATTGAAAAACCCTAATTTTCCATTAAAGGCTTCAATTTCCGTTGAAGAAATTCAAAGACGCGAACCGAGGAAGAGGATCAAATGAGGCTGGGAGGATGACGCGCCCACATACTCTTTTTCTTTCTCCTTAAATTGCATTTGAGTTCAAATCTTTTGTTAAATTACATTTTCGACAGACTATATTATTCATTCCGGTTAAGAACCAGACCTTGTCTCTGTTTTTGTGTATATCAATCATCAAGTCTACAGATAGTCACGTTGGTCTAATTCTGATTTGAACATCGTCGACAAATGTTCAGAAAAATAATCACTTGTTGTCCTAGAATTATCTTAACCTTGTTAGAGGTTTTAATTATAAATGAATAGAGAGAGTTATCTTTCTGGTAAACATTTAATAATGCCTGTAATTTATTGGTCAACCTTACTTCCATCAAACGCACAAAAAGCTTATCATATGTATGTATCAAATCTTAAGCTGTTAATTTATCATAATTACCATAAAATATAAAATTATAGGTTTCGAGGGGCTCGAGATTTTCGATCAGCCTAACATCATTACATAAACAGCCTTAAAGCTAAATATAAATCTCAATCGGTGTAATCACTAAGAATCACTATAGCTTTATAATTCTTTTTATTTTATTTTTCATAATCAGACCAAGAAATCCCCTAATTTTTTGGACCACATATAAAGCAATACATATTAAAAAAAAAATTAAAGCATGGAGTGATCTCAAAGCTTGGTCTTCACATGACACAGATATATTCCGTATATATATTGTTATGTAGTGTAGAATATAAAGAAAATTAGTTGACAAACAAATGTATAGAAAATTTTAAATCAGTGATTATCTTATTTTGTGTTATTTAAATCGTTCATGTATACTTAGTTGGCTATCGTTTGTAGGTATAAATAAGTCAATAGTTTTTCGCAGAGAGTGTAGAATTAAGTTATGATTTGGTTAATTGAACGGAATTGGGCAAACAGGAGTGGACATAATTATGAAACTAGAGGTCATCATTACGATTACCGTAGGATAAAGATGAGAAGAAAAAAAAACAGAAACCTTAGCCTATTATAATGAGATGAAATGCCTCAAAGGACAGACACTAGCAATTAATGTATGTACATGCATATATTTTCTCTAACTTAATTTCTATCTATGATCATAACAACCTCAGCTTTACACGTAATTGGCAGATTAATTAACCCAATTAATCAAAAGTCTCTTCTGTACCTTTTTGCATCATTAACTACGTACATTCACTGCAATAACAACCGCAAGAGCTTTTCTTTTCTTCTTCTTCTGTGAAGAGAGAAAGAGAAAGAGAAAGGGAAAGAGAGAGAGAGAAGAGATGGGACTTGTTACAGTCGGAGAATTGAAGCCATCTTTCACAGGAAAGAGAGGGTTTCGTCTGAATTCAAGCATCAGACATGCCTCTGAATGGTAATATACACATCCTATATATACTCTGTTTCAAAAAAAATTATTAACCATTTGAGTGAAAATGGTTCTTGTTTTGTCTGCATTCACAACTTTGTTTTTTTTGATGATAAAAACTGTCAGAAAACGAATAAAAGATTTGTTCTTTCTGATGAAAATTTAGCTAAAGATTCAATCTTGTATGTGATGTGAATCTGCTGTAGCCACAAGTCATTTATTGTTATAGTTTTACTGTTCATCAAAACCAATAATTCCCCCATCTTGTTTTGTATCTATGTGGAACATATCCGTACATTAACACTTCATCTGGTTCTGTCTTCATTTGAAAAAGTTTGATGTAGACAAAACCTTTTAAATGTCCCTTGTGAAGCTAGAAATGTCTTCAAAACCAGGAACTATTTTCGATGATAAAATTTACTGTTACCTTATCCTAGAATCTTAGCGTTGGAGTCATGGAATACAGAAGCAGTTCTTACATGATCGTCAAATTCAAGTCCACACACATCTTTTGATTGATAATTAAGAAATCCTTTTTCTCTGTATTGGAAAATCTTAGAACCTTATCGGTTTTTTTAATCTGTTCTCGCAGGCCGATATCCGATGTCTCTAGTGATCTTACAGTTCAAGTTGGATCTTCGAGTTTCTGTCTCCATAAGGTAAAAGCGAACACAAGAACCTCAAAACAGAGTATCCTCTGTTATAACAGAGAATCCCCTGTCTGTTCTTGAGTTGTATTGAAGTTTTAAACTTTTACTTGTCGTTTTGTTATTTTTCAGTTTCCTCTTGTGTCTCGGAGTGGAAAAATCAGGAAGCTTCTTACGGATTCAAAAACCTCAAATATTTGTCTCTCGAATGTTCCCGGAGGATCTGAGGCTTTTGAGCTCGCAGCTAAGTTCTGCTATGGAATCAACATTGAAATCAACCTTCTAAACATAGCTAGGCTTCGCTGTGCATCTCATTATCTAGAGATGACAGAGGATTTTTCAGAGGAGAATCTCGCTCTCAAGACAGAGCATTTCTTGAAAGAGACAATCCTCCCAAGTATTTCGAATTCCATCATCGTTCTACATCATTGCGAAGCTCTAATCCCAGTCTCTGAAGATCTCAACTTGGTGAATCGGTTAATCATAGCTATCGCCAACCTGTCTCTTATACACATCTAGATGTGTATAGAAGCGCCTCATACTTCTTAAGTTCACTTATGGAGAGTGATGGCGAAAGCTGATCCATCGCCTACAAAGACAAAGTAATAATAAATGGGTTAAAAAACTTGATATTTCTTAAGACGCAGACAACGAGTTTGGATTTCAATCCAAATCTGAGGAAAAAGCTTGTACCTTTATAAAATCCACATACTCTACAACAACAGAATCCGGATCGTCCTCTGGAAGAGAATCCCCTGAATCTGAATTCAAGGCCTGCATTTGCCAAGGAAGCATAAAAAAATACCATAAGAAGATTAGAGGCTTATATAGATATAGTCTTTTATAAGTGTTAACCCTTTCTCTGTCTCTCACCTTTCGCTTAGCTGCCTGAAACCAAGCATCGGCACACAATGCATACATATCAGCGCCTGTGAATGTCGATGGACACTTCTTTGCTACTGAATATAGCGATACATCTTCACTTAGCTTAAATTTCCGAGTAAGTGCTTTAAGGACCCTGTATAAACAAAAGAATCAGACACTTTTCCTTTTCCATGTCACTAGACAAAAAATCATGGTTTTCATTTATTATTATTTAAATGCATAACCTTTCCCTGTAAGACGCATCAGAGTTGACTCCAACATATAGAAGTTTGTCGAATCTGCCAGGTCGTAGAAGAGCTGGGTCAATCAAGTCAGGCCTGTTGCTTGCTCCTATAATAAACAGATCCTGCGAAGAATCACTCAGTCCATCAATCTCTGCAAGCATCTGAGAGACCACTCGATCCATGACTCCTCCAGAATCACCAGAAGCACCTCGTGCTGGAGCAAGAGAATCAAGCTCATCAAAGAATATCACACAAGGCCTCGCAGACCTCGCCTGCAATTGAAGAAAACAAATTAGTTTGACGAAACAGGACCCTATTTTCAATTAGCTCCTTCTTCTAGGGAAGAAGATATATAAATTACCTTTTCGAATATATCTCGAACATTTTTCTCCTGTCTCTTATACACATCTAGATGTGTATAAGAGACAGCTCTACCATCATCTCCTCCTCTATCCCACCAAACCCTAACCCTATTTCGCTTCTCGCATCGCTGCCTGTCTCTTATACACATCTAGATGTGTATAAGCGCTCTCTACCATCATCTCTTCCTCTATCCCACCAAACCCNTACGCAATCCGGACGAAAATAAATCTTTATGCAGGAGAGGTAGTTGAACTGTGTCCAATATCGATGTCTTGACATCCTCAAGCCCACCAACATCATCCCATTTCACATTAGGAACCTAAGATTGCAAATAAACCTTTAAGTTATCAGCATCTCCAGTAACAAGTATGCAAAGCTGCCTCATAAATAGGAAAGCAAACGAGAAAACACCACAGAAAAACTCTGTTGTAATGTTTACCTTAGGCGCACCAAGGGCTGATGCATTTCTCTTTTTTGATCTGTCCAAAGCTTTAGTAAAGTCTTCCTTAGCTGTTAACATCTCACTGCTATTACCTAACTGGCTTGCCTGGTCTGCATCAACTGCATGAAAGTCATCTGACAGAGAGTTAATCTTCTCGGTCTCAGACTCTTTACTGATGAATAAGTTGGCGCCAGCATCAGCTACCAGAGCATGCAAGTCCCGAGGGAGGAAACCAGAAGTCTGTCCCACTAATTCTTTCACAAATTCATCTGAGCTGGTCTACAAAAAAAAATGACATTTAAGTGTTGCATAAGGCTTGAAGTACTTAACTATAGTTTGGCAATATCAGAACACAAATAATTAAACGGTAGAGCATTGTACTCACATACATTAAGGAATTGAGAAACACCTTGGAGGGACTGAGACAGCATCTCAGATCTCTGTTCGTCATTTAAAGAACCCATTCGTATTTCATGGCTAAAGCAACGCCTGATTGTTGGAGAGAGACCTTCAGTACTTTCAGCAGATGCGATTAACAGCACCTGGTGTCCCCTAAACTTCCCAACTTCATCTACAGACTGCATTAGCGGATATACAGATAAGGAAGGCATAATGAGAGGATGGATTCTTGAAATCATGAATCTTTTCTTTACTTATTACGGCACACTTTTTTTTTGATATTTCTGCTAATCAGGGGAAGAGATATGTTTTACAGAGTAAGAGTTTTAATATTATTATGAATTGTTTGTGAACTTAGCTATAACAGATTATCAATTTTGTAAGCTGAAGAGTGAACTTAAGTGAAACTGTGCAACATGCAATGGAGAACCAAGGAAAGAAATGCAAATCTTACGAAATTGCTATTCGATTTTTCTTCCATGGAACTGTATTCATCATTAGAAACTGGCTCAGTGAGTTCCCTAATAACCGATGCAATCTCAGAGGCCACGCCAACTCGATCACCCTGTGAGCCATCCTGAGATCCCAGATTTGTAAATACATCGAAATGGCGGAGCAGAAGTATGGTTGGCGTATACCTGTGACAATGAAAACAAGGCATTCGCCAAGCTGGATAAAACTAAGTTTCCAGAAAGAACTGCTCCGTGATTACCAATATTGACGAAGGTATACACTTTACAAAATACAGTCATTTACTGAATGCTGAACATATAGTAACATAGTACAAAGAAAGAATATCTGAAATAAATAAATTAAAAGACTATACTGATTTACCTTCGAGCCATATTAAAAGTCTGGGCCAAAGCAGTAGATGTATTCCTTTCAGATGATGCTAATAAACTGTGGCAGCTATATTCAACTACATGCAGGCCCAACCTCCTAGCAACATAGTTAACAACAGTTCTCTTCCCGCACCCTTAAACAAGCATTAGATACAAAAGCTATTAGCACATGATTCATTTGTATGCAAAAAGNGCGTATCATCAAGTGCATCAGATAGTTTGAGCAGAAAGGAAATATATATAATAGGGCAAATCAATATATTTCACAAATAATACCTTCAACAGAATGCTTATTTTTCACTTCCCATTTAATACTCTTCTTAGTGTTGTGCCTATCTTCATTCAAGTCACTCGACTTGTTAGGATGTTTCGAATCTGGTTCACATACCAAATGAAGATGATTACATGCCTCTTCATCATTCCTAACACTTTTGAAACTCTCCTTCAATGTATTTTCTTTTGTAAGCTTTTCTTTCTTAGCTTTATGAACAGGACTACTTTGTTTTTCTTCTTTTGATTCTCCTGTATCACCAAAGAATCCCTCATTCACATCTTCGGATCCTCCAATATCTTCCTGCAATTTATCTGGTAAATTCGTATTACTTATATTTACAGCAGCGCCTCTCAAACTACTCTTGCTTGAACTTTTTTTCGACTTCTGTGCTTTAGGCAGTTTCGACTTCAAATTTTGCTCTTCTTTCCTTGTCTCACTCTTATTAACCTTATTTACAGAAGAATTATCTACATGTTCAGAACTTGAAGCTTTCTCTCGCTTTGATTTACTTTCCAACGAGTTTAGTGTTTCACCTTCTGTCAGGTACACGTCTTTTCTTGTGTCAACACTCTCAGTTTCCTTAACAGTTCGATCTGGAGATGCCCCTACATTATCTTCCAGTTCAGGCTTTGAACCCATCAAAGCTGCATCTAGGTCAGTGTTGTTCGTTCCTCTTAATCTAATTTCGACGTCTTCCACATAAGAATCTGATATTTTATCAATCTCTTTTGCCTGGTGTATATATGACGGTGATAGACAGGACAAAAGCGGAAGCTTCAGAGTCTTAGAATCAAGCTCCTCTCATGACTGTTTATCAGCTTCTTTTTCAGTATCTGATACAATATGATTTCCGTCAAGCCTGTTTGATGGTGGCATATACTTTACCCTCTCCTTTATCTTTTTCTTCTTCCCAGTGGAAAACTTGCCAGCACACTTTTGTGCATCAGAAACACTCAAAATATCGTGTTTACCTTTCGAGTCTGACTTGTTGACAGAAACAAAGCCAGCATCTTTCGTAATCTTTTCATTCTTTCCCAACTCAATAAGATCATCAGAGAGAGGTGATAACAGTTGATCTTTATGCAAGGGGAATGACACCATAGCCTACACAAAGGAATGCACCAAGAACAAACTCATATTCATCATTGTTCGGTTTTCGTGGAGAAGAAAGAAACAGAAAAACGCTAATAATAATCACCATAAGAATTTTAGTGGGCGAATCATGAATCCCATACAGCAACCCTTCTTCAACTTCTGGGAGGCAATTCACTCGCGATGTTGATGGTGGCATATTGAGGCCTTGGTTACCATTATAGTTTGAAACGTTTTTCAGTGACGAGAGGTCACTTGAACCAACTTTTATACGGAGTCTGAGTGTCTTGTGATTAGATGGAGCAGAGGAAGAAGTTTTGGCGAGAGATTTTTGTTTGCTATCAGGAGGTGTCCCTATATTACTTGATTTGACGAACTTTTTCAATTTGACCAACACATCTGAAGCAGGAGCTTTTGAAGTGGACCCAGATACTGATACCTCAGGTACAAGCGATGATGCTGAGCCATTAGATCGACCCACCTAAAAAAATAGATTTGACTCTTAGAGGAAAATTTGCATTCACTGTATGTCAGTCTCAAGTTTCGACCTGGAAGCTTGAGTGATCTTACCACTTGGTTTTGAACTTGCGGTGGACTCTTACAAGCAGGAGATCTCTGATACATAGACAAAAACGAACCATAGCCACCATACTTTGCACCTATATTCATAAATGCTGTTATAAGATGCCTCAAAGGTAACATAAGAAAGCAATTGACTTTAACATACCCAAATTTTCAGCTGAAACTCCACCTTCAAAATCCTTCTGAAAATGTCCCAATACGTTCTCCAGCTTCTCATCCTTTAAAAACGGAGAATTCAAAAAAAAAAGAAAAAAAAAAAGAGGGATTGTTTCAAGTAGTAGAAATCAACAAGAGATAAGAAGCAGCTTACAATATAGGAGAGAGCAACATCAGGGTCAACGCAAGAAACATAAGAATGTGTGCTTTCTTCCTCAAAGTCGCTCTCTACCATCATCTCTTCCTCTATCCCACCAAACCCTAACCCTATTTCGCTTCTCGCATCGCTGCTGCTCACCGAAATCATCTAAAACCCAACCTATCTTCCGATGAAGCAAAACTTGCAATTTCTCAGAAACCCAGATCGAGATGGGAGAATTTCTTAAATACCATTTCACAGACCGGGAAAAAAAAAAAAGTAGCCGCTCAGAATCCAATGGCGCCCCAATTGGAGCTCACCTGAAGAATTTGGAGATGCAAAACACTTCAAAGATCGAAACTTGTTTCCTCACGTTGGAAATTCAAAATTCCCGTTTTCTGATTCCTCATTCTCTTGTCGCTATTTTCTCGAACAAACAAAAATAAAAATTACTCAAACGAAATTAATTTCATAAAAAAAAGGGGAAACTCAAAACGATTTCGGACCAGCTCGCCCAAACAAAGCAAAATTCCACGTGACTTGATGATGTCATGTCAGCGTTTAAAGTGGTCAAGTCGGTACTTTCCGCCCAAATAGTGACAATTATCAGGATTTGTCTTTATTAATCTCCTTTTACGCTTATGAAATAAATCATTTGTGCGGACACCATTACAGACAGATACACAAACTAATACTAACTCGTATTTATTCAAAGGATTTGAATATGGGTTTGTGTATTCTTCATATCACAAACAAGAGATTCGATTCAGCTGTGTAATTTTGTATGATATTATTATAAATAGTAATAATCATTTTTGTTGCTATAATGCTATTATAACTGAGGAGTTTAGCTCGAACGGCCTTGGAATTGATCTCGAAGCGCCTCGTACTTCTTAAGTTCACTTATGGAGAGTGATGGCGAAAGCTGATCCATCGCCTACAAAGACAAAAGTAATAATAATAATAAATGGGTTAAAAAAACTTGATATTTCTTAAGACGCAGAAAACCAGATCTTTGTAAGATGCAACGGAGATTGGATTTCAATCCAAGTCTGAGGAAAAAGCTTGTACCTTTATAAAATCCACATACTCTACAACAACAGAATCCGGATCGTCTTCTGGAAGAGAATCCCCTGAATCTGAATTCAAGACCTGCATTTGCCAAGGAAGCACAGAGAAGGTGGTTTCGATAAGCTTTTACAGAGATCATAAAATAATACCAGAAGAAGATTAGAGGCAGAAGAAGATTAGAGGCTTATATAGATAGATAGTCTTATAAGACCCTCTCTCTGTCTCTCACCTTTCGCTTAGCTGCCTGAAACCAAGCATCGGCACACAATGCATACATATCAGCGCCGGTGAATGTCGATGGACACTTGTTTGCTACTGAATATAGCGATACATCTTCACTTAGCTTAAATTTCCGAGTAAGTGCTTTAAGGACCCTGTAAAAACAAGAATCAGACACTTTTCCTTTTCCATGTCACTAGACAAAAAAATCATGGTTTTCATTATTATTATTTAAATGCATAACCTTTCCCTGTAAGACGCATCAGAGTTGACCCCAACATATAGAAGTTTGTCGAATCTGCCAGGTCGTAGAAGAGCTGGATCAATCAAGTCAGGCCTGTTGCTTGCTCCTATAATAAACAGATCCTGGGAAGAATCACCGAGTCCATCAATCTCTGCAAGCATCTGAGAGACCACTCGATCCATGACTCCTCCAGAATCACCAGCAGCACCTCGTGCCGGAGCAAGAGAATCAAGCTCATCAAAGAAGATCACACAAGGCCTCGCAGACCTCGCCTGCAATTGAAGAAAACAAATTGGTTTTACGAAACAGGACCCTAGTTTCAATACGCTCCTTCTTCTAGGGAAGAAGATATATAAATTACCTTTTCGAATATATCTCGAACATTTTTCTCTGACTCTCCAATATACATGTTGATTAATTCTGGACCTTTTACACTGAGGAAATTTAGGGAACACTCTGTCGCCACAGCTTTTGCCAGTAAAGTCTATAAATTTAAATCAAGAAACCGTAAATATAACTGCCAAAAACAGACTATTAGCAGACGGTAAAAGTCACAAAACAAACCCGGTTAACTTACTTTCCCTGTTCCTGGAGGGCCGTAGAGAAGCACACCAGAACGTTTACGCAATCCGGACGAAAATAAATCTTTATGCAGGAGAGGTAGTTGAACTGTGTCCAATATTGATGTCTTGACATCCTCAAGCCCACCAACATCATCCCATTTCACATTAGGAACCTAAGAATGCAAATAAACCTTTAAGTTATCAGCATCTCCAGAAACAAGTATGCAAAGCTGCCTCATAAAATAGGAAAGCAAGCGAGAATATACGACAGACAAAGCCTGTCGTAATGTTACCTTAGGAGCACCAAGGGCTGATGCATTTCTCTTTTTTGATCTGTCCAAAGCTTTAGTAAAGTCTTCCTTAGCTGTTAATGTCTCACTGCTGTTACTTAACTGGCTTGCCTGGTCTGCATCAACTCCATGAAGATCATCTGACAGAGAGTTAATCTTCTCCGTCTCAGACTCTTTACTGGTGAATAAGTTGGCGCCAGCATCAGCTACAAGAGCATGCAAGTCCCGAGGGAGGAAACCAGAAGTCTGTCCCACTAATTCTTTCACAAATTCATCTGAGCTAGTCTACAAAAAAAAAATGACAGTTATTTTTGCATCAAGCTTGAAGTACTTAACTATAGTTTGGCGATATCAGAACACAAATAATTAAACGGTAGAGCATTGTACTCACATACATTAAGGAATTGAGAAACACCTTGGAGGGACTGAGACAGCATCTCAGATCTCTGTTCGTCATTTAAAGAACCCATTCGTATTTCATGGCTAAAGCAACGCCTGATTGTTGGAGAGAGACCTTCAGTACTTTCAGCAGATGCGATTAACAGCACCTGGTGTCCCCTAAACTTCCCAACTTCATCTACAGACTGCATTAGCGGATATACAGATAAGGAAGGCATAATGAGAGGATGGATTCTTGAAATCATGAATCTTTTCTTTACTTATTACGGCACACTTTTTTTTTGATATTTCTGCTAATCAGGGGAAGAGATATGTTTTACAGAGTAAGAGTTTTAATATTATTATGAATTGTTTGTGAACTTAGCTATAACAGATTATCAATTTTGTAAGCTGAAGAGTGAACTTAAGTGAAACTGTGCAACATGCAATGGAGAACCAAGGAAAGAAATGCAAATCTTACGAAATTGCTATTCGATTTTTCTTCCATGGAACTGTATTCATCATTAGAAACTGGCTCAGTGAGTTCCCTAATAACCGATGCAATCTCAGAGGCCACGCCAACTCGATCACCCTGTGAGCCATCCTGAGATCCCAGATTTGTAAATACATCGAAATGGCGGAGCAGAAGTATGGTTGGCGTATACCTGTGACAATGAAAACAAGGCATTCGCCAAGCTGGATAAAACTAAGTTTCCAGAAAGAACTGCTCCGTGATTACCAATATTGACGAAGGTATACACTTTACAAAATACAGTCATTTACTGAATGCTGAACATATAGTAACATAGTACAAAGAAAGAATATCTGAAATAAATAAATTAAAAGACTATACTGATTTACCTTCGAGCCATATTAAAAGTCTGGGCCAAAGCAGTAGATGTATTCCTTTCAGATGATGCTAATAAACTGTGGCAGCTATATTCAACTACATGCAGGCCCAACCTCCTAGCAACATAGTTAACAACAGTTCTCTTCCCGCACCCTTAAACAAGCATTAGATACAAAAGCTATTAGCACATGATTCATTTGTATGCAAAAAACATAAAATTTTGGCTTCCCAAATCACCATAATTGCAAACACAAAAACATAGTCTCTCACTAGTCTTTCCTTGACAATTTTTTTATATTAAATTAAAGAATATACTCAATTGAAACAGAAGCAAGTTTACCTGGCAGACCATGTAGTAAAACAGCAACCCTGAGTTTCGATGAGAGTGCTGATGGGCAGAGAGGTGGGGAAAGCACCGATGCCAAAATATTTACTGTATCCTCCTGCAAGGGCATAGGAACCTTTGATTTAGATACCAGCAAATCTGGTGGAAGACCAGAAGAGACAGTTCCTCCTAGTACAAGAGCGGTTTCCGAGTGATTGACTCGAAGAAACCTCTCATTTGAAGGTTCCATCGCAATGACCTGCGCACAGGAACTATAACTCAGTAAATTCTGGCCAAGCTTAGTTTCTGGCAAACAAAAAAGAAGGTATTTTACCTTGAAATATATAAAGTCCTCGCTGTTGGAGCATAACCTTTGACTGCATGGAATACAAATGCTTGCACCACAGTTCCAGTCGATGTGAACGCGAAATACATCGCCTCTTGACAGCAGTCTATCAATTCCAAAATACTTATGCAATGCGGAATCTATTAATCCTTGTCGCTCTTCAGCTTCAAATGAAGAATTGACTCTCAGGAACTGAATGGTACCACACTCTGGGATTTTAACAAACGAAACTCTCAGATGTGATGCATAGCCTGGAACTTCGGACACAGCTTCCAAATCCAAACCAATCTTTGATGCATCCGCTGCAGATTTTCCGTCTAACTCCTCGTCAAATTCAGCATCAAAATACTTCTCTAAGACCTCGTTCCCTCGATGGACGAGGGATTTCAGGCAAGATACGTGCAAGCTAAGATTAAAAGCTAACATTGGGGACAAGTAAGCAACCTCTTGATCTAATAATTGCTGGGTCATCAAATCGTAAGTGGGGAAGACAAGCATTGTATGAAGAGAGTCCGAAACAGGTAGGCTAGTGACAGATTCATCTTCCAGCGTCGTCTTGGGAGGATCAAGTACAACAACTTGCGCAATCCGTTGAATGCCAATCTCGGTGTTGTTGATAACAACCTTGCAATATTAATACTCAATGTTAACAATTTTCTCCAAAAAAGAGTGTTAAGTGTGAATGAGCAACAAATACTTTTCCATCTTATACAATCAAATAACAATCATGCGAAAGGAGAAGGGAGAAATTGGACTGAAATCTTAAATTCGCGAATTTTACAGTTTTTCCAATTTCCAATAAAGCATCTGTTTTTTCCAATTTCTGTTATGTAAGTCAGTGACCGAACAATATAAGGACTTACCAAAGAACCAGAGTTGATGGATAGTCTCTTGAGCAATTGAGTCGAGAGTCCGACCAATGCGGAGTCATCAAAAGAATCAAACTTTGCATCGGAAATTTTTCCTCCGTCCCGGTGCCACCGGAGAATGCCCGCCGACAACCTAACGTTCCGCCGTAACAAATCGGATCGGCCCGAAATCGCGTCGTCATTCAGAAATCGGTCGCCGTCGGCAGCGACGGGTTGTAGCGAATTTAGCACTGAACGGAGTGTAGTCCTAGTGGATGAGAGAACCAAAGGATTCCGTCTCTCCACCATTGCAACGGAATCAAATCGAATCCCAAGTTAAGCAAAGAGGCAAAGAAAGAAAATGAAAAACCCTAATTTTCCATTAGAGGCTTCAAGTTCCGTTAAAGAAATTCAAAGACGCGAACCGAGGAAGATGATCAGATGAGGCTGGGAGGTGACGCGCCGACATACTTTTTTTCTTTCTCCTTATATTGCATTTGTGTTCACATCTTTTGTTAAATTACATTTTCGACACACTATATTATTCATTCCGGTTAAGAACCAAACCTTCTCTCTGTTTTTGTGTATATCAATCATCAAGTCTACAAATAGTCACGTTGGTCTAATTCTGATTTGAACATCGACAAATGTTCAGAAAAATAATCACTTGTTGTCCAAGAATTATCTTAACCATGTTAAAGGTTTTACCATGAAAACTCAGAACTACCAAAACTCAATTATAAATGAATAGAGAGAGTTATCTTTCTGGTAAACATTTAATAATACCTGTAATTTATTGGTCAACCTTACTTCCATCAAACGCACAAAAAGCTTATCATATGTATGTATCAATCTTAAGCTGTTAATTTATCATAATTACCATAAAATATAGTAAAATTATAGGTTTCGAGGGGCTCGAGATTTTCGATCAGCCTAACATCATTACATAAACAGCCTTAAAGCTAAATATAAATCTCAATCGGTGTAATCACTAGGAATCACTATAGCTTTATAATTCTTTATTTTTATTTTTCATAATCAGATCAAGAAATCCCCTAATTTTTTGGACCACATATAAAGCAATACATATTCAAAAAAAAATTAAAGCATGGAGTGATCTCAAAGCTTGGTCTTCACATGACACAGATATATTCCGTATATATATATGTATTGTTATGTAGTGTACAATATAAAGAAAATTAGTTGACAAACAAATGTATAGAGATTTTTAAATCAGTGATTATCTTAATTTGTGTTATTTAAATCGTTCAAGTATACTTAATTGGCTATTGTGTCTGTAGGTATAAATAAATCAATAGTTTTTAGTGTAGAATTAAGTTATGATTTGGTTAATTGAACGGAATTAGGCAAACAGGAGTGGACATAATTATGAAACTAGAGGTCATCATTACGATTACCGTAGGATAAAGATGAAAAAAAAAAAACAGAAACCTTAGCCTATTATAATGAGATGAAATGCCTCAAAGGACAGACACTAGCAATTAATGTATGTACATGCATATATTTTCTCTAACTTAATTTCTATCTATGATCATAACAACCTCAGCTTTACACGTAATTGGCAGATTAATTAACCCAATTAATCAAAAGTCTCTTCTGTACCTTTTTGCATCATTAACTACGTACATTCACTGCAATAACAACCGCAAGAGCTTTTCTTTTCTTCTTCTTCTGTGAAGAGAGAAAGAGAAAGAGAAAGGGAAAGAGAGAGAGAGAAGAGATGGGACTTGTTACAGTCGGAGAATTGAAGCCATCTTTCACAGGAAAGAGAGGGTTTCGTCTGAATTCAAGCATCAGACATGCCTCTGAATGGTAATATACACATCCTATATATACTCTGTTTCAAAAAAAAANTTCTGGCCAAAACTTAGTTTTTTTTTTGTTTTCTGGCACACAAAAAAGAAGGTATTTTACCTTGAAATATATAAAGTCCTCGCTTTTGGAGCATAATTTGACTGCATGGAATACAAATGCTTGCACCACAGTTCCAGTCGATGTGAACGCGAAATACATCGCCTCTTGACAGCTGTCTATCAATTCCAAAATACTTATGCAATGCGGAATCTATTAATCCTTGTCGCTCTTCAGCTTCAAATGAAGAATTGGCTCTCAGGGACTGAATGGTACCACACTCTGGGATTTTAACAAATGAAACCCTCAGATGTGATGCATAGCCTGGAACTTCGGACACAGCTTCCAAATCCAAACCAATCTTTGATGCATCCGCTGCAGATTTTCCGTCTAACTCCTCGTCAAATTCAGCATCAAAATACTTCACTAAGACCTCGTTCCCTCGATGGACGAGGGATTTCAGGCAAGATACGTGCAAGCTAAGATTAAAAGCTAACATTGGGGACAAGTAAGCAACCTCTTGATCTAATAATTGCTGGGTCATCAAATCGTAAGTGGGAAAGACAAGCATTGTATGAAGAGAGTCCGAAACAGGCAAGCTAGTGACAGATTCATCTTCCAGCGTCGTCTTGGGAGGATCAAGAACAACAACTTGCGCAATCCGTTGAATGCCAATCTCGGTGTTGTTGATAACAACCTTGCATTATTAGTACTCAATGTTAACAATTTTCTCCAAAAAGAGTGTTAAGCGTGAATGAGCAACAAATACTTTTCCATCTTATACAATCAAATAACAACCATGCGAAAGGAGAAGGGAGAAATTGGACTGAAATCTTAAATTGGCGAATTTTACAGTTTTTCCAATTTCCAATAAAGCATCTATTTTTCCAATTTCTGTTATGTAAGTCAGTGACCGAACAAGATAAGAACTTACCAAAGAACCAGAGTTGACGGATAGTCTCTTGAGCAATTGAGTCGAGAGCCCGACCAATGCGGAGTCATCGAAAGAATCAAACTTTGCATCGGAAATTTTTTCTCCGTCCTGGTGCCACCGGAGAATGCCCGCCGACAACCTAACGTTCCGCCGTAACAAAACGGTTCGGCCCGAAATCGCGTCGTTATTCAGAAACCGGTCGTCGTCGGCAGCGACGGGTTGTAGCGAATTTAGCACTGAGCGGAGTGTAGTCCTAGTGGATGAGAGAACCAGAGGATTCCGTCTCTCCACCATTGCAACGGGATCAAATCGAATCCCAAGTTAAGCAAAGAGGCAGAGAAAGAAAATGAAAAACCCTAATTTTCCATTAGAGGCTTCAGGTTCCGTGAAAGAAATTCAAAGACGCGAACCGAGGAAGATGATCAAATGAGGCTGGGAGGATGACGCGCCGACATACTTTTCCTTATATTGCATTGGAGTTCAAATCTTTTGTTAAATTACATTTTCGACAGACTATATCAATCATCAAGTCTACAAATAGTCTAATTCTGATTTGAACATCGACAAATGTTCAGAAAGATAATCACTTGTTGTCCTAGAATTACATTTAATAATACCTGTAATTTATTGGTCAACCTTACTTCCATCAAACGCACAAAAAGCTTATCATATGTATATGTATCAATCTTAAGCTGTTAATTTATCATAATTACCATAAAATATAAAAGTATATAGGTTACGAGGGGCTCGAGATTTTCGATCAGCCTAACATCATTACATAAACAGCCTTAAAGCTAAATATAAATCTCAATCGGTGTAATCACTAGGAATCACTATAGCTTTATAATTCTTTATTTTTATTTTTCATAATCAGATCAAGAAAGCCCCCTAATTTTTTGGACCACAGATCAAGCAATACATATTCAAAAAAAATAAAGCATGGAGTGATCTCAAAGCTTGGTCTTCACATGACACAGATATATTCCGTATATATATATTGTTATGTAGTGTACAATATAAAGAAAATTAGTTGACAAACAAATGTATAGAAATTTTAAATCAGTGATTATCTTAATTTGTGTTAGTATCTAAATCGGTCAAGTATACTTAATTGGCTATCGTTTGTAGGTATAAATAAGTCAATAGTTTTTCGCAGAGAGTGTAGAATTAAGTTATGATTTGGTTAATTGAACGGAATTGGGCAAACAGGAGTGGGCATAATTATGAAACTTAGAGGTCATCATTACGATTACCGTAGGATAAAGATGAGAAAATAAAACAGAAACCTTAGCCTATTATAATGAGATGAAATGCCTCAAAGGACAGAGACACTAGCAATTAATGTATGTACATGCATATATTTTCTCTAACTTAATTTCTATCTATGATCATAATAACCTCAGCTTTACACGTAATTGGCAGATTAATTAACCCAATTAATCAAAAGTCTCTTCTGTACCTTTTTTGCATCATTAACTACGTACATTCACTTCAATTACAACCGCAAGAGCTCTTCTTCTTCTTCTTCTTCTGTGAAGAGAGAGAAAGAGAAAGAGAAAGAGAAAGAGAAAGAGATGGGACTTGTTACAGTCGGAGAATTGAAGCCAACTTTCACAGGAAAGAGAGGGTTTCGTCTGAATTCAAGCATCAGACATGCCTCTGAATGGTAATATACACATCCTATATATATACTCTGTTTCAAAAAAAATATTAACCATTTGAGTGAAAATGGTTCTTGTTTTGTCTGCATTCACAACTCTGTTTGATGATAAAAACTGTCAGAAAACGAATAAAAGATTTGTTATTTCTGATGAAAATTTAGCTGAAGATTCAATCTTGTATGTGATGTGAATCTGTAGCCACAAGTCATTTATTGTTATAGTCTTACTGTTCATCAAAACCAATAATTCCCCCCATCTTGTTTTGTATCTATGTGGAACATATCCGTACATTAACACTTCATCTGGCTCTGTCTTCATTTGAAAAAGTTTGATGTAGACAAAACCTTTTAAATGTCCCTTATGAATCCAAAAATGTCTTCAAAACCAGGAGCTATATTCGATGATAAATTTACTGTTACCTTATCCTAGAATCTTAGCGTTGGAGTCATGGAATACAGAAGCAGTTCTTATATGATCGTCAAATTCAAGTCCACACACATCTTTTGATTCATAATTAAGAAATCCTTTTTTTTCTTATCGAAAAATCTTAGAACCTGATTGGTTTTTTTTTTATCTGTTCTCGCAGGCCGATATCCGATGTCTCTAGTGATCTTACAGTTCAAGTTGGATCTTCGAGTTTCTGTCTCCATAAGGTAAAAGCGAACACAAGAACCTTTAAACAGAGTATCCTCTGTTATAAGTTATATAACAGAGAATCCCCTGTATGTTCTTGAGTTGTATTGAAGTTTTAAAATTTTACTTGTCGTTTCGTTATTTTTCAGTTTCCTCTTGTGTCTCGGAGTGGAAAAATCAGGAAGCTTCTTACGGATTCAAAAACCTCAAATATTTGTCTGTCGAATGTTCCCGGAGGATCTGAGGCTTTTGAGCTCGCAGCTAAGTTCTGCTATGGAATCAACATTGAAATCAACCTTCTAAACATAGCTAGGCTTCGCTGTGCATCTCATTATCTAGAGATGACAGAGGATTTTTCAGAGGAGAATCTCGCTCTCAAGACAGAACATTTCTTGAAAGAGACAATCCTCCCAAGTATTTCGAATTCCATCATCGTTCTACATCATTGCGAAGCTCTTACCCCAGTCTCTGAAGATCTCAACTTGGTGAATCGGTTAATCATAGCTATCGCCAACAATGCCTGCAAAGAACAGCTAACCTCGGGTCTTTTAAAGCTCGATTATACGTTTTCGGGTATGAATATAGAACCAGAAACTCCATTAGACTGGTGGGGGAAGTCACTAGCTGTTCTGAATCTTGATTTCTTCCAAAGAGTTGTCTCTGCGGTTAACTCTAAAGGGTTAAGACAAGACGTGATCAGCAAGATTCTGATAAGTTACACGAATAAGTGGCTTCAAGGGTTAATCGTTCGCGATCCGAAACTCGAGAAATAAAGGGTTCTTGATCTGGAACTGAAGAAGAAACAGCGATTGATTTTGGAAACAGCCGTGAGGTTACTTCCTACACAAGGAAGAAGAAGCTCTGTCCCAATGGCATTCCTTTCTAGTCTTCTCAAGATGGTCATCGCAACATCATCACCTGCTTCTTCAGGATCCTGTAGGTCAGATTTAGAACGAAGGATCGGTCTTCAACTAGACCAAGCAATCCTCGAAGATGTCTTGATTCCGATAAATCCCAACGGAATCAACAACACGATGTACGACATCGATTCTATCTTGAGAATCTTCTCAATATTCTTGAATCTCGATGAAGACGATGAGGACGAAGAAGAGCATCATCATCGTCACCGGTTTGGAGACGAAACAGAGATGATTTACGATTTTGACAGTCCTGGATCTCCGAAACAGAGCTCGATCTTGAAAGTATCGAAGCTAATGGATAACTATCTAGCAGAGATAGCTTTGGATCCAAACCTCACAACTTCAAAGTTTATAGCTTTAGCAGAACTCTTACCAGATCATGCTCGTATCATCAGTGATGGACTATATCGAGCCGTTGACATTTACCTCAAAGTAAAATACTCTTTAATCTTTCCTTTCACTTTCAACCCTCTCTAATTCTGAAATTGTTAAAAATCATATAATTGTTTTCATTTTGACAGGTTCATCCGAATATAAAAGATTCAGAGCGTTATCGTCTCTGTAAGACGATAGATTCACAGAAACTATCACAAGAAGCTTGTAGCCACGCAGCACAAAACGAGAGATTACCTGTGCAAATGGCGGTACAAGTGTTGTACTTTGAGCAGATCAGACTCAGAAACGCAATGAGCAGCAGCATTGGTCCTACTCAGTTTCTCTTCAGCGGTAACTGTCATCAGTTTCCTCAACGGGCTGGAAGTGGAGCAGGTATTTTTACTTTATTACCCCTCTTCATTGTGTTCTTCCGATTTTATTCGATTTTTTTTATAGAGGCTAAAAAACCAAAGAATACTATTTGTAATTCGGTTAGCTTTGATTCGTTTGAGGTAATTTGTGTTTTTTTTTTGTTTGGATCACAAGGAAGTGGAGCGATATCTCCAAGAGATAACTATGCGTCGGTGAGGAGAGAAAACAGAGAGCTAAAGCTTGAAGTTGCAAGGATGAGGATGAGATTAACGGATCTAGAGAAAGATCACATCTCGATTAAACAAGAACTCGTTAAATCTAATCCAGGGACTAAGCTTTTCAAGTCATTTGCTAAAAAGATAAGCAAACTCAATTCCCTTTTCAGCTTCACTAGTCTTAAACCTTCCTTAAGTGGCAAGGCAAGTTCTGAGAGCCGTTTCTTGTTTCAGAAAAGAAGACGACACTCTGTTTCTTGATTTAAAAAGAAGAAAAAATAATCTTCAAGTTTCAATATTTTGATTCACTTTGTATAGTGAATGAGTATTTTTTTGTTAAGGAGTTTGATTTCTGATTGCGCTTGTGTATGTATAGCTCTATATACAGTAGTTGTGTTTTGTGAAATGTGAGCGATCGTGTGTTTGTCCGGTCTTTGCTATAGACTTGTATAAAATGTGCATGTTGCGAGGACATTCTCTGACACTTGAATACGGTGTCGTTTTTTTACTCTGGCATTTACGATGTCCTAGCAGTTTTAAAACGACGCCGCATTATTCTGGCGGTTTGAATTGATACGGTACCGTTTTAGTTCGGCACTGAATGATATGGCACCTGTTGCCTCTAGCGCTTTGAATTGTTACGACATCGTTTTAATCTGTGTGTTTTTTAACTTTTAACTTTTTGTTTTTAACCATATGGTTTCACGTTTCAGGGCCGTCAATATATGAGGAAGATGTCGAGATTAATAAAACTAACTTTGTGACCCCAAACAAAAAAAGTAACTTAATGACATACGGATTCTGTAATTCCCTTTTCTTTTATTTTGTGTAGAATTCTCAAAATGTATGTAAAAATTTGCAGCGACTAGATCAATATTGCACTAAACTACGATGCGATTGCACAATCTAAAACTAGTGCATCTATCACCCATTTTTTTTAATAAAGTAAATCCTAAGGTTATAATAAAATCCAGACTAATTTCTAAAACATATTTATAGGAAACCAAAAAAAATTGTGAACATGAAATCACAGTAGATAAGGACTTTACTGGTTTTGTAATATTTGAATCTTGAGATGAATTATTACTTTGCATATATATTCTACCTAATTAGTTATCCAAAAAACTGATTAGTTATCCAAAAAACTGAATATAATATATGAACACAACTTCTTATTTTTCTTGGAAAATGATTAGTTATCCAAAAAACTGAATATTTGTATTAGAAATTTGGTATTTTACTCAACCAAGTAAAGTAACTAATCGCATGGTAAGACACTGGCACATCCTAGTTATGAGAATTGGACAACAACACAAGTGACAAGGCATAGTAATCATAATACCACTTAATTATAGTGTTCTCGAGTAAATATATATTATGCAAATACGATCTTATTTATAAACCAATTGCGATTGCATTCAAAACACAAAAGCCAAATTGAATCAAATCGCTTTTTTCTTCTTCTTGTAATTACTATAAATATGCTTCAAACGCTGATCACACTCTATACTAAAAGATATATATAAGTAATAAAATCATTACCCGTTTAATTACGATTAAGGTCTTAAATCCATATGGCCCCAGCTCTTCTGAGCAACGATCCTAGTTGGTTCTTGACTTGAAGAGACATAAGCTGATTCGCACCACCTACGAGCTGTTGCCCTATAAAGACAGCTGGCACGGTCGGTTTGCACCCAAGCTCGACGAGTGCTCGTTCGATCTCCGGTCCATTAGACATCTCATCTAGCTCGTATACCGTGGGATTCGCACCGTAGCCAGAAATAAGCGACTTGATCGTGTGGCTCATACAGCATGAACTTTTGCTGAATATCACCACTGGCTTGTCTTCTAGCAGATTTGATATCTTCTCCATTGGTATTGTCTGAATGTTTTTGTGTGTATAAGTGTACGTACTAGCGTAAGTAACTTTCTGTGTATTGGTGTAAGTAATGGGGAGATTTGGTTTGAGTCAGGTCCAAGGAAAGTATATTGGTATATATAGCGGATTTTTGTTTCGGTCAAGTTATCGGGAGCCCCTCTTATTTCACATGATTTTCTTGTTATAAACCCTACACTGTTTTCAATTAATGCTTTATACTTCTGATTTTGTTCAAATTCATACCTAATCTAACCTCCATCTCTCTCTACATCCAACGTATTCATATGAGATCAAATCCAAATTACCACTCGTCTATAATTCTATATAAAAAAAAAAATAAGAATCAGACTAATTTTGTATATATGTGATTAATATAGTTATTTTTTCTCTCGGTTTGTTCGAGTATGCTTTCGTTTTAGTTTTTATTTTGCTAACTTTAAAAAAAGGAAAGGTCAAGCTAATAGGAATTTCACTAATATCTTGATTTGGTTTGTCTAACCCTCATTAATTATGATAAAACTCATGGCGGGATAATCATCACAATAAGAAAACAAATTGGGGTTTATAGGAATTTTTTTTATTTTCTCGGACTATATGCAAAATATATTTAATGAAATGACAGAACGAGAGAAAAAGTGGGAGAACATTGGAGAGCTATCAGAAAGAGAAGCACAATCAACAAAGATTCTATCTCGTTTTCGATTTTCAGGAAATTCATATTAATTATTATAAAAAAAAAAAAAAAGGATCTCAGTACATTGATAATGGAATTATGCTAGCAAGACCACGAAAGAGCCATTGTCGTTTAAGCCGGCCGTACAAGCTGAAGAAGATCATGAGGAAGATGCTACCTCTGTACGTTCGGATTATTCGACCGACAAGAAAAGAGAACCAATCAACATACTCTACTTGCTTTTCTTTTTGTTTGGGTGCAACATTGTATCATCACTTGCTTTTATTTTGAAACATCAAGTGAGAACTAATCAATTCCGTAATCATTTTTTTCCTCATTTCACGTGTTTTATTCAGCTTTGCGTATTTAACTATATTTCACAATGTCATCGATAAACTATGTTATCAATCACAACTTAGATACTTTTGCGTATTACAAAAGGAAAATGATTCTTACTTGTTTCAAGTTGATGTATTTCATTATTCTATCTTTCACATCTCCATATGAATTTTTCCCTAAAAACAGTTTGGTTCATAATTTCGTATATGTACTACAAGTACGAGAACTTCGAACCGCCAAATAATACTTTGGGAGTTATTAAATAATAGGTTGAATGTGGTAACTCGGTTCATTTTCGTAAGGGGCAGCCAAATAACCAAGCTATGTAAAGGATACATTGGGCTATAGATAATGGGAATGAACATTCAAGTGACAAACGGATGATATTCAATCACAATTTTATAGAAACCTATTTATTTTGTAAATTTAGATTACAAACGAAACTAAATTAAAATAAAAAGAGGAATGAAAAAATTAAGCTTTATATTTTCAAAATTAATAAAGTATGGTAAACAAAACAAAAAAAAGTTAGCAAAATGTTATTTATTGAAAATGATCTATAGGATATATAGCCAATCAGAAAGAGCTATATGGACATATTAAAGGCGAAAAACGAGCTCTATATATATATATCCGCCAATTTCCCTAAACAAAAATAGTCAGCCCTAACAGATAGACTATCCCTGGATGATACAAACTACAAAGATAGAAGTAGAACATATTCGATATGAAGAAGAGATTAGATATGGACCCAACTTGCTTTTCCTTTTCTCTTCGATTTTCTGGAATGTATTACTGTTTTTTTTTTAAATACTAAAAAATGTATCAAATAATATCCATGGGAAATTATGCGTATATATATATATATGCAACGCAGAGAAATGAAAAAGCACCGGTAGGCTGTTTAATATTCCAAGAAGGCATGAACAAGATAGGCCACGTATCTCTCACACATTGACACGTTTATTCATCTTTGAATTTGATGCTTGCATGCATGAAATATAAACTTTTTTTATCCTCGTGCATTCGTATAAATTTCAAGATCCTTGGGGTATATAAAGTAAATTGGCTCCAAGGAAACTCGAAGGGGCACTTCTTGTTATGCGTGAGGGTCACATATATACATGAATGTTGAATTAGCCAATTAGTGGGGTGGGGGTAAATAAATTTGATGGGAGATGCTCTATCTTAATGCCTATAGTATATACTATTAACTTTTGTGGGAAATATATGATAGTATAAATTTAGCATCGTACCCGAAGGCAAACAAATTTAAGTTCCATAAAAGTTTTTGTTTGTGCTAAACTGCTANCCTATAGAATATACTATTAACTTTTGTGGGAAATATATGATAGTATAAATTTAGCATCGTACCCGAAGGCAAACAAATTTAAGTTCCATAAAAGTTTTTGTTTGTGCTAATAATATTCTTTTCGCTGAGGCATATATAAATGTTGCTTTTAATAAACTTTGAATATATTTCAAATTGCACAGATGAAATAACCCTGATAAACTAGAACAATGTTTATTTCGTTAGATGGCAGATATCATACCACAATCACAAATATTCATAATACTTATGATATGATGACGGAAATCATACTTTAAATTAATGGATTAAAGAATGCGATTATGCGACTACACATCAATTATATTATTTTGTAAAACGATTCTCATATAAAACAGTAGTAATTATACGATGATGATAATGCTTTGGCAAGTAATACAAACATGCAATGCAATTTTGTAGAAAACATTTAACAAAAACAAAATGTTAATTTCGAGTACTTGAAGAACGAAAATAAATTCATTTTACATATTGATGCGACTAATTTTTCAGTTTTTAGTTTTTTCTCACATGGATTTTTGATTGCGTAAATGCGGTTAAATTAGCTTGACATTTGATGCACATGCACGTAAGTTTTTGATTGCCTAAGATTCTACAAGTTAATTCCTATTATGCCTTTTATTGCGTCTATGATTGTGATGGATGTATGATAGTAAAGTGTCGTCATGTAAGCATTTGTCATATTATTGCATTTGAGCCTATTTGTTACATAATCATATTTATCAGTCTCCATCTATATTAATTTCTCGTGAGTTACAAACTTACAAAGCCAAAATCACATCATCTATATCACGTTAACTAAGACAAAAACAGAACGAAATGAATAAGGGACTCGTGGTCGTGGGCCTCATAGGTTGAGGTTCTGGTCCATTGGGCCGTTAGTAAGTTTTTAAATTGGTCAACGGCATATTGATGTCGGATAGTCACGTGTGAACGTATTGACACGTGACCTTTAAAATAATAATTATTTTTAATTTGCCATACTCCTCGTCCTTTGAGAAGAGAGAGAGCACCGCTTCGATCGAGGTGCGGAGAAAACCAACAACAACAAAACAAAAAACCCGACTTTTGATTCGGAACTGTTGTGATTTCGTATTTTCTTGTTTGAAAAAATCCTTTGTCTCCTGCTGCTGCTGCTATATCACTGAATTTCAGTTTTTGAATCTGTTTTTCTATGGAGGTTTCTTCTTTCTCCACAGTACCCAGATCGTGTTACTCATGCTCCTCTGTTCCAGGTTTCTTCTTCGTTTCACAGTTCCCAATTTTTCCGTATCGGTATTCGATTAAGAGCTTACTTCCGATATTAATCTCCGTTGCTTTTTTTTCCGGAAAGACCTGATTTTTTCTCTCGATTCATATTGCAGAATCGTCTCGATTTAGAGGAGTCAAAGTTCACTTATGGGACCAATCTCCTGTTCCTGTTCAATTGAGCATACGAACAAGAAGAGCCACTCGTAATTTGGTGGGTTTAGATTCGTATTGACTCTCTTGGGTTTTTCTAGGGTAAACGAGTTTAGATTCGTATTTTGTTTACCATACTGTACCAACTGGAATTGATCGGTTCTTGCAGGTTTCCTGCAGTCAGAGGAGAGATGTCGTTGTCGTCGATGGAAGGTAAAATCCTAAGATGGTCTAGACCAACAAGTTGCTCTTTTCTAAGATGGTTCTTGCTCATGAATGATCGTATCTATTGAGACACGCTTTTTTTTTTTCTTCTTCTTGGAAGCTGTATGGACGAGATATATGATAAGTTGGCGGAACGCCTTGTCCCTGCATCAGCAGCAATGTTTAGCCCCAATGTTAAGTAAGTTTGCCACTGTTGTAAACACTCTACAAGTGTTGACTGTTGTTTTAGATAACTCTTATTTAACTCCTCTCTGTTGACTCGTGTAGACGTTTGGTCGGTTTGGCTGGTCCTCCTGGCGCCGGGAAAAGCACATTAGCAAATGAAGTTGTACGTCGTGTGAATAGGCTATGGCCTCAGAAAGCTTCTTCTTTTGATGCTGAGGTTTTGCCTCCGGATGTCGCTATAGTACTTCCCATGGATGGGTTCCATTTGTATCGTTCGCAACTCGATGCAATGGAGGTTGAGCTTAGTTTTGTTTTGAAGAGCTATATTTCTCTTTCCTCTCTCTCTCTCTCTTGCTCTTAGTTTTTTAAAAACAGACTTTTGTTTCTCTCTCTCTCTCTCTCTCTCTCTCTCTAGGATCCCAAAGAAGCTCATGCGAGAAGAGGAGGTGAGATCTGTTAGAATTGTCTTTTACGTAAGATTTCAAAAGGTTCAAAATAAACTAATATACCCTTTGATCTGTTGAACCAGCTCCATGGACTTTTGATCCTGCACTATTGCTTAACTGTTTGAAGAAGCTGCGAAACGAGGTAAAGAGATGGTCACAAGATTTTGGTTGACCACTTGCATTAGACCCTGATTAGTTTTGAAGCTGTGCAGGGCTCAGTTTATGTACCGTCATTTGATCATGGAGTTGGGGATCCAGTTGAAGAAGATATCTTTGTTAGCCTCCAGTAAGTAGTCAATAGCTTCCTAAACTGGCCCAGTCCGAAGCTACTAGTATCAGGAAATGGTTTCGTTTTGTCCTCTTTTTACAGGCATAAAGTGGTACTTGTAGAAGGAAACTACGTGCTGTTACAAGACGGATCTTGGAAAGACATGTCGGATATGTTTGATGAGAAGTGGTAAAACCAATCAAAAGTATCTTCCCTTTTCTTTCTCACAAACTCGTGGTTTTCTTTCTATATCAGTTTTACCAATTAGAGTATTCCATCTCCATGTCAAGGTTCATTGATGTCAATCTCGATACAGCGATGCAACGTGTCGAGTCCCGACATATCTCAACCGGTACGCACAAAATTTTCCTTTTTGATTCGGTAGTGGCCACTGTTTTATACGTTTTTCCTTTGCAAATTACAGGTAAACCGCCGGAAATCGCTAAATGGCGGGTAAAAGCTCTGGTTCTACTTTGCTTTGATATTCAGTTAATATGGTTTTACTTTTCATGGTTTCTTCAGTGTAGCTGCTTTTGTTTTTCAAAATTTGGATGGCAGGTTAATTATAACGACCGACCAAACGCAGAGCTGATAATGGAGTCGAAGACGAACGCTGATGTACTGATCAGATCTATCAATTTTTGAATCTGTGTTCTTGGCTTTTGCACGAAAAAGACCCAATCTTTTGCTCTTCAAGTGAAGTTTGTCTTTGTGATCTGCAATGTCCCTTTTTTGTTTGTTTGTCGTGGAATACTTCGATAATCATTTTTTGTTCGCACTAAAATGTTTACTACTTTCATTGAAGTAGTAACATTTCATTTTCAAGGTTTTATATAATAATAAAAAATTATAGGCCCAATAGCAATAATGGGCTCACTAACTGTGTCATTTTAATAATAATTTGTCCAGCTCCAACTATATCAATATCAATTTGATTTGATTCATTAAATGATTTATCCAAATTAGTGCAAGATAATATAAGAGGCAAAAGTAAATTCATAATTTTTTTGTTTTACTTTTTCACATGATTCAACATGGGTCTCACACTTTTCATTACAAAATCCGAACTACTACTAGAACTAGACTGCTACCCTCAAAACATTTCTTCTTCAAACTCCCACTAAAGCCAAACAAGTGAGAGAGCCTTTTCCATCTTTTGACAAATACCGTTTTTTACTTCTTACTGCACAAATCCTACTTTGATTCCATCTCCAAAGTCTTTTTTTTTTTACCTTTCAATCAGTCACAAAAGTGGTAGTAGTGGGGGAAAAATAGCAAAAAGCTGAGGACCGTTGGATGCAAGATCTAGGGTGGAGGATTCATCTCTGGTTTGACGATTGAAGAAGATGTGTCTGGTGGCTGAGAATGGTAAATCGCCATAGCCAATGAGATCGGCATTATGCAAAGAGCCTTTGATTGCAAAAGCTGCATCGCTGCTCCAACGTTTTCTTCCATCAGCTTAGCCACTTGCCGCTCGGTCCCATCGTTTGACCATTTCTCCCACACGGCTTGCGTCTCATCCTGAAGAAAGGTTTTAAAACCAGAGTCAATGAAAAGACGCATTACCAAAGTCCTGTTCTTCTGTTATCTCCTTTTAATTTCAGCCTCTCTCTTTCTCTTTAGACTAACCTCAATTGATGAAGACAATGGCATTTCAGTGACTAGTGGAGCAACAGCACCGGCTCCACCAAGACGGCTCATGCTCAAGACCTGCCATAGTTGACCAGAGAATAAAGCTTATGAAGAAAAAGTATTACCAAAGCTCATCATTGCATGATATTCTTCAATGTTCTCATTAGCTTTGTTACCATAGTCCTAAACTGTGATGATTCTCCATAGGAAGAAGCAAGCAAAAAGTGAAAGAGACTAACGCCAAAAAACACACACAATCATGTGCTCTTTGATTACTCTCAAATCTCAATTACCAGATTAAACAATTATAATCTTTTATTCAGATTGGACTTTTGGTTGATTGGTGGGGACCAAAGATTTATACCACCAAATCCTTCTAGGGATATTAAATAACCTATCGAGAAACTTTTAAAGATTTAACATTTTTAAGATCTCTTACCTTATGAATAGATTATAGAGGTAATCAATATGAAGCAAAGAATTAAAACTGAAAAATGGCTGGTTATATACCTTAACTTGGAGCCTGAGAAACTTTACATAATCAACAATCTCATCGATCATAGCAGCCCTATCAGTCTGCAAAGGAAAGCAAATGAAACAGAAATCTTCGTTATCCAGAATTCCAAAATTTGCGCATACTGCAGTTTATATAATGCCAATTACTTCTCTCCCCTTGAGAATTCCAGTATTCTGGCTAGCTTGAGATCTCATTCAAGCTTTCTCCGCCGACATGAGAAACGAACTTAAGAAAAAAATATTTACAGCTGAAGCTCCAGACAAGAGATACTGACCTTGTTCACAGTAGGTACGAGTTCCTGTAACGCCCTGATCCGTTCAGCTATTCTTTCCCTACGCAGCTGTTGCATATTCAGGTTAGATCTCCATAAGCACAACAAACCAGAATCTTCTCAACTGAAAGCTATCACTGAGAAGATACTAAAGTGTATCAAACATATTACCCGCTCAGCGATGCTATGTGGGTCGGTGGCCTGACCTCGCCTAGCCCTAACTCTAGGTCGGATTGAAGATTGTTGATGCGGCATTGGTGGAGCTGGCTGTGACATTGGCTGCCCATGGTAAACCTTTCATCCAAAAAAAAAAAAAAAAAGAGAAAGACAATAAAGCAATAACGTTAAGAAAAAAGCTTAAAACCACTTTCACTAGAACCGTCTCCATTAGAGCACTTGATGCAACAGTATCATTTCAACTTTGATAAAATTACCGACAGGAGAAAAGAAAGTAAAGAGCATTTTGTTGGGCAATCAATTTTAGAAATAAAGCACACTGATTTATACTAATTGGAAAAGTTGTTTGTAAAGTTAAACAGTGTTGTGACTTGAGAAACATCAAAACAAACCAAGATCAGTCAAATTTCACCAATCTTGGCCAACACCTCACTCTGTAACAATCAAATTTAGACCTAATCCATTGGCAAAATTGTAACTTCAATAACTGGTTTTTTTCTTTTCTTTCAAAACGTTACCTTTTTGAAACCCTAGAGATTTAATTTCACTTTTTTTGTTGTTCTTGAAACCCACCACAAACACAAAACAAAAACTGAAGATTTCAAGAAACTTACAGGTTTCATGGAGGAACATCGATTGTCGACAACATCATCCTGGAAACGTTTCCCACTTCCATGAACACCTTCGGGTTTAAGAAAACCATGTCCTTTCCCTTGATCGAGGCTTAATCCCAACGGAAACATCTGATTATGAAACCCTAAAGGTCCACCTCCTCCAATGGCTCCCATATGATTATGATTCCCTTCGTCGCCGGAACCGAGCTGAAGCATCATCGGCGGTGGACCGACGCCGCTTATTCCTCCGGCTAGTCCAGAGAGCCCAGAACCGGAAGATGAAGAGAAGTTAGAAATCCCGAGCATCTGCTCGAAGAAATCGTCGGAAGGAGATTGATCGGAGAGGTTATCANCCAAACTTGCTCAATGAAGTTTCCATCATCCCAAACCGTTGCTCAAGTTCTTCACCAATCTGAGCTACTCAGTGACAAATTAAGAAAAAAGTGGAACATATTAGGAGCCACCAAGTGAAGAAAATAAAACTGGAAGCAATCTTGTGACACTCAAAAGGAAAAAAATCTACATAAGCATATTATTGTTTATCAAGTTTTCATAGTAACTATCAGAATTTTAGAAAGAGCAAACTTACATTTAGAATCTCCAACAGAAGCAGAACTCCATCTTCTCGTGAGACCGGTGGAAGATCTAGATGCAACCATCTGAGTATCATCTCGTTTATGACTGATTGGGGGCAAGAAACTATTCTTCTTCAAAGAGAGATCTCTTTCCTGAGAACTAAATCTCTGTGGAGAAGAGAAGGGAAAAGCAGCACAAGACTAACTTAATAAAAATAATTCTTCTTCAAATCGAGTCCCGTGACGTTTAGATTAAGTATCTGACCTGATCGTGTATCAGGAGTTCTTCGACTGAACTCTGAGTCATCTGAGAAAAGCAACCACGCTGAGACGAAGGTCCCTGCGAGAAGGACTGCTGCGACTGCTGTGAACGAAGCTGCTGCTGCGATGCTTGTGGTTCAGACGGTCCAACACTCGATCTCCTTATAAGTAGACAGAAAGATAAATGCGAGAAAGAAACAACAAAGTCAGTATAGCCAACACGCAAAACGAGAGAAATCAAATTTATCCCCATCGGATGCTACGCCCGATTAAAACCCAAAGGATTCTCTTGGGAATCGTTAAATCTAGATCAAACAAAAAATTCCACATACAGATCGCGGAAACTCGTCTCCAGCACAAACTAAACAAATCCTCGATCCGCGAAAAGAGCGGAAGAATCCGGATAAACCCTAAACGGTGGGAATCGCTGTGTTCTCTCAGATCGGCTTCTCTAAATGTGCCTCGTGTAGAATTCTAGTGAAAGAGCTAACGGGTAGAAGCGAAATCGTACCTTAAATTGGGAGGAAACACCGAAATTGATTTCAGATCGCAGGCTTTTTTGATATTCATCTTCATCCTATGATCCAACCCGTAGACGAGGATGCAGCTGTTCTTCAAATTGACGACGACAGTGATATAGAAAGAGATGTAGAGAGAGAGAGCTCAAACGGAATTTTGAATTTTAAAAAGATATGGAGAGGGAGGGAGAGAGAGAGAGAGAGGAGATTTGTTTGCCGTTGTGCGCATGTCCGTCCATTACGAAATGGGATCCCGGCCCGGCCCATATAATTTTTCGTTTAAACTCAATATAGTATAATAAGAGTAGTGATTTTAACACTTACCCACCAAACTAGTCATAGAACACCCATGGGCCCTTTTATATTAAAGACTTCGATAAATGGCGAGGGTATCGCATGTGTGGTACGCGTCTTCGAAGGGTTTAATTTAACAAATTGGGGGGGTATATCTTATTATATAGATCAGTTATATATATAATTTGTTGAGGACTTTGGTCTCAAGAAATAGAATTCTTCTTTTATAATCTGTTAATTATGAATGGTCTCGACGCGCTAAACTCATGCATGTCACGATTTCAAAATTCGGAGCGGTGGCAGTCACGCATCTACAGTGCGCGTAAGAGTCCATATTTTAATTGTAAAACAAACATATAGCAAATTCTAAATGCAGATGCAAAATGCCTACAATTTGTAGGTGAATGCAACACACACAAATCGTTAATCGCGAAATATGCTAGTATTTTTCTATTTTACTATTCAAATAAAAAATTTGGTTACACATACTAATTACGAATAACAAAATAATTGTATAATATTAATCCAGTAGTTTATAGTTTATACACCAACATTTTCCATTCTAGAACATCTTGTATTTCAAAAAAAAAAAAAAAATCATGCTAAAGTTAGAACCGGTTAGTCAAGTCAACTCTTAAAAAAAAAAAATTGATGTTGTACACCGAAACTTTTTATTTTCGACAATATTCCTGGAAACTTAATAAATAAGTGTTAAAGTTCAACTGCTCGCTTGAATTAAAATAATCGGACCCAGCGATTGACCGACCAGTTAACACGTAAATGGTCCGAAATCTCCTTGAAATTTTGTTGCAAAGGGATAAAAGATAACCTTGATCTCTCTATCTCTCTTTCTCTCTAGTCACTGCTATATATTACACATTCATTATAACTACGTAGTTGTATACCTTTTCTCATAAAAAAAAAAAAAAAAAACCATGGGAGAAACTTTGCACAACGACGCCATTTATGTTGCAGTGAATCAAAACGTTCGAGAAAGTAAATTAACGTTGTTATGGACATTGAGGACTCTTCCCGTGAAGAAGCTTTGCCTTCTTCATGTTCATCTTCCATTTTCGTTGACCGCTTCTTGTAAGTATTTTAGATAGATTGATCTCGCTCTACGTTTCATTTTGCATTTTTTTTTTCTTTCTTTTGGGTTTGGTTCGTATGCCAAGAAGCCATGAGGTGATGTGAATGTTTCATGGACGATTCAGTTATATTAATGATGTTTAACTGGAAATGCCAAATTTTCAATCTATATTAGTATTACCATGTCGTGGTTTTGACGAATTTTACTATATCGCTGTTAATATTAGATGAGTCTCTGGATGCTAATTTTTATATGCCTATATAATATGCATCTGAAAATATCTTTATATGAACACACACATATATATAAATATTTCAAATATTCATCTGCATAGTCTATAGATAGAAATCACATGTACCAATCATCATGTGTCAGATTTTTAAAAAATACAATTGTTTTTTTCATGCCAACGAAATTCTAGTTACTTTAATAAGTCACGAAACAATCAACATCCTAGCATAAAAAATTTAGGATAAATTATAACCAAATTTATTTTAACTCTTGACCTACCACCGAAACAAACCAGGTTTTTGGGCTTATACGGCTACTACCCATTTGTAGTTAAGGCACACCACACATCATGTCACCTAATTATATCCTCCTCTTATCAAATTTGGGTTTTCTAGTGAGTTTACTCATAGTTAAAGCACACATAAGATGTTTCAGGGCGATTGCAATTGCACTAGTGTACTCTGTTTACTCGGTTTTGCGGGTGTTAGAATTGGAGTTTTACTCTGTTTTGAAATGGTCTTTAATTCGTGTATTTTTTTCAGCAAGTGGGTTTGATGAAAGTGAGATCAATGCAATCCAAGAATCAGAACTGCAAACTTCATATGATAGCCTCCACAAGTACCGTGATATCTGCACAAACAAAGGGGTAAGTTCTATTTGCAATTCTACTACACAGCTGTGTAGCAATGACAATGTTAATCCAAGCAATGACAATACTAAGCAACACGCTATGTGTAATCTATTCTGTATTTTCTGTCAATTGGTTTTAGTCTTTTAGAATGCAGCTCAATGAAACCCCAAGAAAATCCAAAACACAAAACGGACCCACGATTGATGGAACTAAAAGAAAACAAAAAACTTGAAAAGATTTGATGGAAATTCTATATATATATATATATATATATCGGTGCAGGTTAATGAGGAAGATGTGGATATATCATTAATCTCAGGACATGGTGTTGGTGAAGGGATAGTGGAACTCATCTATCAAAACAATATCAAGAAGCTCGTTATGGGAGCAGCAGCTGATCCTCACTATTCCAGGTAAAGGAAAACTCAAGAACCGATCATGTTTTGACAAAACTGTCCAGTTGAATCAATCTATGTAATGTAAACGAAGGAAATAAAGCAAATACAATAACCTCTCTTTGTCTTTGATAATGCAGGGGAATGTCTGTCACATCTAGAAAAGCAGAGTATGTGAGTCAGAATGCACCTAATTGCTGTAAAATGTGGTTCATCTGCAAAGGGAAACTCATCAAGACAAGGTAAGTTTGAGCTTTACACTTATGTGTGTGTGTCTATGAAGAGTTTAAAAGAAAGTGTCTTTTACACTTTTGTTTAATTAGAGAAGGAAGATTCAACCTTGGGAATCCATCAGATCCATTCTCAGAGTTATATGGTTCGACTCAGGAACCAAGCAAAGGAAGAAGAAGGGATGAACATGAAACCGTTCCAAATAATGAACATTCAGTAAGTACAAAGATTAAATAAAGCCTTGGTGAATAGATTAATACCACAAAATGGATGAGACATATGATAGGTTTCCATCGTTTCATTACAATCATGAATTTGGGTTTCGCTTCCGAGTTTAATGTCAAGATTACCATTTGAGACTCTTGTCGTCTTGCCATTGAAACAGGGAAGGATACCAGAACCCGAGGTATCACCAAAGAAAGTAAGGAAAGAACATGAGAATACAAAAAGAAACGGGAGCGAAGCAGACTCGAGTCAATGTCATGTTTCCGACAAGCCTCCTCAAGACTTTCTTTGTCCCATTTCAATGGTTAGGATTCAAACTCATGCGTCTTGAAGTATATTTCCTGATTCAGCTCTTGAAACATGCATGTGTACTTCTCTTGTCTGCCTTTGCTCATCATACTAGATTGTGATACATGATGTAGGAGATTATGCAAGATCCCCATGTCGCTGCTGATGGTCACACCTACGAGGCAGAGACAATCAAAACTTGGCTAAGGCGAGGAGGTCAAACCTCGCCAAAGACAGGGGCTAGGCTCGCCAATCACAGTCTTACCCCTAATTACACCCTTCGTTCAGTCATTAACGAGTGGCTGCAGCAGCACCCAAATTATAAACATTGATTATCAAACCTAGGAGGAACATAAGATATGTCGATTATGTTGTGATTTTGGGAGTTTCTTTCCGAAGAAAACAAAAATATGCTTCATGTACATATTTACTGTTGTTAGACTCATGGAGTCTATATGTGTGCGATTCTGTAAGCATTATCAAATTATGTATAAAAGTTTTTTTTTAATCACCAAATTGGCGGGAAAGAGCTGATCGAGTCCAGTTGACTCAGTCAACCCTTAAGTAGTAGTGAATTTATGGCCCATGGGCCGTTATAAATGTGACCCTATATAGGCTGTTATTCAGCCCATCAAAAATTACAATATCACAAGCGAACGAAGAAGATCTGACCGTTCACACCATAAGCTACGTGACGTGTCGTAACCTGAATCGTCGCTAATTGTACTTCATCGTTCTTCTTCGGGTCAACCTTCATCGAACACCGGCTAACGTACCGGCGCACTCGTAATGTAGCGGAGATTGATCGGAGGTAAAGAGAGTCCGAACCGATATTTCTCATTAGAAACCCTAAACACAAAAAATATCCGGCCTTCGATTTCTGATTCCTGAATCAGATATTTTTTTTTAGCTTCTCTGAGTTGACATTAAATTTTAAAAAGCCTAGATTTCCTTTCTTTTAATTCTTTTATGAAATGTGTCTTTTACGGTAAGAAATGTTCTGCGTANGAGAATAGACCTAGTTTCCTAAACAAGAAGATTACAAAAGGTATGAGAGAATTAGAAATTGATAGTAATTGATATGGTAGCGTAATATCCTAACATTTTTTTACTTAAAAACAAAATATTTTAATTCTATTTAATTATTAATTTCTTATTAAAAATTATTTTACAACTATATCAATTTTACCATGTATTTTATGTTTTTAACAAAATTAAACGTTTACATCAAAATTTGAATTAAGGAATACTACTTAACTTGAATTATTATTATTTGTAAGGTTGAAATAATTATTCGGGATCCGAGATCCAATTCAAGATATGCTCCAATCTGTTCCAAAAATTAAGATATACAAAATGTACGGATATTAAAAATTTGGATTTGTGGCAAAAAAATCCTAATAGTTAAATTTTGAAGTCTGAATATCCGGATTAGAATAGTAAAATTTCAATGTAGAGATATCTAAATCCCGATCCGGGTTCATTAAATATACTAAATTTATATATTCTTACATATATTAAATTATATATATATATTTATTAGTTTTAGTTCTTTTCTAAAATATCAGATTTATTTTAAATTTTATTATTCAAATTTTATTTTTTAAATTTTTGAATTTTATTGTTATTATTGGATTTGAAATCCAGATCATTTTTTGGTCGAATATATAAAATTAGAACATTCGAAAATCACAAATCCGAATCCGGATCCAAATCTAGATATCTTAAAATATCGAGTTCCGCCCGAAAGAAGACACATGGCATGCATGCCTCTGGTTTTTTTTTTTTTTTTTCAGCACCTAAGTTACACGTCACAAACTCTATGGTAAGCTTACGAATATGCAATGCATGTCGGCCAATCTCTTTTATTCAAACACACCAACTGACACTGACACTGTTCCTCGTCAGAGATTAAACCGAAGCGTTATAAACTTATAACCAATATTGGAATCCTCTATATTATATACTTACTACTCTTATTTATTCTGTTTCTGTAAAATGTTCACAATTTTCTTTTCTTTTTCAAGTTAAAACCATGCATGGCAAATTAAATTACCGCATCTTGATAAAAGGTGAAAATAAGTTAAATCGAGGAAGGGTGGATGTTAATTGTTGATTAAGAAACGCAAATTAGGATGAGAGAGAAGATGGGTGGCATGCATGTGTTTAACATGGCCAACCATACTCCAAAACTATCGCCTGAAATCTGCCACGTGGACCACGCTCCGCTCCGACCGTTTTGATTCGAAGCTAAGGAAACCTCCGGGAACTTCAGATCACCGTTGATCTTGTCTCCCCTCCGATTCTTCAGTCACGTGATTGGTGCGTGTAATCAACGCTCAAATCAAATTTATAGACTGTGTCTGTCTCTCTCTTTGCTGTGCAAGTCGTCGAGTCGCATCAAATTTGCCTTATTGTTTAATTCCCTTCTAAAGATAGTAAACCAACCGGTTTGACAAAAGAAAAAAGCAAAACGAAACAAACCGCAATAAATATGGTAAAAGCAAACAATAAATGTGTACCAAATCGCATTAAACCTAACCCTCCTCATTAAATTCATCTCAATCCATCAACATAATCAATCTCATGTTCAATTAAATACATATTTACCCTGCAAAAACCAAGAAAAAATCATAGTAGTAAACAGAAAAATAATTTTAATTTCTAATTTATGGAAAAGTTGGTAGAAGAAATTAAATTACATAAGTTAATAACATTCGGATTTTTTAAATACTGCTTGACAGAGCAAATTTATGGAAAAGTTGACGACCAATAAAAAGAAGGAAATTGCAGAAAGGATATAACCGCCACCGATAGGCTTGTTTCGGGGGTTACTTAAAATTGCATCCAATTAAAATATTATTCCCTCTTTTTCTAAAAGAAAGTAGTTCTAAAGTTTATTTTTGTTTCACAAAAATAATTGTTTTAGGTTTTCTATGCATTTTTTTTTAATCAATGATGAAAAATTGTAAATTTCAAGAGAATTAAATGATTTTTCTGAATTACTATTGGTTTAAATTTATAGAAAATGATTAATTACAAAAAATAATACATTTATAGTCAAATTTTAAAGTGTTTTCTTAATATGTGTAAAAATTGTAAAACAACCTTTTTTACGAAACAGAGAGAGTACTAATCATTTAACCTCTACAAATCGTAGAAGTAAATGGACACAAACGTTCTTATCCGCTTTATGGGAAAAGTTGGGGGAAACAGTACTAAGCTGGATCAGTTTTCCTCTCATTTTTTTTTTGTTTATTTGAATTTTGTGTTATTAATTGTCGCTAACTGTTTGTTCATATTTACAATCTCTCGCTCGCACACCGGCGAGCGTTTCGTCACGTCAACATATTTATAAAGTCAAACTTATGGTAGAGTCCTTTTTTAGTTTACAATACAGTCGACAATTATATGGTTTCAAACAAAACTACAATTTTTATGGAAGGAAAAAAAAAAAAAAAATACTAGAATTAGTTGCATGTACCATTGGTGAGGATTTTAAATGCGCTTAGAGCAACCCCAATACATACACCATTGGTGAGGATTTTATTGATTAAATATTAATATTTTGGGTATTTTATGGATATAAGACACTTTGTAATATTTTGTTGTTTTTGAGCATACAATGGAGACACTTTTGATGGGTGTCTTAAAACCCAAAAAAAAAAATTAAAAAAATTTAGGTAAACATAATACATTTTCAAAAATATAATACATGGAAATATATAACTTGGGTTGAAATATCTGTTATATTCGATTCGATGCGTTATTTAGTTTGATTCGATTCAAAAACATCAGAATACCTGTAATAATATAGAGCAAAGCAAATACTAAAAATCAATATCCGTTGAAAACGGAGCAAATCACAAATACTAAAATTTTAGAAGACGAATATCTGATCCGCTCCGATATATGTATATATACACAAGTATATAAACAATTACATATATATTATATAATTATTATATGTATATACAAGTTTTTGTGAATGTTTATTTATTACATTAGTTATTTTAATACTGAATTTTAACAAATTAAAAAGAAACTTATTTTTT
>JAHZTW010000003.1:83667544-83833610 GCA_020283515.1 Alliaria petiolata | reverse complement strand
AAACATGAAAACACAACTATTCGTACCTTTTCATAACCATATACTGTGCGAACCAAGGATAGTACTGTTGAGGCAAAATCTCAGCAAACTCTTTCCCTTTAGATTCAATGTTCGCTGTAGAGATATTATTGATTATGAAAGAAATTTTGTCCTGAACATCTGAAGGTGGAGCCTGGAATAAAAGAAGACTTATTCTTGTCATTCATACTAAACAGTTGACAGTTGGTATATTGACAATTCATTATTCAATGTAACCAATAGCAAATAAGTCCAAATGTAAATGCACAACACAGCGAAGTACCTCTATTGCGTTTTCCCTTCTCTCAGCTGCTGCAACCAGGGTTTCTATGTTCAAAGCAGAGCCAAACCCTGTGATAATCGAATATTAGTAACATTTCTTCTCTTCATAAGAAAGAACTATATAATCTATCATAATTCAAAAAATAGTTATAAAACTAAGTAGACTGGAGATTACTCGTCGAAGTGGCTCCACGAGCTGGACGAACAAAACCAGCTGAGGTTGATGAAGAAGTTGAAATGCCGGGATTCTGCAAGAATAACTAGCGAGATGAAATGGAAATTCCTCCCACCGCCAGAAAAGAAAATACAAGAAAAAAGTCACCACCTTAGGAATGACAGAAACATCAACGGAAGTGGTAGATGACGAGGGCAGAAGTGGCTTTGCCTCGTTTGATGGTACACTGGGCATTTTGATGCGGTCATCAATCTGCACTTCATTTTTATGTTGAGGTTGTACAGGAGAAGGAAGATGTACTACAGCTTGGCCAGTTCCAGAACCACTCAACTGCACACGTAAAGAACCAGAAACAATGTGTTAACTTCCTTCTCGCCTTAAATATCCGGAAAGATATTTGATGGTCAGAAAAGATATAGCCCAACCCAGACCACGAGAAGCTTACAGTATTTACATAACGGCTAAAAAGCTAAAAAAAACTGAAGGCATCAGACTATAAACAGACAGGATCAAGTACTTTTCTTTCCTCTTTTCAATACATAACTTTAGCGAATCTGATCTCAAGTTTGAAACAACCGCAGAATCAAATTATAAGAAGATATAAAATAGCTAAAAACGGCAAGACAAGTACTGATAAGGAGATATCACGATAGAATGCAAGACAACAATGGCAAGACGAGTAGCGCAGTCAGTCAAAAGAAAACTTTCATATCAACACTACCTCTCCATTTCCAGGGAAAGACTGTGAGGGACCAGGGTGCGAAACAGAGGCATCTGATTCTAAATTACCAGATGATATTCTTGAAAGTGCTTGTTCAATAACAGTGACTAACTCAGGGTGAGTGCTACGCAGATGAGATATTTGCAAAATGTGATTGCAGTATTGAGGCAACTCAACCAAACGATTCACAAACTGTTCCAGAGCTTTGCTTCCAAACAGAAACATCTGCATGAATCAGGAAAGAAAGAACATGACATCTCACAGTAAAAAACCGGGAGACAGAAATTAATCACAAAAGAATCCATACTTTTGAATCTGCAGGTTTACGCAAGGAATCCAAGACTAGACGCAGGGCCATCCCCAGTGTGAGAGAACTTATAAGCTGGTGCTTGATAACAGAACCTGAAATTAGTACAAGTCGCAACAGATTAAAGAGAATGTATCGACAACAATACAAAATTGAAGAAGAAGTACTCAAACAACATGTCACAGGTAAATTTCAAATTCAAGAAATCCCTCTGAAACACCATTATCTTGCATGACAAACTTGCCAAGAGGTTGCCCCAGTTATAGTAATAAATGTTGAGAACTAGACACAATAGCATGAATGGTTAAATAATATCATGGTATCCTCACTCATAGTAAAACATCCTTTAGAAGACCCACTCACCAAAGAGGATGGAGGCAATTTTCAGCTGTCTCTCGGGATACTTGGGGAAAAACCGATATTCCTCGAACAGATTGGCAATCATGCATTCAAAAATTGATTTTTCCCTGTCAAAAAAAAAGGACAACGTCGTGATTTTGTTTATGCACGAGGAGCCTGGCAAACATGATAAGATAAATTGAATTTCTCAAATAGGTATAGTTTGTCATAATCAAACCTTTGAACCAAAGAGTCCTTGTATCGGGAAAGCATTTGAACCATTGCATCAACACTCAACTGACCAGAAAACATTTGATGGAAATAAGCGTTTGCCTCTGCCTCAACATCATCACCATATGCATTGGAAGTTGATGAATCTTTAGCCTCGCCATTCTGCAGTTTCTAATTACAATCCAAAATTGCTGTATTGACCTTTTCTATCTCTTCGACCAGTTGTGATGAGGTAATCACATTATCATGAGCTTTTAAAACCTGCAATACATGTTCAAACAAATTAATCTCAATATATATGAAGCAATAGACGAGTCAAATACGAAACTAAATGAGGATACTAACTTTCAAAAGGGATGCCGTTGCATCCAAATGAAGATCTGATAAAGGATCAGAGGGATGAAAATGTTTGGAAGTAAAATCCTCTGATTCGCTGAAATGCACATTCTTGACAAATTTGAGACACTCCTGAAATATTGAAAACATAAATGTTAGATACCACCTTCTCATCTCTAAGGAACTAAAGTAATCGAACTTTATTTGTGAAAAACAAAAAAAAGTTACCTCAGCAAAGAGGTCCTTATACACATATAGACAGCTTGGCAACCAGTTCTCAATGTCCAAAAAGCCTCTCAGTGAGGCAAGGACTGCCAATCTGATGCTGAATGGGACTGGAACTGATTCTAAAACAACAGAGAGAATCTGAAATAAATAGATAAAAATATCAAATGTTTAATTCAAAGACACAGAGAAGCTGTTTTAAGAAACTAAACATATTAAGGAAATCAATTGAGCCACCGTCGTAGATTTTAAATACAACATACTCACCTTAAGCTCATGGCAGATTTCAATTATTCTGAGTATGCTGTCTGCTTTAAGATTTTGGGTATTTAAAATCCCCCACAGAACGAGTTCAGCATTCTGATGCCAGAGATTAAGAATAAAACCACTATCCTGGGAATTCGTTATTATCACTGGAAGAATAGCAGAAACCACCTCTCGCTGAATGAGATTATAGGCAGTCTGCAACAACAGAGTTAACATGCTTAGCCAAACAAAAAGGTCAGATTTAGAGCATAGATCATCAAAGACCAGTCATGGAGAATTACTTTGATGTGTGTCATCCCAAGGACCAAGGTTTTAGGACAATATGTGAGTGGATACTGGAGCAACGAACTAACTATAACAGTGTGCCCTCTCTCGGCCAGTTGGCATAGCACATCTAAGAGATCGAGAGATAGCCATGCTTGATTAGAAAGTCCTAATTGTTGCTCATGGCTGTGCAAGTTATTATCTATATATACCTGGAAAACAGATGGTCAGAATAATGACAGTTTCAAGGAAGAACAGCTCTAAAGACAGACTTGTGGTATCTCACCAGCTTCCTTGGAGAATGCATAAAGGTGAATACTTCTGGTGGGGCTGCTATTGCATGCTTAAGAAAGGATAATTGACCTTTTACATTTTTCCAGACAGAAGCGCATACAGCATCAAGGGGAAACGGCTCCTACAAGAATCAGTTTAACACCCTCAAACACAGTGGAAGTGGAAACAACATAATGAAGTAAACATATTCAACAGCCAAAGTAGACAGTATGAGAACACACCTTGCAGGCAGTTTTATATAGCCGCATGAAAAACGAGAAAGACTCCATATTAGGGATGTCAAATCCATCATGGTCGAGATTCTCAATTACTTTCCTCCAGCTTGTGCCAGGAGCCTGCTTTAGCAGGAAAATAAAAATCAAGAGCATGAACCAAATAACACTTAATAAATAAGCTAGATTATTCATTAAATACACTGATAAAAGAAAAATAATTATGCACACTAGTCACACACAAAAAAAAAAGATTAATACAAAGGCTGAAATGAAGTTTTGAAGCTATCGATGATGTTGATTAGACAAAGTATAAGGGTCTTAGATAACTTACGAGCTGCTTGATTGTTTCAATTAGAACGTCAAGATTCCATGACCTTGGCGTGGGAACTTCAGTTGGAATGCAGCAACCAAGGGCCAGACTGAATGTTGAAAAGGTGGTTTGGTTATCTTCAAGATCAGCAAATGTACGAACAACATTACCAATAATTCTTGAGATAGTAGCCTCTCTTAATGGTGCAAAACTAGACAAGATCTCCTTGCACTGTTGGGCATCAGCAGTGAACCCACAACCTAATTCTCCCATGAGATCTCCAACAGCAATTTCCTTGTCAATTTCAGCTAAGATAGCATCAATCTCGTTTTCAGCAGAATCACTGTGAAAATCCACGCTCCTACAGCAGAAGAGGAAACCCGTTGAGTCACAAACAGTACGTATGGATGGAAAAGGGATAAGAGATGAGAGCAACTCATAAGCAGCACCTGAAAACATCAGCTTCGTGAACTTCTTGAGAAAGGATAGGCGATAGAGAAAAAGATAACTCATCTCTATGTTGAGCAGAAGACAGAATCTGTACGAAGGAATCCAAATGCCTGGAAAGGTCCTCAGATTTCTGGAGAAACAAAAGAAGATTCTGAATTTGCTCAGTTGACTCAATCTGACCAGTATTGGCACACAGTTCCTCAATCCCGGCCAATAATAAGTTTCGTCCTACAAAAAGGAAAGACCAAGAAGCCATGATCAGAGACAAAAACCTAAGAGATGTGAGAAGTGAGAAACGGGAAGAAACAACCTTACCAATAGTCTTTGCATCAGAACTTTCAAAATCGGCAAGGGCCAAACCAAAGCTAATTTTCTCAGAGAGTGAAAAGTTCAATGCATTTGTCAAATCATCCACAGATTCTTGAGTGACCTCAACATCATTGAGTGCGTGGGAAAGCAGGGTTCCGAGATTTGACTTTTTCATCACATGTTTAAACACCAAGGATACTACTTTCTCAAGCTGCAACGTATTAGGCTGGCTTCTCCGGGTGGTGAAGCAATCTAGGCATGTCTTGAAAACTGGAATGCTAGTCTCAGCTCCATAATCAACCAACTGCCGTGAGAAAAAGTGAACAAGCAAGGGAAAAAAAATCAGTAGAGAGCCCATTGTATCAGAATGCATTTCTCATTAACAAAAAATCTTTCAGGTATAAGAGAAAGAGCTGTAAAGATGTGGTAGTTCCTAAGGATGAAGGTTTCAGAACACCGTACATAATTAGACCCAGATACAGATATAGAGTCGTAACCACTGAAACTATAATTCACGACGTGATGATACACATCAAAGCAGAAAGCCGCGCTGTGTAATTGAGCGCTACTAAAAACATCAGAGAGGAGGCTATAACCTGACAGATCTCTTGGGCGATTGAGCCGACATAGGGATCATTAAAGCTCTCGAGCAAGAACCGGGTATGGCCGGCGACCTTGGACGGAATCATCAGCATGGCGATCCGAGATCCGAAATGCTTGTTAGGGTACGAGAAGGACGAGATGGGTCTAGGGTTTCGGGGTCCAAGAGACGCAGAGAGTAAGCAGCTAGGGATGAAGATCCGCTGGGAAGATAGATTGGAGATTTGATCGTTCCAAATTTTGCGATTTTGCGTTTGGGTTGTGGTGAATTTTGGCTTTTGCCCGAAATTGCCACATATATGTCTGTCGAAAACCGCCATTGTTAAGCCCATTTCTATCTATATGCTATAAATGGGCCTCTCATTACACCATTTTATTAACTATTAACGGCCCACCCCGGATATTATTCCCTCCTGCTTTTTTATTTTTTTGACAAATATTATTCCCTCCTACTACAATATATCTTACTTTCCCCAACAAACCCCACATACTGTAAATTTCTTGGGGAAAAGACACTTTCAAGAAGTGTAATAACTTTGAACATAAACAATGGTAAATCTCATGTAAAGTTTTTGACAATTTTTTATTGTAAATTTAATTTAAAAATTCCTAATTTATTTTTTTTCCTCCAATAGTAAAACCTTTGACGAGGTTTTTAATAAAAAGTTTATTTGATTTATTAAAACATAAAATATACTGCATTGACTCAATAAATGATTTGTGATTCGTTTCTCGCATGAAATCAGAAGAATTTTGCTTTAGAACCGAAAAAACCCCAAGAAATCGCATGTGGAGATCAAATGTTTCGAGAGAGAAGAGGGAGAAGAGATAGAAAGACGACATTGGTTTGATCAGATGTTTTATTTTTTTCCCATCAAAAAAATACCGACCCACTTTCTACACGTGCCACTAAGATACATATTTTAAATATGACTTAAACCTCTTCTTCAATATCCAATTTTCTGATTAAAACCCACTTTTAATTTATTTTTGACTTTAATTGCTTAAAAATCTAGGTTAGGATACACCATTGTTCATGGTCTTACTTTCCCCAAAAAACCCCACTTAGTGTCCTTAGATTTCTCTGTAGTTATGCAAGCACGGGTCATATATAGTTTTTATTTTTACTTTTTTTTTTAACAATAGTTTTTATTTTTACTTGAGAATACAATGTTATAAAACCTTTCACTTCCACAAAGACATTCTGATGGGAAGCTGACTTTCGTGGACTTATGAAGTATAAAAGAAAAAAAAAGGTACAAGACACCAGAAGAGAAGTCAAGTGTCTTAGTTTCTTGATTGCCCACTAACTCGTGGATTTTCAGTTGTCTTTCTATGAACCCAACAAAGCAAAAGCTTCTTCTTTCAGTTTATCTATTTATTTGTGTTGCAGATTCCTATTTGGGTCCAACCAAGGAAAAAAGCATCTTCTAGTCTTTCTTCATCTTCATTATTGGGTTCTTTTCAAATATACGATCATCATCATTTTGATTCTGAACTTTTAACCAGTACAAAGAAAGCTAATAAAGTAATCGAGAGGTAGGGTTATCCACTTATCTCGAATGATTAGATTAATTATTTATCAGACCACCAAAAAAACTTCCGTCTATTCTTTCAAATCGGACTTTTTTTTTGCCTTTTGATTGCTAATCTAACTGTCTTCTTTTTCTTTTCTTTTCGTAAAAGGAAACGAAAAAAACATTTTATGTATAATAAATCATTGTCAATTTAAAAATAAATAAAATCACTGTATTTGCAACTCTGTCACGAAAGACAGTTGGTCTAAATATTCGGTTGAATGATGTCTTAGGTGCAACTTATGAATTGGAAAGAGGACAAGGACTTTAAGTGTTAAAACANAATCACTGTATTTGCAACTCTGTCACGAAAGACAGTTGGTCTAAATATTCGGTTGAATGATGTCTTAGGTGCAACTTATGAATTGGAAAGAGGACAAGGACTTTAAGTGTTAAAACAAAATGATGAACGAAAGAGAATTTCCTCCAAAATGGGACTCAGTAAATCTTGAGGCCACTACGAGCAAGGATCACTTGGGCCCATTTCAAAGATATGTATTCACATGTTTTATAGGCAGGCTTATCCTAAGTTCTCATTATTATTATTTTTATAACTAGTGATTGTTCTAGGTTTTTATTACCCGTCTAATCTTTTTAAAATGAATATAGCCATCAAATAGTTCACTCAGCGGTTTCACTCACCGGTTATTCTAATGGATATGAAGCATAACACCATTTCGACTGGTTAAATTTGACTGATTAGATAATTTTAGAAGGAAATCATATAAACCAATAAGATAATTTATTCTCAACTTGAAACTACTAGTCCACCACCACTTAGTTAGTTCTCATTTTTAACCATCTTTACATTGATTATTAGCCATGTTAAAAATATCGTTAGGCATTACTCGGGCGTTCGGACCGAGCTTAACACCGAATCAATTAATCGTAATTTAAAACGTAAAAGATTAGTTTGTTGTACTAGTTTGGGCTCTGTTATGGGTTTTAGTAGTGCAAGTTTGAGCCAAGTATTTATTAGTTTGGTCATTTCTTAATTTGGATTTAATAAAGGGTAAAATTGTCTTTTCAATTTTATCTTCCTCCTTCTGTAATCCTAAAACACGCAGTAGCAGCAGCCACTGATTTTTCCCATCATTTTCATCATTTTGTTTTGGTTTTCTCACCAAAGTTCATAGTATATCAATTTGCAAGCAAAAACAAAAACAAAACAAAATTTTTAAAACATTTTCGATTTCTGTAAAATCATGGTTCTAAGCGGAGAAAATTTATGTTCACCAAATAATGAATCTGATTACCAAGTTCTCAACCGTCGAATCGGTCAGGAGACCGAGTTCTCAAACGTGAATTGTTACCCGTAGTTTACTGTAAATATAGATTAGCTTTTACTTTAGAGAGATTAAACTATTTTAATGATTGTTCTATTTTTTACGGTCCAAATAGAAACAAGTTTGCTCCTATCTTTTTATTTTTTGACAAGTAAGAGAAGGAGGCGATATTGTAAAAGGGTTTTCTATATCCCTCATTCAGAGTAATTACATCAGCTTATATACGAAAGAGAATAGACCTAGTTTCCTAAACAAGAAGATTACAAAAGGTATGAGAGAATTAGAAATTGATAGTAATTGATATGGTAGCGTAATATCCTAACATTTTTTTACTTAAAAACAAAATATTTTAATTCTATTTAATTATTAATTTCTTATTAAAAATTATTTTACAACTATATCAATTTTACCATGTATTTTATGTTTTTAACAAAATTAAACGTTTACATCAAAATTTGAATTAAGGAATACTACTTAACTTGAATTATTATTATTTGTAAGGTTGAAATAATTATTCGGGATCCGAGATCCAATTCAAGATATGCTCCAATCTGTTCCAAAAATTAAGATATACAAAATGTACGGATATTAAAAATTTGGATTTGTGGCAAAAAAATCCTAATAGTTAAATTTTGAAGTCTGAATATCCGGATTAGAATAGTAAAATTTCAATGTAGAGATATCTAAATCCCGATCCGGGTTCATTAAATATACTAAATTTATATATTCTTACATATATTAAATTATATATATATATTTATTAGTTTTAGTTCTTTTCTAAAATATCAGATTTATTTTAAATTTTATTATTCAAATTTTATTTTTTAAATTTTTGAATTTTATTGTTATTATTGGATTTGAAATCCAGATCATTTTTTGGTCGAATATATAAAATTAGAACATTCGAAAATCACAAATCCGAATCCGGATCCAAATCTAGATATCTTAAAATATCGAGTTCCGCCCGAAAGAAGACACATGGCATGCATGCCTCTGGTTTTTTTTTTTTTTTTTCAGCACCTAAGTTACACGTCACAAACTCTATGGTAAGCTTACGAATATGCAATGCATGTCGGCCAATCTCTTTTATTCAAACACACCAACTGACACTGACACTGTTCCTCGTCAGAGATTAAACCGAAGCGTTATAAACTTATAACCAATATTGGAATCCTCTATATTATATACTTACTACTCTTATTTATTCTGTTTCTGTAAAATGTTCACAATTTTCTTTTCTTTTTCAAGTTAAAACCATGCATGGCAAATTAAATTACCGCATCTTGATAAAAGGTGAAAATAAGTTAAATCGAGGAAGGGTGGATGTTAATTGTTGATTAAGAAACGCAAATTAGGATGAGAGAGAAGATGGGTGGCATGCATGTGTTTAACATGGCCAACCATACTCCAAAACTATCGCCTGAAATCTGCCACGTGGACCACGCTCCGCTCCGACCGTTTTGATTCGAAGCTAAGGAAACCTCCGGGAACTTCAGATCACCGTTGATCTTGTCTCCCCTCCGATTCTTCAGTCACGTGATTGGTGCGTGTAATCAACGCTCAAATCAAATTTATAGACTGTGTCTGTCTCTCTCTTTGCTGTGCAAGTCGTCGAGTCGCATCAAATTTGCCTTATTGTTTAATTCCCTTCTAAAGATAGTAAACCAACCGGTTTGACAAAAGAAAAAAGCAAAACGAAACAAACCGCAATAAATATGGTAAAAGCAAACAATAAATGTGTACCAAATCGCATTAAACCTAACCCTCCTCATTAAATTCATCTCAATCCATCAACATAATCAATCTCATGTTCAATTAAATACATATTTACCCTGCAAAAACCAAGAAAAAATCATAGTAGTAAACAGAAAAATAATTTTAATTTCTAATTTATGGAAAAGTTGGTAGAAGAAATTAAATTACATAAGTTAATAACATTCGGATTTTTTAAATACTGCTTGACAGAGCAAATTTATGGAAAAGTTGACGACCAATAAAAAGAAGGAAATTGCAGAAAGGATATAACCGCCACCGATAGGCTTGTTTCGGGGGTTACTTAAAATTGCATCCAATTAAAATATTATTCCCTCTTTTTCTAAAAGAAAGTAGTTCTAAAGTTTATTTTTGTTTCACAAAAATAATTGTTTTAGGTTTTCTATGCATTTTTTTTTAATCAATGATGAAAAATTGTAAATTTCAAGAGAATTAAATGATTTTTCTGAATTACTATTGGTTTAAATTTATAGAAAATGATTAATTACAAAAAATAATACATTTATAGTCAAATTTTAAAGTGTTTTCTTAATATGTGTAAAAATTGTAAAACAACCTTTTTTACGAAACAGAGAGAGTACTAATCATTTAACCTCTACAAATCGTAGAAGTAAATGGACACAAACGTTCTTATCCGCTTTATGGGAAAAGTTGGGGGAAACAGTACTAAGCTGGATCAGTTTTCCTCTCATTTTTTTTTTGTTTATTTGAATTTTGTGTTATTAATTGTCGCTAACTGTTTGTTCATATTTACAATCTCTCGCTCGCACACCGGCGAGCGTTTCGTCACGTCAACATATTTATAAAGTCAAACTTATGGTAGAGTCCTTTTTTAGTTTACAATACAGTCGACAATTATATGGTTTCAAACAAAACTACAATTTTTATGGAAGGAAAAAAAAAAAAAAAATACTANAAAATTAAATTTGTGACAAAAGAATCCGGATAGTTAAATTTTAAAGTTCGGATATCCGGATCTAAATAGCAAAATTTCAATGTCCGGATATTTAGATATGAATCCGGTTGTTTTTATTATTTTTAAAAAATATCAGATTTATTTTTTTAAAAAATATATTTATTTAATTATTATTATTGGATTCGGAATCCGAATCTGATATTTTGATTTTTGGTCGAATATATAAAATTCGGACATTCGAAAAATCACAAATCTGAATCCGGATCCAAATCTGATATGTCTAAGGCATATGATAGGGTTGAATGGAGTTTTCTGAGATCTCTGTTGAAGGCTATTGGTTTTCACAGCAAGTGGATAGATTGGGTAATGTTCTGCGTTTCTACAGTTACCTTCTCAGTTCTGATTAATGATCAACCGCATGGTTTAATTATTCCTCAGAGGGGCTTACGTCAAGGAGATCCCCTGTCTCCTTTTCTTTTTGTGATGTGCACAGAAGGTTTATCACATCTCCTTAATAAAGCCGAACAAGAGGGAACTCTAAATGGGATTAAGTTTGGAAACGAAGCACCTTCTTTTCATCATTTGTTATTTGCTGACGACAGTTTGTTCCTATGTAAAGCAAATGAAGATCAATGTTTGGTGTTGCAAGATATTCTCAGAAGATATGGAGATGCTACAGGTCAGATTATTAATCTAAACAAGTCTTCTATATCCTTTGGTGCCAATGTGGATGAGGCTTCTCGAAAGAAAATTCAGACAATCACTGGAATCCTAAATGAAGGAGGAGCAGGTAAATATTTAGGCCTTCCAGAGTGTTTCAGCGGCTCCAAAGTTCAAATGCTAAGTTTTTTGAAGGATAGGCTGAAGTCGAAGTTATCAGGCTGGTATGAAAAAACTCTATCCCAAGGTGGCAAAGCTATTCTTCTCAAATCAGTGGCAATGGCAATGCCGGTTCATGCAATGTCTTGTTTTAAATTGCCCAAGACTACTTGTGAAAACTTAGAAAGTGCAATGGCTAGTTTCTGGTGGGATTCAGCTGATCATTCAAGAAAAATTCATTGGGTCAGCTGGAATAACTTATGCCTTCCTAAGAGTCATGGGGGTCTCGGCTTTCAAGACATTGAGTGCTTTAATCAAGCTCTCCTTGCTAAACAGGCGTGGCGGATATTACAGGATCCTGGGAGTTTATTGTCCCGTCTTTTGAAAAGCAGATATTTCCCTGATAACAGTTTCAGAAACGCGTCTTTAGGAAGTAGGCCATCTTTTGGTTGGAGAAGTATTCTTCATGGTTTTGATCTTCTAGCTAAGGGGTTGAAACCAATGGTGGGGAATGGGGAAACTATTAGTGTTTGGACTGATAATTGGGTGGAGGATGATGGTTTGAGAGCTCCTTGGAGAAAAAACCGGTTTTTTTAATGTGGATCTTATGGTTAATGAGCTCATAGACTTTAGGAACAGAGATTGGGATAGTCAAAAGCTTGAGGAGAATTTTTATCCGCAAGATATTATCAGGATTCAGGCGACTAAACCAGTGATTTCTCAAGATGATTTCTGGGCTTGGAAACATAACAGATCAGGAGATTATTCTGTTAAAACAGGTTATTGGCTCGCCAATCAAATCCTCAATAAGCATGCGTTAGTTGAAGCAGCTTTACTGCCCTCTTTGAATGACCTCAAAGCGCAGGTTTGGGAAATTCAATCTGAACCAAAGATTTTGAATTTCTTATGGAAAGCTTTGAGCGGGGCAATATCGGTGGCTGCCAATTTAAAGTCCAGAGGTATGAAAGTGGATTTTTCGTGTCAATTATGTGGAGCTGAAGAGGAGACTGCCAATCATGTTCTGTTTACTTGTCCCGTGGCACGACAGGTATGGGCTCTATCTAACATTCCTTCTCGGAATCTAGGTTTTGATTGTCTTTCTGAATTCACAAACTTTCATTACCTCCTTTTGTGTGCGAAGAATTTGAACTTTCCAAAAGAATCTAGATTATGTTTTCCTTGGATTCTATGGAATATTTGGAAAAATAGAAATAAGGTTCTTTTTGATGGAAAGGTTTCAAATGCGATGGAAGTATGGTCTATTGCGTTGGAAGAAATGAATTTATGGTCTATCTCTCAAGTGGTTGAAAGAGAAGCTGAAGATCAAGAAACTTCAGAACAGGCTGTGAATATTAAAAGGTGGAAGAAACCGGTTTGTGGTTGGCTTAAATGCAATTTTGCAGCTTCATGGAAGAAATCGTTGTGTTTAAGTGGAGCAGCTTGGGTTATTAGAAATGAGGAAGGCAAGGTTTTGTTGCACAGCCGAAGATCTTTTTCAAAGGTCAGATCGTTAGGTGAAGCCAATTTGATGTGTTTTTTATGGACCATTGATTGTATCCGTTAGCACAATTTGAATAAAGTTGTGTTTGCAGGAGAAATGAAAGAGCTGATTGGAGCGGTTTTAAGACCAAAAGCTTGGCCTTCCTTCAGATATCAAGCGTCTGAAATCCTGTTGTTGCTAAGATTTATTCCAGTTTGGAGTCTTGTTTTGGAAGATCCTTTAGCAAATAGAGGTTCTTCACTTATTGCTCAAAGTGTCACTAAGAATTTTCGTTGGCAATCTTATGTTGCTGTTGGATTTCCATTTTGGTTGACAGGTTTCTTTGAGGATGAGAGAAGATAACTTTCCTCTTCTTGGAGTTATGGTTAGGTTTGATCGACTAGAATTTTTTGAAAGTTCTTGGAATTAGTTTTTCGAGTACTTGTTGGTCAGCTTGTTATGACCTGTAATGAATGTTGTATCTGTACATTTCTAAAGTTTTAATCTATACTTCCAGATGACAAAAAAAAAAAGAATCCGGATCCAAATCTATATATCTTAAAATATCGAGTTCCGTCCGAAAGAAGACACATGGCATGCATGCCTCTGGTTTTTTTTTCTTTTCCAGCATCTAAAAAGTTACACGTCACAAACTCTATCTCTATGGTAAGCTTCCCAGTATGCATGTCGGCCAATCTCTTTTATTCAAACACACTAACTGACAATGACACTGTTCCTCCTCACCAGAGATTAAACTGAAGCGCGTTTACAACCAATATTGGAATCCTCTACTGTTATTTATACTGTTTCTGTAAAATGTTCACAATTTTCTTTTCTTTTTCAAGTTAACCATGCATGGCAAATTAAATTACCGCATCTTGACGAAAGGTGAAAATAAGTTAAATCGAGGAAGGGTGGATGTTAATTGTTGATTAAGAAACGCAAATTAGGATGAGAGAGAGAAGATGGGGGCATGCATGTGTTTAACATGGCCAACCATACTCCAAAACTATCGCCTGAAATCTGCCACGTGGACCACGCTCCGAGCGTTTAGATTCCAAGCTAAGGGAAACCTCCGGGAACTTCAGATCACCGTTGATCTTGTCTCCCCTCCGATTCTTCAGTCACGTGATTGGTGCGTGTAATCAACGCTCAAATCAAATTTATAGACTGTGTCTGTCTCTCTCTTTGCTGTGCAAGTCGTCGAGTCGCATCAAATTTGCCTTATTGTTTAATTCCCTTCTAAAGATAGTAAACCAACCGGTTTGACAAAAGAAAAAAGCAAAACGAAACAAACCGCAATAAATATGGTAAAAGCAAACAATAAATGTGTACCAAATCGCATTAAACCTAACCCTCCTCATTAAATTCATCTCAATCCATCAACATAATCAATCTCATGTTCAATTAAATACATATTTACCCTGCAAAAACCAAGAAAAAATCATAGTAGTAAACAGAAAAATAATTTTAATTTCTAATTTATGGAAAAGTTGGTAGAAGAAATTAAATTACATAAGTTAATAACATTCGGATTTTTTAAATACTGCTTGACAGAGCAAATTTATGGAAAAGTTGACGACCAATAAAAAGAAGGAAATTGCAGAAAGGATATAACCGCCACCGATAGGCTTGTTTCGGGGGTTACTTAAAATTGCATCCAATTAAAATATTATTCCCTCTTTTTCTAAAAGAAAGTAGTTCTAAAGTTTATTTTTGTTTCACAAAAATAATTGTTTTAGGTTTTCTATGCATTTTTTTTTAATCAATGATGAAAAATTGTAAATTTCAAGAGAATTAAATGATTTTTCTGAATTACTATTGGTTTAAATTTATAGAAAATGATTAATTACAAAAAATAATACATTTATAGTCAAATTTTAAAGTGTTTTCTTAATATGTGTAAAAATTGTAAAACAACCTTTTTTACGAAACAGAGAGAGTACTAATCATTTAACCTCTACAAATCGTAGAAGTAAATGGACACAAACGTTCTTATCCGCTTTATGGGAAAAGTTGGGGGAAACAGTACTAAGCTGGATCAGTTTTCCTCTCATTTTTTTTTTGTTTATTTGAATTTTGTGTTATTAATTGTCGCTAACTGTTTGTTCATATTTACAATCTCTCGCTCGCACACCGGCGAGCGTTTCGTCACGTCAACATATTTATAAAGTCAAACTTATGGTAGAGTCCTTTTTTAGTTTACAATACAGTCGACAATTATATGGTTTCAAACAAAACTACAATTTTTATGGAAGGAAAAAAAAAAAAAAAAATACTAGAATTAGTTGCATGTACCATTGGTGAGGATTTTAAATGCGCTTAGAGCAACCCCAATACATACACCATTGGTGAGGATTTTATTGATTAAATATTAATATTTTGGGTATTTTATGGATATAAGACACTTTGTAATATTTTGTTGTTTTTGAGCATACAATGGAGACACTTTTGATGGGTGTCTTAAAACCCAAAAAAAAAAATTAAAAAAATTTAGGTAAACATAATACATTTTCAAAAATATAATACATGGAAATATATAACTTGGGTTGAAATATCTGTTATATTCGATTCGATGCGTTATTTAGTTTGATTCGATTCAAAAACATCAGAATACCTGTAATAATATAGAGCAAAGCAAATACTAAAAATCAATATCCGTTGAAAACGGAGCAAATCACAAATACTAAAATTTTAGAAGACGAATATCTGATCCGCTCCGATATATGTATATATACACAAGTATATAAACAATTACATATATATTATATAATTATTATATGTATATACAAGTTTTTGTGAATGTTTATTTATTACATTAGTTATTTTAATACTGAATTTTAACAAATTAAAAAGAAACTTATTTTTTTATATGAATTTTTTTCATTTATAAGTTAAATTTTTAATTTTTTTCAATTATAAGTTAATTTTTTAAATTTTTTTTACTTTTTATAATTATTTTAATTCTTTTCTTGATAGATTAGATAAAAAAAATATATATTTTTCATATAAATGTAAGCATTGTTAGTATTTTTGTACTAAAAATTTCAAACTGAATTTAGATCCAATTAAAGCGTGCCACGTAAAAGTTCTTAACTCAGAAAAAGATCCTAATTTAAACTCGGATTTAAATTTTAAGACACCAACAAATATTTATTTAATCTGTTTTATTGTTAAAACCTCAAGTTTAGACTCTTGTCTGTTACCATTGAGGTTGGTGTAGACGTAGAGATGGATCCATAATCGAAGGGTAAAAAAACAAAAATCAGAAAAGGACAAGAGAGGACTAGTTTCTGCTAAAACACACACACACACAAAGGAGTGACAATACTGTCATTTCACAAAACTCCCCAATTTAAGGTTGGCCCTCTCTCTCGATACAGTATCACTCTAAAACTGAAAACGACTGCAAGCAAACCTCTGGTCTACCTGTACATTTACACACACCGCATAGTCTAACATATATATGTATATGTGCATAGGGATAATTAGAGGCTTTATTGTGGGGAATAAATAGTCTAACATAATTCTACAGATTAAAACTTCAAATCTCCTCTCTCTCTCTCTCTCTCTCTCTATAGGGTAGAAGCAAAATAAAGATTGCGAAGATCATGGAGAGAGTGTGTTGCATGTGCGGCGACGTCGGTTTTTCCCACAAGCTCTTCCGCTGCGGGCACTGCCGCAACCGCTTCCAACACTCGTAAGTAGCTTCTCATATATATATATATATATACATAGCGGTAGAATGATCATATATGGTTAATTAATGGATTTAATTTCTTAATTTGTATAGTTATTGTAGCAACTACTACAGCGAGTTTGCGGAGCCGACCGAGATTTGTGACTGGTGCCAGAGCGACGACAGGAAGCTGAGCAGCGTCGATAAACATGTTGGTTCTTCTTCTTCAAAGAAGGCTTCCTCCTCCGTAAATCACGAGAACGAATTCACAAACCGATCGGAGTATTCGTCCGGTGGCGGGATAAAGCATAACAATAACCGTCATGATCAAGTGGCCAAGACCGTTGCAGGAGGCGGAGTGCCGTCGCCTAGGACGGCCACACGAAGGTACAAGCTTCTCAAGGATGTCATGTGTTAACTTAGATCAAAATATGGAAGACACGTATTAGGAGACTTATAATATACTGCTCCTTGGAGACAGTACTGTGCTTAAATAATACTATATATATATATATATATATGTGTGATTAAATAATAATTTAGCCATCGTGGAGAGAACAACAACAACCAAAAAAAACTTATTTTTGTTCATCTTTTTCTCTTTTTCTTTTTATATATATATGTATGGTCTCTAATGGATGCGTGTTTGGCGTGAGCTCGTGTTTCCTTAATCAGCAAAGATATTAAATAATAAACTGTAAGATCATATCCAATGTAAAACTCTATTTTCTCTTCTAAAAATAGAGTAACTCTAAAATGGAGTTGAGTTTTGTTCTAATGTATAACTTTTACTCTAAAAAGGAATATTCTAAATAGATTCTATTTCTATTTTATGATTAATACCTTTTAATTTTAAAATTTACAAATTAATCCCACTTTTTTTTCATACAAAACTTTTATAAATTATAAATTAAATATTTATTAAATAAAAGAAAGTTACATTTTTGACATAAAAAAAAGAAAGTTACATAATGTCATAAAACATAGAAATTTTTTATATAAACATATTATTTTAATTTCAGCACTTGTAATGCATTTTTAAGTTTATTTTATTTTGTAATCTTTTTTTTTAAATTGTAATTTTCAATTATTTATTTTATATTGTTTAAAAATTATAATGTTATATATATATATATATATCGATAATAATTACTCATGTGTTGCTAAAATAGTATAAAATAAAAATATCTAATATTTAAAGGATCAGTTTGTAAATAAAAAAATTGAATTCTAAAATGGAGTAGAATATAGGTTTGCTCCAAATATGGAGCAATCTCAATTTTTACTCCATTTTGGAGTGAGAAATGGAGTAGGGTTGGAGACAAATTTACTCCAAAATGGAGTTTGGAGTCAAAAATGGAATAGGATTAGAGATGTTCTAAGTTCCGTAAAAGTATTTTTTCTCCTAAAACCTTTCGTAAAAGTTTTTATCAAACCAATTTTTGGTGGTGGTAATGATAGTATAAGATGGTTGGTTTTTATTTTGGAATATTTTTTTTTTTAAATCAGAATATATAAATATTGATTATAGATATTAGAAGAAATTATGTACGAATTTCTACGGTTCATTTAAAAAAAAAAAAAAAGTCTTTATCATGGACGTACGTATATACAGGTGATGTTTTCTTTTCACTGAACAACATTAATAAACGCGAGCAATAAAAGTTACCATGAATCATAGTAAAAAAATACCTGCAAACCCTGATTGTCAACAATTGTTGGGTGCATACATACACACGTATATATATATATATATATATATATATATAATCAACCGGTACGTGATTGACACTTTGGTATGGGCATTAAGAACTTAATGTGTCGACAAATGGAATATATACATACAAAAACGAATGGTGGCCCGTAGGAATACTAGCAAATCCAATGTTACATGTATTTTACGGCAAGGAAGGGCTATCTTTACTCTTTAGTTTGAGAGGGAGAAGGCTTTCTTTTCCGCGTAGGCAGATTAGCAATCCATAGTCTTACTAAAAGAGTCTTGGACTTAGATTTCTTCCTCCTCGAGGATGATGGATCCGGGGAGGGGGAAAAGATGAGGCTATCTGGTAGATAAAGACAGATCAACATAGCAAGGACATGCTTGGAAGAAACAGAGAATGAAAAAAGAAAAAGAAAAAAACAGAGAATGGATACTCTAGTTACTTAATTAATAGGAGTCATAAAGGTCATTGTAACTTAGACCATCTTCAATGCTTAGAACCTCCGGTGGATTTTTAGCATTATTTTAATTATAAATTTTGAAAATGTTTAAGTTAAGAACTTTTTTAAAAGTAATTAAATTTGTATGCTTCCAATGGTAGAATCCTACTTGAGGTTTTTAAAAATAAAAGTTATTATTTTAAAAATAATAATATTTTAAATAGAATTTTTTGTTTAAATTATTAATTTTTTTATATTTTATAAAACTTAAAAATTATTGCATTTCATAAATTTTGTGAAGTTTTAATTTTGTGAAATTTTGTGAAGTTTTAATTTTGTGAAATTTTGTGAAGTTTTAATTTTTATGAATTTTTGTGAAATTTTAATTTTTGTGAAGTTTTGTGAAGTTTTGAAATTTTGTAAATTTTTTTTTTCTTAAAATGAACCTACCAATCACAAACTGACACGTATGGGATTCTTAACAATTTTAAACTCTTTTTACATTTTATTTAGTTTTAAATTATTCTTTTAGCTTTTTCTCTAAGAACTCTAGGTTAAGAACCTCCATTAGAGGTGCTCTTACTCGATTTATATATACATCTCCTCCTTTGCTCCCCTCCTTGCTTCTGTATAAAAGTTATATTATTATGTGCCTTGTTGTGTTTTAATTTTCCGACTACGAAAAGTTCAAAAGTTCTGTCTAAACTTGTATATATGGAAACAATCTTCGTTAAATAATGATAGAAATAAACATGACACTATTTATGAGTATGGACGAGTGAGTAGCTTCCTCGTTACCTTATTGGCGTCGCATTACTCGCATTTCATTTAAACACTGTCGTTTATGATCTTAAGAAAAAAAATGGAAACCATGTTTTCTTAATTTGTTATATTTGGGTTTTAAATCTGGTCAGTTTTTCTTGGTATTGATTTACAGTATATATATATATATACAACTAGATTTGGATATGCGTATACGCAAATTTATAATCATATATTTTAAAATTCATCAACAAATAAAATTTTAAAATATAAAATAAAAAGTAACAATATTAAAAATGTCAAATCGAAACCTAAAAATTATTTATTTATCTGAATCTTATTTTTTTCTAATAAAAATTTAACACATATTTTCAAAATATTTTTAGTTTTCATATTTCTATATGAATTAGATTTATTTTAAATATTTTGCTATTTAAATAGTTATTTTTCCTAAAATTTTGACTAAATGATTACCATACTCTTATTGTAATTAAATATATTTATTTTTCGTATTTGACTTTTATTGATTTTTTTATTAAAATAAGTTAAAATCTAATCGATTGACTCACATAAGTTGAACATTTTAATCTAAATTAGGATTTAAATACTCGTTGATTTGTAATTTAATATTTCATAAGTTGTGGGAAGAAATCTAAAAAGAAAATAGAAAATAAAATTATTTAAGTTATGAACAAAAATAAAATAAGAAATTCCAACCCAAAGTCATTATAATAAAATATTTTAATAGAATTTATTAAATATACACACTTTCTGTAAATTTAATAAATCTTTCAATTTTTTAAAATCAATCAACTCTATATAATTTCATCTACCAATAACCTCCATAAGCCTCAACGATTTGACTTTAACAAAGAAGAAACAGAAAAATGGAAACCATAGGGGAAATCTAATAGGGTCGTTGATAACAATAGGGTTGAAATAATAATGGGCTTAAAAGGAACTTTCTGGGCTCGTCAACTCTGATACTGGCCCATAAATCGGACAAGGTTCACACAAGCACAATTACTCCCTCAAAATTTCGGGTATCGGAACGGAAATTTACGGGTACGGGACAGAAACGGGAAATTCGAGAATTAAAAAATAATTCACAAAAAGGAATGTATAAGAACGGGACGGGTTCGGGAAATTCGAAAAAATTCGGGAAAATTAGAAAAAATTCAGAAAAATTTGGGAAAATTCAAGAAAATTTGGGAAATTTGAGAAGTTCGGGTATTCCCGTTCCTTTCTCTTACCCTTCTCGTATCCGTTTGAAAAAAAATAAATGGTTCTGAACGGGAATTTATTTAAACGGGACGAGAAATTTGAAACGGGTACATATGGAAACCGGATACCCGTCCCGAAATTTGCAGGGCTAAACACAATATCACTTGCATCAGTTTAACTCGTTTTGTATAAACCCACCATGAAAATTAATTTTATTTGATACTCTTTTTTATTACTAAAATTTGATAGTCTGATTTTTTTTATTAATTTAACTCTTTTAAAAGTCTATTCGACCATAAGAACATCTTCTCACATAAGAATAATAATATAATAATAATATATATCAAATAATAATATTTAATTATGAGAATTTTTTAAATGTTTTTATAATTAAATACTAATATTTATTATTAATAATTTTATGATAGAGTTAGTAAGAGACTAGCAATGCAGATGATCAGGGACGATAAGTGTTATCGAACACATTAAATTATCCATAAAATTAGGCCACATGACATCTTTTCTGGAATTTACCGTATCTTACATCTGCTCATAGCCATATGCAAATTACCTAGAACCAAAGAACTGAATCAAACTGAAACAAATTAGAAGATATTAAAATCGACTTAGATATTTGAATGGATCCTAAACTTATATATCCACAGAACCAAATTAGAAGGTATTAATACAAGACTAAGATGGCTAAATTTCAATTGTCCTAAATAAAAACGAGAGAAACATGTGTTTAAAAAACACTTATGCTACGATATAGATCGCACAATATACAGATTACTTGTTTATTTAAAAACGTAAAACTGAACAAATTAGATATATGAAAATTTCAATTTGTATTTTTTTACAGTTATAGTTTTTTGTATGATTAATTTATTTATTGTTTGAGTATATTGTATATCGTTTTAAGTGGTGTTATAATTTTTTGTTATGGTATATAGTTGTACATTTAGTAGTTTATACTATTTAAGTATCTGAATATTGGTTTTATATTCAAACTCGTTTTCATTTTTCGATTGTAATATTTTCATTTCCATTTAACTGTATATCACTTTTTGAGTCGGTGATTATTGCTCCAACATGTCTGGTTGAAAATATCGTATCTCCCTTTGTAAACCACGTAACTAATATAAATGAATAAACTATTGATTGAAACGATAAAATTTATTTTTGTTGGTATAATTTAAATGAATATTCGATCCGTGTCTTTTTTAGATGAATATCGGATTGGATATTTTTTACAATTGAGTTGACTCGGTCTATTTTATTTCAAACTAAATCGGTTGCCAAACACTTTTAGTGTATTTAGTGGCATATGTTATAAATAACTGATTTTTTTGAGTATTTTTATTAATGTTTTTTCAAAATAATATTGTAGAGATGATTCTGGACAGTCATGTCCTTGTGACGTAAAGAGTTACAAAACTTAGGTTGTATACAAGACTTTATGAAACAGCGACATATACATAAAAATGTCCTCCTTCCTCGGATAATAATTGTGTCCTGAATGGTTGGGCCATTAATTGGGCTTTTCATCCTCACCCCCACACCGGACGGTTAGGGCCAGGAATGATCACGTGTGTGTGGTGTGATGTGAGTGTGAGTGTGGTGGTTGGTGCAGCTGGAAATTAGCTTGCAGACCCGACCCGCAACGGAATCAAGTTGCTGGGCCAGCAATGTATCTCTGGTTATCCAACACAAATGTGACACGTGTGCTTTTGAACAAAGTTAAAGCGGACCCACCCAGCTGGAATTAGGGGAACCATGGCCATGTCCTTGTAACGGCGTCGTATCGGCAACTAATGCATAAGTTTTTCATCTCATACTATATAGTATACGATTCTCAAAACTCCTCGAGTCTACTAACTTACCACACAAAGAAAAAGTGTGTACTTGTAGTAACTAAACCAAGTACGCAATTATAATAATAAAAATAATACGCCCACTAGATCCACATTTTTAGCTTGCAAGTTCGACGTCCTACCATGGATTGTTGTGGGGGTATGATACTAGTCTAGCATTTATATTACAACCAGTGAAAATGATTACAAAAAAAAAAAAAAAAAAGAAGTAGAAATTAAATCTCGGTGGCTAATTTAATTTTTAACAAAAAAATTGTATGGATTGATGAGCTTCAAAACGGGGGACAAGGAGAAATGTATGCATATGGAATTATTTGTTAGTAGTAGTAGTATCTTTTATTCTTGAAAAGGGAACCACGTGGCCTTCGTCGATGAGTCACTTTCTAAAATTTGGTTTGCTGTAGTTTTCTAGGAAAATTCCAGCAGGCACCATCAGACAAATTGGCAGAGAGTCAGTCAATAATTCAGTTCCCCTAAATGAATAAACGATGAACGAACCACCATGCACCAGTACGCTCCCCGGTCTTTTGCTTTTTTTTTACACCAGTCTCTTTAATAGGCATTTAATAATCATTATGTCTTAATTTCACTCCCAAAAATATTCAAATATCTATAATCGATCGAGTTGTTAATTACTGGTGCTAATAATAATTAAAAAAAAACAACACATTTTAAAACAATTAAGAAGGTAACATGTGAAAAACATTACATGACCAAACTAAACATATCATCAATTATATAGATCGACTACCTAAGATGATACTATAAGATAACAACAACAACAACATTAATTAATTAGCAGCTTGAGAAAAACATTGAATTCGAGGAGGAAGACGCTGACGTGGAAGACGACGCGGTTGTTTGGAACTGCCTTTGCCGGAAACATTCCAACGAGATCGTAGGCGGCGAGAGAAGCGCGTTGGATGGCGACGAGGACGACTTTACACCCGAATCGTTCGGTGACTCTGATGATCAGTTTATACATATATATATATATATATATATATATATTTGACTAATCAGAAAGATTAAAATTATATTAATGTAAAATGGATGAGAGAGTTATATCAAGTAAGTACTTGGAGTGGTGGTGGTAGTATTCGGGGTAGATTTGCCGCTGTCGTGGGTGATGGTTGCTGACTGGTAACATTTACGGCGGCGCCGGTTGTGGTCAGCCAATCGTTTACGGCAGCTGCGTTTCCCGTTGTCGAATTCCGACAGCAAATGGAACCTAATCAAATTAAGCGCATTAATGAACTAATTATTTTTTAAAGAAAAAATACGTACAGATAATTAATAGGGAGATAAGAGTAGACGACGAGTATTTGGGGGGAGAAATAAATTAAAAGGGTAAAAGAAAGAAAGATATTTGGGTTGAAAAGGAGGAGAGAACGCCATCGGGATCACCCACACCACAGGGTATGTATGTACTCTCTCTTCAATGATTGTGACGATCCTTGAGAGAGAGAGAGAAAATGATTAACTAATCAAAGGTCATTTCCGTCATTTAACAAAACTAATTAAATTAATCCTCTAAGCATGTGTACGGACGAAGCATGCCCCCCCCCCCCCGCCTCCCTCCCTTATGGTCCATATGGATTTCTAACAAAGGTAAAGGCGTACGGACAGGAAGAGGCCTAGCGCTAATGATGAATCATATGTGTCAAAGGGGTGGGATCTCTTTAGGAGACAAACAAAAAAAAAACTAACCTGCTGCACTGCTGGCAAAAGCGCTGGCTGAGCCCGGCGGCGACAACGGTGGAAGCTTTGGAGTGGAATTCGCAGACTTTGTGGCGGCGGTGATAGTGTTTGGCGTGGCTCAGATCCGCGTTGCATCCCTCCGCTTGGCACCGTGGAGTGCTCAGCGAGTTTCCCATTCCCAGCTCACCGGGTCTCGACCTCCGGTACAGCCGGCTGACGAAATCGTCGTCGGCGGCGGAGAAGTAAGTGCGGCCTCCCAGATTTAGGCCGATCCTGTTGGACGTGAAATCGAGCGGCCGAGAGACGTCGACTTCGGTCTTGGGAATGAGGAAGTTGTAAGATGACCCGGATCCTTGGTCGAAGGAGAAGAGGGCCGAAGCAGAAGGGTGGGGATGGTAGATGGAATCGGAGGAGGCGTAAGGATGAGTAGGAGTGGAGGTGCGTGGGTCGTAGAAGGAGTGATGAAACTGGTTGGTGGTGAGATGAGTGGTGTTGTGACCACCATAGACGGCCAGATGATGCTGGTTAGAGAAGGAAGAGAGGAGCGGCGGTGGGGAAATGTTGTAAGACGAGTGATGATGATGGGTCGGGTCGAAAATGGACAAGGCTCGGGTCGGGTCAGGCTCCTGGTGGTGTCGATCTTCTCCGGATAGCATAATCGCGGAGGGGTTGTCCCATTCGTAGTCCAACATGTTCCAATCCCGAGGAAGATATGCCACGATTAACAAAAGTGAAGAGAGAAAGGAAGAGAGAGGGCTAATAAAGGAAGTGGAGAGGAGACATGTCGGTGCGGAATAGGTTATGGAGTGGTTTTAATAGACTGAAAGCAAGAGACGTACTATACCTCTATTAGAATCAGAGTCTTTCTTTCTCCCTCTGCCAACAGATATGATCAGTGTCTCTGTAAATAACCCTAACTTTCTATTTGGGGGAGGTTCTTCTCTCGAGCTCCCTCTCTCTCTCGCTCTCAATTTTCTCTCATTATCTCTAAAAAGGCTTTTAGTACTTTTCTATTTATTTAATATAAAACGAGGCGGATTGATTGATCTTCAAAAAAAAAAAGAAAAAGAAAAAAAAGCGAAGATGGAGAAGAAAGGAACTCGTCACATGGGTCGTGAACCTCCCATGTCCAGTGTGAGTATCTGTGCCTTTTCATTAATCCTAATGTACCAAACATCAATCATATGCCCTTGACTATTTTTTCTAACTGTACCGTATAATCCGAATCCGAATGTAATTGATCTTGCTTTGACAAATACTTGTAAGAAAATTTAGTGACACTGGATTCTTTAAGTTGTATACAACAGACTCCTGTTAGAAGTTGTGCGTATGTGACATTTTCATCAACATCATTTTGAAGATTTAAAAAAAGAAAAAGAAAAGAGGAGGTACTTGTGATCGTGTGGTTAAGGATGAAGGGTGGGTGTAAACGCGTTTGTTCTATATATTAATAATGCTGGGCCCCACGTCTGATCCTGGGCCCACTCTGTTTGCAACATTAGTAAATTTCTAGCCGATCAAATGATAAATCTCCTCCCCTCGTCAAATTACACGTGAAGAAAAAAACACATACTACTATTTTTTGAAGAAAAAAAGAAAAGGAAGAAGAAGGAAGACGACAAGAAGGTACTGTGAAATGCTGTTGGGGTTTAGAAAGACAGGATGGCAGCCCCGTAAATAAGCGGGAAAGTGAAGGTGGATCGTTTAAGGGAAGACAGAGTGACCGATCGTATCTGCTACGTACTCCAACTCTTATTTTTATATATATATATATTATATTCCCTCTCTCTCTCTCTTTCTTTCCCTCACGCGCCCACGCCGATCGACGGTTCAGATTCCGTTCTGACACGTGGCCACTCGGGGGAGAGAGTAGGGGAATGCGCGAGAGTGAGATGGTAATGAGTCCAAAATAGAAAAAAATGGGGGAAAAAAGGAGGAGAGTGGAGTGGGCCCCTTTTGGTGCCAAAAGGCTGCCATCGACGTTGACCCAAACGTACGGACTGTCTATTATTCACTTTCTTCTACTATTTTTTTTTATTCATTAGCTACACAATTCATGTATTTTTTTGTTTTGTGTTTGTTAGGAAGCTGTTAATTCAGCCAAGGAGACAGTTGATGATATAATTTATATTCGCTTGTTTAGAAAATACTGAATTCTAGTTTAGATTTTGTGAATAAATCAGCTCTTAACAATTTGCCATGGCTGTACTCATCAACAAATATCCAACATACCTAGATAGATGCCTTTTTGATAAAAAAAAAAATCTCTTATCATTCTATGCATTACCGTAGTCATTATCCTTCCTGTTTAGCTTTCGTATGAGTGAATTTGCTACTCCAGTCAACAACTTTAATTTGTCTAAAAGTAAATGCAGAATCCATCATTAGTTTAACCAATTGTATTATGAAAACAGTGGAAGCTAGCTAGAAACTGTACTATAGTATATATTATGAGAAAAAAAAAAATTTCAAATAAGTTAGTACCAAATAAAAGAAACAAACGAAAATAAGAAAGGGTGCATAAGAATAGAGAAAAAGACGAACAAGAGGAGGAGGATAATGCTACACCAAACGTGTTGCCTTGTCAACATCTCTTAATTGAGAAACCACTTATTGCACTTGCTCACTCGCTTGTCTAAATCCCCACCATTTGTTCTCTTCCACTATATATATATAATCTCTGGTCTCAGATTAAATTACCCTTGTTTGTATATATACATGCGTGTGTCAGTGTGTGTGTGATCATATATCTAATTTTCTGTAAGGGTTTTCACTGGCCGAGTTTATCTTAAAAGGATTTCAGCGATTGTTTTAGATTTTGATTTAGGCACGTACATTGATCGATTCAAATGTACAAATGAAAGAGTGACAGCTGAATGTAAATGTGTTGGTGGTGCAGTTACACAAGTATGGTGACACCTTTTTTGAAGAAAAAAAAATACACGCACGCTATTTTGTGTGGGTCCATCTCTCTGTTTGGGCCTTATGTTAGCCGGAATTATTTTATAAGCCCATTTAGTCATTTTGATTGGGCTTCGGATTATGAAGAATGTTTTTGTTAAGAGCCTCGTAAGTTAACCGTCGTCGTCGTCGTCCCTACAACATCTATCTGACTGACGGCCGGTCTCTGCAACTTCGTTCCCCAATGGTTTCTGGTGCAGGACTCCATGCTCTGTTTGTCTCCAAGTCTGAACGTCCTGTGCGGTATCGATTCCTTTCCTTGTGCTTATCACACGCATTTGATTTGCTGCTTCTCTCGAAAACTGCTCTTTTCGAAGCTAAAATCAGTCCGATTCTTACAGGTATCTACCAGCTATCCAATCCAAAGTTTGCAACCAAGGATCAAAATCTTCGACCAAATCAAAACTCGCCAGGTCCATGGCGCGTGCTGTAAACTCGAAACCTTGGTCAGACGAAGTCGAGTCTTCACTCTCATCTCTTCATCCACCCGAATCCTTGTCCAGGACCACCGTTCTTCAAACACTACGCCACATCAAGATCCCTGCCGATGGTCTTCGGTTCTTTGACTGGGTTTCCAACAAGGGCTTTTCTCACAGAGAGCAGTCTTTCTTCCTCATGCTGGAGCTCCTAGGTCGAGCTCGGAATCTCAACGTGGCTCGGAATTTCTTGTTCTCCATCGAGAAAAGGTCTAATGGTTCCGTTAGGCTCGAGGATCGCTACTTCAACAGCTTGATTAGGAGCTACGGAAACGCTGGGCTGTTCCAGGAATCTGTCAAGCTGTTCGAGACCATGAAGAAGATGGGTATCTCGCCTTCCGCCGTTACATTCAACAGCCTTTTGTCGATTTTGCTCAAGCGTGGCAAGACTGGTATGGCCCATGATCTGTTCGACGAAATGCGCCGTACGTACGGGGTTACCCCAGATTCTTACACTTTTAACATATTGATAAGCGGGTTTTGTAAGAATTCCATGGTGGACCAAGCCTTTAGGATGTTTAAGGAAATGGAGCCGTATAAATGCGATCCTGATGTTGTTACATATAACACCATCATCGATGGGTTATGCAGAGCCGGCAAGGTGAAGATTGCGCATAATGTTTTGAATGGAATGATGAAGAAAGCAACGGATGTGCATCCCAACATTGTTAGCTACACCACTCTGGTGCGAGGGTATTGTATGAAGCAGGAAACTGATGAAGCATTGTTTGTGTTTCATGAAATGCTGAGTAGAGGGCTTAAACCAAATGCCGTGACTTACAATACTCTGATTAAGGGCCTCTCGGAGGCTCAGAGGTATGATGAGATCAAAGAATTTTTGAATGGAGGGGATAATACATTTACCACTTTTGCTCCAGATGCCTGCACTTTTAATATTCTGATCAAATCCCACTGTGATGCTGGATATCTGGACGCAGCGATGAAGGTGTTCCAAGAAATGGTGAATATGAAGTTGCATCCTGATTCAGCTTCATATAGTGTTCTGATTCGTACTTTGTGCCTGAGAAACGAATTTGATAGAGCCGCGACACTGTTCAATGAGTTATTTGAGAAGGAAGTGTTGTTAGGAAAGGATGGGTGCAAGCCTCTTGCTGCTGCTTATAACCCAATGTTCGAGTATTTATGTGCGAATGGGAAAACGAAACAAGCCGATAAAGTTTTTAGGCAGCTAATGAAAAGAGGGGTGCAAGATCCACCCTCTTACAGGACTTTGATCACGGGTCACTGCAGAGAAGGTAAATTCAAGGCTGCTTACGAGCTGTTGGTTCTAATGCTGAGGCGGGAATTTGTGCCTGATCGTGAAACCTACGAGTTATTGATTGATGGGCTACTAAAGATAGGTGAAGCTGTTCTTGCTCATGATACTTTACAAAGGATGCTAAGGAGCTCTTATCTTCCGGTTGCAACCACTTTCCATTCTGTACTTGCAGAACTTGTGAAAAGGAGATTCGCTAACGAGTCTTTCGGCTTTGTAAGGCTAATGTTGGAAAAACGAATAAGACAGAACATTGATCTTTCAACGGATGCTGTCAGATTGCTTTTTAGCAGTGCTCAGAAGGAGAAGGCATTTCTGATTGTTAGGTTGCTTTATGATAACGGGTATTTAGTTAAGATGGAGGACTTGCTTGATTTCCTCTGCGAGAATAGAAAACTACTTGATGCGCATAGACTAGTTCTGTTTTGTCTGGAAAAGAGTCAAATGGTAGATATCGGCACATGCAACACAGTCATAGAAGGACTATGTAAGAATAAGAGACACGCTGAAGCGTTTAGTTTGTACAACGAATTGGTAGAATTAGGAAACCACCAACAGCTTAGCTGCCATGTGGTTCTGAGAAATGCCTTGGAAGCTGCTGGAAAGGTTGAAGAACTTCAGTTTGTGTCAAAGAGGATGGCTACACTGAGAAAGGCAGATGATTGCTATGGACTAGAACAAGGGACATCATCATAAATCTTCTTGACCCAGAGGTCAAACTTGGAGCAATATGCATAAAGAGTTCGGCAGGCCCTTTATGTTCCATTCAAGTCCTAGTTGTTTGGAATTTTGAATTTCAAATCAGCAGAAAAATTCCCTGTATTGGCATGAGTCTCTTTGTTTCCTGGTAAAGCGGGTTCCTTTCTCTGTGTTTCCATTTTCCTTTTTGTGTAATAATAATATCATCCAATTCAACAAGTTTCTTTTCATTGTCTCTTATACAGGTCTCTATTGATGTGTCAACTCTCTGTTCCTAACTTTCACCTTCATGAGACCTATTACTTCAGCAGATTAGGCTTATATTACTTATCCTGGGAGAAGAAAAAAAAGGATTTGTTGCCTCTTTCATGGTCTTTTTTGCATTTCTAACCAACACAGGCCAAAGAATCACCAAACCCTAATAAAATAACCAGTACTCTCTTTCCATGATCCTCGCTCATCAACACCAAACTCTCTCCAAGAAAACCTCAACCATTCCTTTATAATCCTTTGCCTTTGTTGATATTCTGCATCCACCGCCTTTCTTCTCAACAATCAACTGAGTTTTCTTCCATTTGCACCTCAAAAGAGATGTTGAATTCCGGGATGAATGGTGATGAGAAGCAAAGCAGCATAGTCACAAGGCGTGTAGCTAATCCCGGGAAGGCAACAGTGCTTGCTCTTGGCAAGGCCTTCCCAAGCCAAGTGGTTCCTCAGGAGAATCTCGTGGAGGGATTTCTACGCGACACCAAATGTGATGACCCCTTTATCAAAGAGAAGCTGGAACACTTGTGTAAGCCTCACTCTCTTTATATATATTTTTTATCACAGCTATGCTCTCTCTTGTGAAATGCTGAAGCTCGCTAATGTTTTTGTGCTGTTGTATAGGCAAAACCACAACCGTGAAGACGCGTTACACAGTGTTGTCACGAGAGATACTGGATAAATACCCTGAGCTAACCACAGAGGGCTCACCAACAATCAAGCAAAGGCTTGAAATTGCAAACGAGGCGGTTGTGGAAATGGCATTGGAAGCCAGTTTGGGTTGCATCAAGGAATGGGGAAGGCCAGTGGGAGACATCACTCACATTGTCTATGTTTCCTCAAGCGAGATCCGGTTACCGGGTGGTGACCTGTACCTCTCTGCAAAGCTAGGCCTGAGGAATGACGTGAACAGAGTGATGCTGTATTTTCTGGGATGCTACGGAGGTGTGACAGGCCTCCGCGTGGCGAAAGACATTGCTGAGAACAACCCGGGAAGCCGTGTTCTGCTCACAACCTCTGAAACCACCATTCTAGGGTTCCGGCCACCAAACAAAGCTCGTCCTTACGACTTGGTCGGGGCTGCTCTGTTTGGAGATGGCGCAGCTGCAGTGATCATCGGAGCAGACCCGAGAGAGTGCGAAGCTCCTTTCATGGAGCTGCACTATGCTGTTCAGCAGTTCTTGCCGGGGACACAGAACGTGATCGACGGGAGGTTGACGGAGGAAGGCATAAACTTCAAGCTAGGACGAGACCTCCCGCAGAAGATAGAAGAGAACATAGAAGAGTTCTGCAAGAAGCTGATGGGAAAGGCGGGTGATGAATCCATGGAGTTCAATGACATGTTCTGGGCTGTTCACCCAGGAGGACCTGCGATTCTGAACCGCCTGGAGACAAAACTGAAGCTGGAGGGAGAGAAGCTAGAGAGCAGCAGAAGGGCGTTGAGGGATTACGGGAACGTGAGCAGCAACACCATACTGTATGTGATGGAGTATGTGAGAGATGAGCTGAAAAAGAAAGGCGACGCCGCACAAGAGTGGGGACTTGGCTTAGCTTTCGGACCTGGAATCACCTTCGAAGGCCTTCTCATCCGCAGCATCACCTCTCCCTTATAATTTCAAATTGTCACAAAAAAAAAACAACTTATTATTGTAAGCCATAATTCAAAGTGTTGAATTTGATTAATATAGAGCATGAAATGAGCATTGTTAAACCACCACATCTCTCTATATAATAGCATGTGACTAAGAAGAATGTTGGAAAAAGTCAAAAGCAGCACCACGTGTCGTTAAAGCAAGGACTCATCTACTTGGAACCACAAAAACAAGAAGACACCAAACCCATTACTTCCACTAAAAACAAGGGCTTTCTCCTTTTTAACTCACACACCCCAAACACTTACACACACACGCATCGAGCAATGAACTCATCATGCATTGATTTCGTCATGTTCAGTCGGGGACAACACGATGAGGACAACATGTCACGTCGTCCATGGAAGAGGGAGAGATCGACTCATCCTAACTTGTCTCCAAACGAAGACGAAGAGCTTGCCAACTGTCTTGTGTTGTTGTCCAATTCAGGGGATGCTTATAATGATAATAATAATAATAATAATGGTCATAACAAGCACGGACATGGTAAGGGCAAATCCGTCAAAAAACAAAAAACCGCACAGGTCTTCCAATGCAAAGCTTGCAAGAAGGTGTTTGCGTCGCATCAGGCATTGGGTGGACACAGGGCAAGCCACAAGAAAGTCAAGGGTTGTTTTGCGTCTCAAGATAAAGAAGAGGAAGAAGAAGAGGAATACAAAGAAGACGACGATGAGGAGGAAGAGGAGGACGATGAGGAGGAGGAAGAAGACAAATCAACGGCTCACGTAGCAAGAAAGAGATCCAACGCTCACGAATGCACCATCTGCCACCGCGTGTTCTCGTCGGGACAAGCCTTGGGAGGTCACAAGAGATGTCACTGGTTGACACCTTCCAATTATCTTCGTATGACGCCACTACATGATCATTCCACTCATCATCATCATCATTCTGCCGGAAGATCTCAGCCGCTAGATCAACCATCTCTAGATCTCAACCTAGCTTGCCAAGAGTATTCCGTTGATCCAACATCAACGGTCATGAGCGTAGGGATGATTGGGAGAGATGGTGGTGGTGGTGGTGGTGGCACTAATCACAACACTACTTCGTCGTCATGGTTAAAACTCGCAAGTGGTGATTGGTCTTGACAACTGACTAATTAATTAAGTTGCGCTAATTTGATTCGTTCGTTTATATTCTTTACATTACATACAATTAAGTGCATTAATTTTATAGAGTTGTATGGATCATTTTATATTAATATATATATATACGCTTTACGCCATCTCAGTGCTAGCGTTTTTAGAGAGCCATATCTAGCTTTGCTCTAGCTCAATATATCTAATACATAATTACATATATTAAAAAAATACTATTGTTAGTTTGTTATCATAAAAAATAGAATGAATATATGTATTTAAAATAAAGAAATTACAGTATTAAAACTAGTTGATACAAGCGAGAAGAACTGTAATTACAGTATAAATGAATCAGATAACTACTGCTGCGATATTAATGACCAAATAAAACGCTCTTACAACACCGAAAACGCATGAACATTAGTCAACGAAATTAATAAATTTGGTGGGTCTTAATTAAGCACGATAGCAAAGAAAGAAAGGGTCATGTTTCTCAATACGATTCTATATGTATACCTATAGATATAGTTTTGGAAAAGTGGTTGCCATTACAAGTTTTGAACTTTTGACTTTAGGAATTGTTGATCAAACAAGAACCCAACTATCAGCTGAAAACTAGGATTAGCGGTGGAAATCAGATTAATGTCAACTGATATAATAATCTCTCTTTGAAAAGAGCTCAAGTAGAGTATAAGATTCTTTGGACCAATTAAGTTGAAGACATATATGTATGTTATATGGTATGGTTTTCTAATCAGCAGTTGACACATATATAAGCTCGCTTTTAAAAACAAAAGAAATATCCACGGCGAGTTAGTCAAAGACATTTACCCGATAACTGTCTTTGCTCTATGTATTTCCACATCAGAGATGCACCATTTCTGCTTTATATGGATGGATATAACCTTTCTTAACAAAAAGGCAGCTTGATTTTAGTTAAGCTTATAGAAAAAATAATACTATAAAGATACCGAGTAGCTTCCAAATACGAAATGTGGTGGACGCGTTTTAACATTAACTTTGTATAACATGCATGCTGAATTGATAGAGCAGTTAGTTTTTTTTTGTGTGGTTATATAGCAGCACTTTTAGTTTTAGGAGTTCATCAATTGTATTTCTTTTCCCGTGAAATTAACCCAAACTATACACGATTAAAAGAGAGAGAGAGAGAGAGAGAGCAGAGTCGGACGAAGGTAAAAGAAATTACAAAATAGTCAACACTAACTTTTAGGAGGTGGCCGGAAGTCAGCAGTTTCGTTGTACGTGTCGATATGCGGTTTGAGAGAGTTGGGTGTTTTTGCTACAGACATAAGTATTTAATAATAATATAGCATTGAAGATTTGGTAATTACTCAATTTGAAAGGGTCAGTGTATGTGTTGTTCGTCGTTACAAGTTACTAGTTTGCTACTACTAGCAAACCCCACCGTTTTTATTTCCAAAAAAAAAAAAACTCTTTAAATGATGTTACCAAAAAATACCCTCGCAAAATGTTTCTATCAACGTATGATATTTTCAGTTACATAATGTATAATCTTCTGAATCTACTTCATAAGTTTTTAGCAATAAATATACTGAACTGAAAAACTTAAAAGTTAAAAATCATAAGTTTTTTTGTATTTTCTTCTTATTTTAGGGATTAGTGGAAGGATAATAATTATGGAAATATATAGGAAAAAGTCAGCGGGAGGAATAAATAGGGAAATAAAGGGGCGAGAGTCGCATGTTACATGTTTGATCAACCGCTCTTCACTTCATCAATTCTCTCTCTCTCTCTCTTTTTTTTTTCTTTCAAATTGTTAATATATAAACAAATAACAAACATCCAGAAGAAACAGATACATTATTGAGATTTGAGATATATATTTACAGACTTATTATGCTTACAGGTCTTTCTTTCACTACAAGAAAACATCCGATTTGCGACGGACAAAACCGTCGCAAGTCCGTCGCAAATCACTTTTAGCGACGGAATTGCGACGGAAGCAAAATTGTCGCAATTCGTTAGCCGCAATTCAATATCCGTCGCAAAACCGTCGTAAAATTTGCGACGGAACGAAATGCATCGCAAATCCGTCGCAAATTTGCGACGGAAATAAAATGTTATAAATACGTCGCAAGTTTAGTTCCGTCGCAAACCCATCGCAACATTTGCGACGGATTTGCGACGAATGTTATGAGTTCCGTCGCAAATTCGTCGCAACTTTTTGCGACGGATTTGCGACGAACCTCAAAACGTTCGTCGCAATTCCGTCGCAAATTAATTAATTTTTTATAAAAAAAAATCCCGAAAATTATATTTAATAAATAAATAAATAAATAATATTAACAAAAATATTTCTAAATCTAACAAAACACACTAATGTAATTATTTTTTTAAATTATAGCAATTTAACAATTTGAAAGTATAAAAAATCAATTATAAATCTAATAATTTCTAAATCTAACAAATTCCAAACCTAAATCTAACTAATTCAAAACCTAAATCTAACAATTCTTAATTCTAACAAAATTCCAAACTTAAATCTAAGAATTCATAAATCTAATAATTTCTAAATAACAAATTCCAAACCTAAATCTAACGAATTCCAAACTTAAATCTAACAAATCCTAAATCTAAATATTCCTAAATCTAACAAAACTCCAATCCTAAATCTAAGAATTCATAAATCTAAAAAAATTCAAATCCTATATCTTACAAAATACAAATACTAACAATTTTCAAATCTAACAAATTATAAAAGCTAAATTCAACAAATTATAAATCTAACTAAATATAAATCTTAAATCTAACACTTTACAAATCTCAAATCCTAAAATAAAACAAATCTAACTAATTAATCTAACAAATCTAAATCTAAAAAAGAAAAAGAAAGGTAACCTTGTTAAGAGAGAGAGAGAGGGAGAGAAAGAGAGAGGGAGAGAAAGAGAGAGAGAGAGAAGAGAGGCATAAGAAAAATGGGAGAGAGAGAGATATAGACTTGTTAAAAGAAGAAAAAGAGAAGAAAAAAGAGGTAAGGATTGAGAGAGGAAGAGAAGAAAAGAAGGAGAATCAATTTAATAACAGATATTGCGACGGATTTGCGACAGATCCGTCGCAATATGGGCGGCCCAAAAAATTACGCGCGAACTCATCGAATTTTTAAATAATTCAAATTATTTCGACCAAAATTTCAAAATTTTTCATTTTGCGAGGGATTTGCGACGGACTTGCGACAACCCCTCGCAAATCCGTCGCAAATGTTATATATTTAAAATCTTGTTAAATTTGGTTATGTAAATGTTTTTTTTATCATATTAGATAGTTAAAAAACATTTATGATAGTATAAGATTGTAATAAATCTTAATTTATGCAAAAGTTTACGAATTCTTCTTGTCTAAAGTGAGTTTTATAAATCTCTTATACTTATGAATAAACATTAACTCCTTCTATTCCTCTATATGAAATTTGATTTCATGAAAAGTTTATAAATTCTTTTTTTTTCTTATAATTTGTATATAAACTTAAAATTCATGTAATATTTGCATTTAACTTATATAACTTACTTTACAAATAAAATACCAATTTAGGGTATATGATTTGGAAAATATTCGTCGTTTGCGACGGATTTGCGACGGGCCGTCGCAAGTCCGTCGCAAATATATAAGATTTGCGACAGCGTTGCGACGACCCGTCGCAAATCCGTCGCAAATCTTATATATTTAAAATCTTATTAAATTTGGTTATGTAAATGTTTTTTTATCATATTAAAAAGTTAAAAAACATTTATGATAGTATAAGATTGTAATAAATCTTAATTTATGCAAAAGTTTACAAATTCTTCTTTTCCAAAGTGAGTTTTATAAAACTCTTATACTTATGAATAAACATTAACTCCTTCTATTCCTCTATGAAATTTGATTTCATAAAAAGTTTATAAATTCTTCTTTTTTCTTATAATTTGTATATAAATTTAAAATTCATGTAATATTTGTATTTAACTTATATGACTTAGTTTACAAAGAAAACTAAGTCATATGGTTTGGAAAATATTTCTTCGTTTGCGACGGACTTGCGACGAATCTTATATATTTAAAATCTTATTAAATTTGGTTATGTAAATTTTTTTTATCATATTAGAAAAGTTAAAAAATATTTATGATAGTATAAAATTGTAATAAATTTTACTTTATGCAAAAGTTTACAAATTCTTCTTGTCAAATGTGAGTTTTATAAAACTCTTATACTTATGAATAAACATTAACTCCTTCTACTCCTCTATATGAAATGACTTCATGAAAAGTTTATAAATACTACTTTTTCTTATAATTTGTATATAAACTTAGAAATTCATGTAATATTTGCATTAAACTTACAAAGCATATCCCAATTTAGGGTATATGGTTTTGCAAATATTCGTGGTTTGCGATAGATTTGCGACGGACTTGCGACTGTACGGCATGCCATTGCAAATATGTCGCAAAACTGTCGCAAATTGCGACGCGTTTGCGACGACCATTCTCGTCGCATATTTGCGACGGATTTGCGACGGTATTTATATATTGTCGCAATGTCGCCGCAATTGCGTCGCAAATTTGCGACGGATATTGGACGTCGCAAATTTCCGTCGCAAATTGAGTGTTTTCTTGTAGTGTTTAGCCGTTTCGATATATACATATATATATATTAAAAGAAAGTAAACTGCTTTGGTCGATATTCTTAAGTATTCCATTAATTAGTAGGCAATAATAATACCCTCTTCTTTTCTAATTAATCAAAAAAAAAAAAAAAAAAAACCTTTTCTTGTTGGGACTGAGTTCGTATATTAGCTTAGGTGTTGGTGGAAGAGTGCTTGTAACCTACTCCGACTTCTTCACTGCCTTTTATTTCTCTCTCTCTCTCTCTCTCTCTCTCTCTCTCTCTCTCTCTGTCTTCTCTGTTTTTTTGTTTGCTCTGTTTTCTTCTTCTTCGGAAATGGAAGAGATGCATAAGTGTAAGCTATGTTGGAAGAGCTTCGTTAACGGAAGGGCTTTGGGAGGTCACATGAGGTCTCACATGCTTCATCATCCTCTCCCGAGTCATCTCGATCCCTACCCCGAGTCAGCTTCGTCTTCGATGGCGGATCCAGGGTTTGCTCTCCACGACAGAGAGAGTGATACCGAATCTTCCAAAAATCCGACCCGTAAACGATCCAGGCTTAACCGGAGTTCCATCTACGTCTCATTACGTCATCAACATCCCTAAGAAGGAGAGAAGAATAAAACAACAGCGGTAGAGATCAAGACGATGAAGATTGGGCCGCTTAAATCGAGTCAAGAACTCAGTGAGTCGTGCACTGAGCAGGAACCGGTGAGCTCGGTATCGGACGCTGGGACAGCAGAAGAAGACGTGGCCTTTAGTCTGATGATGCTATCGAGAGACAAGTGGGAGAAGGAGAAGGAAGAGGAAAGTGATGATGAGATCAGATGGGAGAAGAAGAAGAAGAAGAAGTGGTTCGAGTGCGAGACTTGCAAGAAAGTGTTTAAGTCGTATCAGGCGTTGGGTGGACACAGAGCAAGCCATAAGAAGAAGAGAGCTCTCGAAGGCTCTTCTTCTTCTTCTTCTTCTTCTTCTCTGATTCTTGTATCAGATGATAAGAAGAAGAGTAGTTGCCATGAATGTCCAATCTGTTTGAAGGTCTTCTCGTCTGGCCAAGCCCTCGGAGGTCACAAAAGATCTCACGCCACCCCCGCCGGATTAGACAAGTCTCCGGCGAAAAGAGGAGTTATTAGCTTCATAGATCTCAATCTCCCGGCGCCACCGGAGGACGAAGACTTGGTCTCTTCGGTTTTCAATGCGTGATCTCAGATTGGTCAACAATATCACTTTTCTCTTTTTTTTTTTTGGAATCAAACAACATTCTACGAAATACCTGTGTATTTTTTTGGTTTGATGTATATGGTCAAACATGTGACAAGAAACAAGAAAGAAATCAGCCAAATCATGTGAAATCATTGCAGCCTAGTTCATTTACATATAAGTCTGTTTGTGTGGGAAAATGGTAAAGCATGAAAGCGTGAGTGTGTTTCGTAATGCAATACCCAAATCTGTATCACCTTTTGAACCAAAAAGAAGAGTATATGACTTTTGCCGACTAAGAGTCACCCTCACTTTTCGACACCAGAAAAAAACAGAGTGATTCCAATGTTTCATGATTCAGCTATTTCGCTATTCATCTCACATACCCTATAATTGCTTTGATTCATTACAAACAACGGATAGTACGCCACTTGTTTATCGCTCCACCATATAATGACATGTATGTGTAAAAAATTTAGGTTGAATCTTTTCCAGCCAAGCTCTGCAATGCTTTACATACCGATTCTTTTAGGTTGAAATTAGATTTGAGTCAATAAGATTTGATTTGATCGAGCTGATATTAGCTAACTTAGTGTGGTTAATCTTTAAAGATTGTAGCGAAGTATCATAATCATGAATCTCAAATGCAACCGCTAATAGCGATCAAGTGTGAGTCATCTTGATGGCTGTTTTTGATTAAAAAAACCTCATGAATATGAATCAGGTATGGCGTAAACTACAAGTGACCTTGCCAATTTTCGTGAACTCTGATTTGTGTTACCATTTGACTTGCTTGTTCTGTATCTATCTATGTAGAATTTTGTGGTGTATTTGAATACTTTTATTTTAAACATGATTTAGTATTGAATCGTTTCTAAATTTTGTTGAACTTAATCCACAGTTGATATTTTTAGTATTCACAATAGCAGATGCTTAAAATGATAGTAATAAACAGCTAGTTTTTACGAGAAAAAGGTAAAGACTTGTTTTTCATTAATATATAGAGTTAATTATGACACAAACTACACATAGAAAGAATATGATCCACCAAATTGATTGGGTATTAAAAAAAATGATAAGAGGAGAAGCAAGAACAATAAACAAGTCAATGTGTATGCTGGTCGACTAATCCACACTCTACTCTCTCAATTGTTTTTCTTCTCCTAAAAGATTTTCAAGACTCGAGCTGCCTCAAGTTCACCAGTATTGTGGGTTGAAGGGCTGAGCAGGAGCCACTGTTATGTCTTTCTCCGACAGCAGTTTCAGCTTCTGCGACAACATTTAAAACAGTTGGAAGATTCTTTTAGATTCTCTATAAATCAGTCTTTGAGTTTCCATGGAGTTTTGTCTTTATAGCCATATCAACAACTGTTCATAGGTTTTTTTGTGTGTGTGTGTGTGTGTTACCGTGATGTATCGTGGAGGATCGTCGAAACTCGTGGAGCCTAGTACCACTTCTCTCCTCAAACTGCTTGTCAACTTGTGGCAAACTCGGAGCTGTCAAACAGCAAAAAAGAAGAAGTTAGGCTCACTTTCTCTCTGTCACAATGCTGACAACAAGATTTGACAAAGTAACATAAACATTCACTCAGCTTTGCTTTGTTTGTATGTATACCTCGGATCTAGTTGCCCCACCAATAATGAATACAAAGATGCGTTGCCCCAGCTTCCTCAAGTCCGTGGAAGCACTTTTCAAAACCGAGTCACTGTGTATGTAGAAAGCTCAGAAAAGAAGAAAGCAATATTGTAAACTAGAATGGTTAAGAGTGCCTGCCTGGAATATCCGTCGTCAGAAGATTGAGGACGTGCCCAAGTTGCAGTTCGTCTTGATCTCATAGAATGAGGGGTGGCTTTCCGCTCTGGAACCGCTGTAGGAGCACAAGTCTTCCTCACTGATCCTGTTCGGGGTTCGCTCTCCTCCTTGTGACTTGGCTGGTTCATACACAGATAGTCGCTTTTAGATAGATCGCCTTTCACGAGTTTCTCAAGTAGCTCCTGCCAACAACAAAGATTTTATCTCAGCCATCATGATTACAAAGTGAATATGTAACTGATAAGGCGGGTGTTCATCTACCTCGATCATAGGATAAAACCGGAATAGTTGCCATGTTTCTTCTTCACCAGACCGATCTTTCCTGTTTGCTTGTTTTGTCTATGCCAAGAGAGTATTCATCATCAACCGTCAGATTCTCATTTGGTGTGGTATTTTTCCAAAAAAGAAAAAAAAACCTGTTTCCTTGTTTTACCTTTCCGGCGTCAAATTTGAGGGAGAAACTACCGGATTTAGTCTTGCTTTCAGGAGATCCGGCAATCAATTGCATGTTGCTTATAACCTTCATATCCACGGGTGATAATCTAGCAAGCTGATAAATTATATATATATTAGCAAAAGCTACCTCCATGCATTACAAAGGGGCTCTCTATCACACCAAAAGCTACCTGCATTAGCTTTACGCCCTTGTCACCTTCGAACTTCTCTGGGTACACTGTAGCATAAATCATCAATAGTCGTAATTTGTTTTCCGGGTTTGTGTCCTGCATTTTTGTTCCAATGTCAAAAACTAAATCTTTGGATTCCTTTTCTTGTTTCAAACCATTTCACCTGATTTGTCCTCAGAAAATTGATAACGTCCTTGGCACCTGCGTCTCCAAAAACAAGATCTTGTTCCAGCTGCCCTAGATCCCGAAGTCCCGTGTCTCTGATTATTCTGTTTATTTTTCCAGCTAGCTAAATTTGATTATAATACCAAAAACAAAAAAAAAAAAAACTGTTTACTGATCCCTGCAGATTCTCAACTCTGTTTGATATAATTTAATGGCGAGACCAAACCTCTACATGATTGGATAGTTTATCAACTTGTTCTCCATATTGTGGCAAAGCCTGAACTATTTTCTGCAGATCACGAGTAGACAACTCGCCACCGTCTCTGCGTCACATTAGTCTAATGTCAACTATACATATCAAGCAAGTCGGTGTGGAATAATACAACCAGATCACGGAACACAAGAAACTAAAAATGTTCAAGATATCAAACTTCTTGTTAAAACTATTTGCAGATATATGAATTTGGGAAGATAAATTCTTAGCACTGACCTTGATCTCATTTGTGCGGCTTTGTTCTTTGAGGCAAAGTTGGTCATTTTCTCATGCAAACGCTCGCTAGCCTAATTATAGAGCAAAGAAAGAAGGTATCCGTATCAACATGGTGAGCTATTCAGGGAAAGATAGATGTTCATAATTGTGTTGTTATACATCTGCTATATGTGTGTGACGAAGCTCAAGCCACACTGGATCATGATCTTCAAGCACTATCTCCTTTTTCTCTGGAGGCCCATCAGTTTTACTGGGAACCTAGAATATATAGGAAGAGGGAAATAGAGAAGTGGAGTGAGCCCATAAGGGCTAGAATGAAAAAAAAAAAAAAAAAAAAAAAAACAAAGAGTTACCTCAATAACATGTTTATTCCCCTCCATATCAAGCAAATCATGGCACATAGCATCATAGGTCCATTCATGTATGATAGGAGCGATCTACAGTTACACATTTCACTCTGTTCAGAAGCAATTTATCAATATTTGAGCTTTAAGGAGTATTTGTATTAGATGAGCCTTAAAACCTGATCCACTGATCTATCCACAATGAGCAGCTCACATGTTTCGGTCTGGGGGAAGTTGGGAATGGCTTTATATTTTGAGATACAATCCCAAATAGCAGCAGCAAGCTTTGACGGAACCAAGTCCCGTGGTGCCGTGGACTTAGCAGCTCGATACCGAACAAAGGGTAGCTCCTAAGAAAACATAATATAAGACAATAAAGAAGAGCAAATTTGAAAGTCGTTGCAGCTACAAGAGGAAGAGGTAGTAGCTCTCCCTTGCTATACCTTCAATGAAGCAAAGACGGTAGAAATTCTAGTTGCCATCATATTCAAACAAATGTTAAAATGGCGTGAGTTCTCAGCATCTTCAGCATAGAGCGTTTCCAAAGCTTGCTCATGATCAGTTAAAAACGCCTGAGTAAAGGTAAGATGATAATACCATAAGTAAGTATTACTTGAAGATGTTTCAGCTACTAGAAAGATGAAAGAATAATAGTAGCAACCTGATTATCAACGGGGAAGTACTCCATGTTCATCTGCAGGAAAATAGTAGTAAGAAAACCAGGAGCACAATAATTTGATTGCTAACAACAAGAGAAAGGAAAGTTGAGGATAGCAATGACCTCTCTTAAAGCACCAATGCGTGGCAATACACTTGAATCACTTTTGATGTGATTTACCAGTTCTTTGGGGATACTTGAGCTGAAAAATATATATGCCCTGGAAAAAGGAGGAAGAAAACACAAAGGTAAAGTAATGGCATGAAATGCAAAGAGGAAAGGGTGATGAGAAAATGTAACGTCTTACTTCCTGTACAAGGGTTCCCTCCCAGACATGTCGGATAGAAACATAACAATGCTGCGACAGAGAGAGAGCAACATTTTTGGTTCAAAAAAGAAATCGCAAAAATAGAGGGAAAGGAGGAGGAGGTACTTCTCTTTGGTAGGTTGGATAAAGTAGATGGCGTCCATGCCAGGCATTGGTTCCCTTCTCTTGAAAAGTTCTTCAACCACTGAGAGGCCAAATCCATAGTTTGAATGTGATCAATTTAAAAGAGAATGCAATGAAGAAGAAAAATGGGGGGGGGGGGTTTCTTACAGGAAATGCCTTGATCTGTGATATCTGCCATTTTGCAAGACTGAGACATGACTTTTACCGTAACTCTGTCCATGATGAGTATCTGCCCACAAATAAATTCAAATAAGCGCCGTTTAAAGAGAGAAAGAAAGAGTCCTGAAGGAAAAAAACCACACCTTCCAAGCTTTGGAATCCCCCGTTTTCGTAGATCCAAGCATCTCGTGTAGCAACCCTGGAACGAGATAAACGACAAACCCCTTAGCCTCGATCAAATTGCAACAAAAGAAAAGAGAGAGAGAGGGAGATAGATTATTACGATCGCGGCTGATCTGGCGGAAGAACTTATAATCTCCGCCGTCGCGGGGCTCTGAATCGGAGGAGGACATTGATGGAAAACGGTAGGGAGAGAGGAGATGAGAGAGTCGGAGGAAGTAGAAGATGAAGAGAGACGCAGTGATTTCATTTTTGATAGAGAGGGAGAGAGCAAGTGTCGGAGAGAGTGGTTTTTTTAATGTAATGAATGTATGGCTCACCTTTCGATTACTATTAATAGAGAGACTCTTTCACTTTCTAATCTTTTTTCTTTTCTTTTATTGCTAGAGCTTTTTCTCTCATTGGTGTGTATTTATTACAGCTACTAGTGTATGTGCTTTTTGTCGAATACTATCATTTTAAATCAATTTTTTAAGAAACTATTTTGTCATAAGAATACATATATATATTCATTAATTCATACTCTTACTACTGTATGATATAGATAGATAACCCAAGACAACGTAATCTATAATATCTCGTCAAAGTTGACAAAATTCACCGACAAATATTCAATTTGTCTCATACTACTATTTAAATTTAGCCAAACGTATTAAATTATTAAGGGATTACTGATTTAGTATTTAAATACCACCGGATAATAATGGGCACTATCAGTGGGCTTGTCAAGCCCATTTTTAATATCGTAAGAAAAATCGCAGGAGGAACCCAACCCAACCCAAAAAAAGAAGATTGCAGGAGGAATTCACCTGCGAAATCGAGAAAAGATGATGAAATTGGGGGTTTAGGGTTCTTAGGTCGAAAAATGGGTAGCCTTGCGAAGGCGTATTGTCACCAGATGCACCACAACATCCCCTTTCACCATTACAGACCTTCAAACCTTCAAAACCCTATCTCTCTCTTCGCCATCACATCTCCTTCGATTTCACCCACGGGCCCATACCCTCAGAGCCCTGACAACAAACAACAAACCCAATTCGGCGGCCGCTTCATCATTCCCACCGTCGCAGTCGCTGCTTCCGCCTGGTTCTTCCTGCGTCTCCACCAGAACCCTCCAATCATCACCGCTCCTCCTCTGCAGCGGCTCGAATTGGAGGAAGAAGGTGCGATCAAAGAGCTCCCTTTGCAGCACAAGCCGGGCTATGTAGAAGCCCTTCACTTTTACAAAATCAAGCCAGGTACTGTCTTGAAGCTGATTGACGTGTACGACTCGGATAACTACGAATCGTTGAAAGCCCGGATTCGTCTATCGGCCGAGTGGCTGGAAACAGCGAGGAGAGAATTGGAGGGGAGAGACCCCATGGAGTATTCGCAGGTGGTTGACGAGCTCATGGATATTCTGAGGGATATGGAGGTTTATATCGATAAATGCGAAAGGGAGAAAGTAAAGGGTTACCTGCGATCCTGCAATCGCTTGCTTGCTCGTGTGAGGAGAATGGAAGCTCAGATTCTCAATGTCCTCAAAGAGTTTCACGACGATGAACAAGGAGGAGAGGCTTAGCAAGGAGCTCAATGCCAAAAGGTGCAGCTTTGTTTCCTGAAAGAGTTATTATCTTTTCTATGGCTCCCTAGGATGGTATATATAGGGCAACTCTAGAGTTGTTCTTATGTCTCTGTACATTGCCTTTCTCCTAAGCTGGATAGAATATTCATCTGCAGGCCGTGAATAAAGGCTTATGATTTGGATTCCGACCTAGTAAGTCAGTCTCTAGTGTTTGTTTGAACGAATTAGTGTTGTCTACAACAACCATCTTCTTATGTGATTGTGCAATGGCGGCTATTGCTATCGGATAAAAGCAGGTGTGGAGACTAGAGACTAGAAGGAACTTTGCACAATAGATTTTAAAGCACAAAGTTGGAGTCAATTCACTAGGCAAATTAAAAGAAAAGTCGGCACTATATTGTAGTGGCTACCACACACATGCTCATGGGTTTATATTTTGCATTTTCTTAATTGTTTATCCTGTCTGGTATCTGAATATCTTTTAACAAGATGAAAACAACTTTGAATATAATTGATGGATATTTTCGTTGTTATTTTGCTCCATGTTAGGGGATTAGGGTTTCTCACACTCTCTACTTGTAGTTTTAAGAGAGCAGCTGTTTTAAAAAGTGATAATAGGTGGACCTGATACCGTGTTGTTTTGTAAAGGAAATGTCCAAAGGAGAGATTATACCCAAGAAGAATGTTGGACCAAAGTCACCAAAAGACCCACCAAATCATAATCCCGAAACCAAATGTACCTCGGACATTATTATAAGGACAAGCTTGGGGTTATATATATATATATATATATATCTATTTCCATCTCTCCAATTATCATTTAGAGTTTTTTTTTGTTTTTTCATTAAAGTGAAGAATTAAGGATAGAAGACAATCCTATGTGGCGACGAGAATTGGCGATGTTGGAAAAGCCTCTCTTGCCTCTGTGTAAGTGGGATCGAAAGTTTTATCCTTCCTGTTTAAGTAAGTACTCTGTTTTCGGAATCGAAATTAATAAAATTTTCAGTTTTTTACTGTTAAATTTCCAAACTTATCAAAATTGTTCTCTAAATGATAAGATTGCAAGTGTAGAGGGCCTCAACCATAAAACGTCCGCATGATAAACCTGACATTTTTTTCTTTTCCACTTTTCATATGATAGTTAATTAATGATTTTATTTTATTCAATTGTCCTATATGCAGTACACATACATATATATATATATATATATATAATAATCAACGGACACACCCTTCTTTTATATTCTGTATGTTGAAAAGTGTAAGATAAAAGGTTGAAAATAGTAAAGGTTTTGATACGATGAGAAAAAGAAAGTTATTATTCCGTCTGGTCTTAAAAAAACCACACACAGATATATTATAAATTTATAAGTCACTCCAATACTGCATTATTATCCATCATAAAAATGTAAAATAATTTCAAATAATTTGCTACATTATTGAGTTGTGTTTTGGGTTGAACTTTTGCTACATTTTTTTGTTTCTAAAAGTTTACATTGAATCTACACAAAACTCAAATGCATACATAAAAAAAAAAGGTGCTTTGTTGTGGTTGTTCACTTGTTCTTATCCAATTACGTCAGCATCTTTAAAACGGTAAATAAATAGACCAATGTAAACTAAAAACGCTAAAATGTTTACTAAAAAAAAAAGTATTACTCAGCTGAAAGAAAAGAAATAACAACAAGTATTGGTTTTGGATTTCATAACAATTATACTGTGTTTTATTCAGCTGAAAGAAAAGAAATAAGAGTAATTTATACCTTTAAATCGGTATAAGAAGTGACACAAAATACCCTTTTGTCGTCTTTCGATCTCGCCAGAGCCACAGCAATGTACGTACGTTCATAGAGTAAAAAAAGGGTCGGCATTAAAGCTTGTTCGTATTCGTAGATCGCCGTCGTCGGCATTAAAACAAACGAAAGGCTTTAAGTCAGATGCAAACTCGTAACGAAGTGAATAAGCAAATCTGCAAATTTTAGTTTCTCTCTGGTTCTGTTAATCTGAAAGCTTAGCGTTTGATGGAGATGAAATTAAGTCTTAGATCTCGTAGAAACAAATTACAATTCGTATTACGATTCGCGGCTTTCAAATGGATTGCGATTATTACGATTCGTGAATTTCGCCAAAGAAGATTTATAGACAAGGAACCAGGTAGCAGACGAGAGCCTGGAGCCCAGACCGGCGCAACATTTTCGAATAAGATTGACTGCGACGGGAGAGAAACCGAAAAGGGAGCGAGCAAGTACTGTAATAAAAATAAAATATATAAAGTAGTGTAAACGCCATTGTAGAAGATAGTCCTTTAATCTTTTATATTCCGCAGGGAGGAGTTTTAATAATTTTAATATATATATATATACTAGAATAGGATCCGCATATATGCGGATTTTGAAATAAATATTTTAAAACTATAAACAATTATTTGAAAATAAAATATGATCATTATGAAGAAAAATAAAAATTAAAAAATATAAAATTTTATACTCTCAAAATTACAAATAGAAATTTTCTATTCTCAAACAAAATCTATTCGACAATGTCAAAATTTAATCGATCACGTTAATTAGCAACTTTGAAACATCAAGATTTATATAATGACATTGTATATTTTTCTAAATTGTAGTTAATTTTATTTACTTTTGTTTTTATTTTAGATTTCCATTGAACTATATATTTATTTACTTTTTCTTGTTTTTTAATCATTTATTTTTAGGATTATTATTTGATTATATAGTTTTTTTTTTATCTAAAGTTGTATTTAATAAATTTTAATCATAATAAAAATACTCATATGTTTCTTTATGAAGTTCTGTTTATAAAAGCACAAATTTATTTTATTATTTTAATATATAGAATTGTATTTTAATATACATAGAATTGAACTCTATATTAATATTCATATAATTCTATCTTAAAATCCCACTTTAATACATAAAACTATATCATAATAAAAATAGAATTATATCTCAATATACACAAAATTTTATTTTAATAAACCTACAATTTATGTCAATATACATAGAATTTTATTTCAATATACTTATTTTATAAAAGTCGACTTATTTCCCAACAATCGACTTATATTTTGTTTGGTCAACTTATTTTATAACAATCGACTTATTTTACTACATTCGACTTATTTTAAAACAGTCAAATTATTTTACAACACTCAACTTATTTTACAACTTACAATTTATTTTCAACAAATAATTTATTTTAGATTGGTCGACCTTTTTTACAACAGTCCATTTATTTTACACCAGTTGACTCATTTTGGATTGATAGATTTATTTGATAACACTTGATTTATTTCACAACGGTCGACTCATTTCACACGTGTTGATTTATATTTTGGATTGGTCGATTTATTTTACAATAGTTGGCTTATTTTACAACAATCGACTTATTTTATAAATGTCATCTTATTTTAAACAATTGACTTATTTTACAAAAGTCGATTTATTTTGGATTGGTCGACTTATTTTACAACAGTCGATTTATTTTACAACGGTCGACTTATTTTACAACGGTTGACTTATATTTTGGGTTGGTTCACTTATTTCACAACCGTCGACTTATTTTGGATTGTTCTACTTATTTTACAATAGTTGACATATTTTACAACAGTCAACTTATTTCACAATAGTCGACTTATTTCACAACAATTGACTTATATTTAGGATCAACTTATTTTAAAACAGTCGACTTATTTTACAAAAAAATAACTTATTTTACAACAATCGACTTACAGTAAAACCTCTATAAATTAATAACGTTGGGACCGTGAGGTTTTATAAAAAAATATTAATTTATAGTGATTATTAATTTATAGATATATTATTTGGTTGAAAAACTAATTTTGGGACTGACAAAAAATATTAATTTAGCGAGGTATTAATGAATCGAGTATTAATTTATAGAGGTTCTACTGTATTTTGGATTGGTCGACTTATTTTATAACAGTCGACTTATTTTCGAATAATTGCATTATTTTACAACCGTCGACATATATTTTGGGTTGGTCTACTTATTTTACAACAACCGGCTTATTTTTACAATAGTCGACTTATTTTGTATTGGTTGATTTATTTGTACAATAGTCGACTTATATTTAAGTTGGTCAATTTATTATACAATAGTAGACTTATTATATAATGGGTTGATCGACTTTTTTACAATAGTCGACTTATATTTGGAGTTTTTCGATTTATTTTACAACTGTCGAATTTATTTTCCTTTTTCTAATTTGTCAACTTATATTTTTGATGTGTCGACTTAGAACTTATTTTTCTTTTCTTAGATTTTTAGATTTTTATAAACATTATGTTAAACATTAGATTCTTAGTTTGTATATATCTTTTTTTAATATTTAATTTTTTCAGATTTTTTTATTTCTTCCTTAGATTGTAATTGGAAAATAAATGTTGTTAGTTTGAGCTTTATTACTTTTAACGTAAGATTCTTTTTTTCCTTTTCTTTTTTAATTTGTTGAAAAAATAAATTTATTGAAAAGGATAAAATAAATTTATTGAAAAAATTTATTTAAAATTATTTTTTAACGTAAATTCCTTTTTCCTTTTCTTTTCACAAATTTCCTTTTTTCGTTTTCTTTTTATTAACGAATTAAAATTAATCTTATTTACCTTTTATTTTATTTTTCTTTTCGTAGTTTGTATATATCCTTTATTCATTTTTCTTTTTATTTTGGCAAATTTCTTTTTTTCCTTTTTTTATTAACGAATTAACTACGACACGTGTCAAAAATTTATCGATTGAATCGACACGTGTCGCGATCATGTGAATTAACAACTTTTACGTATCCTACTTTATATAGTAAGATATATATATATATATATTTTTTGTTTCTTGGTTTTGAAAGTTGCTAAATCTTTTTTTTTTCTCTAAAATTTACTTTGAGTTTACAAAACTGAAATGCATATACTTAAAAAAAAAAAAGTGTGTTTTGTTGTTGTTCTTATACAATTACATCACCATTTTTAAAACGGGAAATAAATAGATCAAAAACCCCACTAAAATGTTTAATTCAACAAGTAATTTATTCGGTAAAACAAATCGATATAAGATGTGTCAAAAATTACGCTAACATACCCTTTTGTCGTCTTTTTCTTAATTCTCTCGCCACCACAATGTCGTACGTTCGTTCACAGAGAGAAAAAGCAAAACTGTCTTGGCAATCAAGTTTTTTTTGGGATTACATATACTACCCCTAAGCAAGATAAGAGTCTGGAGAACGAAAACTAGGGTCTTTGGCATTAAAGCTTGTTCCTTTTCCTTACCATTAGAACCAAAATAGAAAAGCTTCTTCATTGTCGCGAAAACAAAAGCTTCTTCATTTTCTTAGCCATGTCTCACGGCAACACCGCTAACGTCTCACCACCGGTGTCGCCGTCTCAGGTCACACATCATGGTACATTGCCGTCGTCTACCTCACTGTCTCAGACACAACCTAATAGTACAGTGTCGTCGTCTCTATCATCTCTGTCATCGCAGTCCTCATCTCCATCACCACTGTCGTCTCAGCGACACATCCTACTCCAGCGTCTCTGTTAGCACCGTCGTCTCAATCTGCGGTACAGTCTCCTCCGCCGTCTGGGACACATCCTACTCCGTCGTGTCTGTTAGCACCGTTGTCTCAGTCTGCGACACATCATACTCCGCCGTCTGGGACGCGGTTTCCTCCGCCGTCTGGGACACATCCTACTCCGTCGTCTCTGCTAGCACCGTCGTCTCAGTCTGCGACACCGTCTCCTCCGCCGTTTGGGACACCGTCTCCTACGCCGTCTGGGATAACGCTTACTCCGCCTCCTCCGCCTACTCTGCCGATACAAATCACACGCACTCGCGACGAAACGTAAGGATATAATTTGGTTATAAATCTGTTTATGAAATTCAAGGCTGATGAGGATATTGCTAGCTTTTACCACATGGGTTTTCAGATCATACGAATGATAGAATGATTCTGCTCAATTGGAAAAATATATAAAACAAACTATAGAGCACAGAAACGTTTGTGGCTTTCAGATTCGGCTTGCATATCTAAGAATATAATACAGAAACGTTTACTCTCTCTCTCTTTTGACAGAAAGGTGAAGCAATTCGTGAAACGGTGTCACCAAGGAATCGGCATATTGATCGGGGTTGCATTGGTCTACGCCCCAGGATAAATGCTCGGGCAGCTGAACCTGTTTCTCTTCTTATGGTGATGGCGGAACTCCTTCAAGATTTTCAAATTCATCTCGTCTATCCATTTATTGGATTAGCAATATCATACGTTTTACTCTATATTGGGTCTGCGGCTTCTTTCCCAGTGGGTTTTGTCTTATGGATTGACATGGTTAGTATTGGAGTCGGGTTATCAACAGCTTTCTCTGTGGTGTATTTCGTATGGGAATTATCATGGTTCATCGGAGTTGCTATTGGATGCTGGCTGTTTTGCGTAGGACTCTTCACCTGGCAGTTTCCGTGGAAAAAAAAAGACTTGGTGGAGGATAATTAAAACGAAATGAGAGAGAGAGAGTAATATGTAATGACAGTTTATTGTCTGTTTCTAAATCTACGGGTATGTAATGAGAGTATTGGGAGTTTCTACATAATGAACTTGTATTTATGGTTGATCATTTTCTCTGTGTCTGCTGCACTAAATGAATAGAGCTGAATGACTTTAATTACTTATGAGACTCCTCTGTTTCTTCCGCATCCAGTTTTGTGTTTGCTAAGAGCTCATGTTTCTCCTGCTTCTAAACACACAATAATGCATCAAGGTTTCTCCAAGAGTGTTGCTTTACTAAAACAGCATTCCCTCAAGATTCAAAATATTAATCCAACTGCGTGTCTCTTTGCTTCCCTTGTACATTAGATGATTCAACTTGTTTGCAACACTAGTCTACTTTTTGCCCGCCCACATTTTCCATATATAAATAGCTAGACAAATTTCTTCAAGGTTCATCAGTATTTGCTCAAAAGTGAGAAAATTAGATTGCGCCGGAATTTAAAATTATCAAACTTGAAAGATTTTGGATAGAGAAAACGTGGCACCATCTTTGCCGTTTCGTTTCAGCTCGATTTATTGGGCCTATATTTGTTATAATCAGTAGTTGATAGCTCCCCGTATGTTTTACTGGGCTGCTTAAGATATTTGCCTCTCTGCTGGGCTGTGTAAGATGTTTGCTTCTCTCTACTGGGCTTCGTAGGTCGATTTAAAGGTTCACAAATCTGTTATGTGAAACCACCAACCACCACACACACTTGTTATTTTCGCACACGAAGGAGTAGATCATATATACTGTACTTGACTAATGATACAAGGAGTAGATCATATATACTCTCAGGCACATATATATTCATCATTGTCAAATGATGATCATCAAGCAAGGAGATAGATAGATGTCTCGTTCAAGTTATTATATAGTACTAGTAAAAATAAAAAGGAATCCCAAAATAAATAAGATTACATCATTGACCCCTGCAGAGCCTAATTAAACGAGTGGTTGGGTTAGAGAGTAATCATCATCTTGCAACAAAGCAAGGATACCAACGTCGGCTAAAGCGAATATAGTCCAACACTCGAGTGATATCTGAATTAAAAAAAAGACGAAACCCTCAATGGGATTTAACGGATCAACCATGTAGGCGTAGAGGAAAAAACTGCCGATCAAATGAGCAAGGTGGCCAATTTTAGTGACAATCAGCGGATCCTCGTTACCAAACCATCTAAGACCAACTTCCACTAGGCTAATCATAAGATAAGAGAAGATGATGGGGCCACACGCTTCTTTAAGCAGCTCGAGATCAAACTCATTTGTATAGAAAATCTGAAATATCAGCAACGCATATGCGGTGATGATCACAGAATGCATCACTATTGAGTAGCCTACTCCCGAGGTCATCCTGCAATTTAATTTAATTTAATTTAATTTAGGGACTCAAAATCATTTTTGGAAAAGACACAAAATATAACCAAAACACACTCACTCACTCGATGATAAACCCAAGTCTACGTTTCCACATGTCTTTTCGGGTACCTTCCATCTACAACACAAAATATATATATATATATATATAAATGCATGAGAAATTCAAATTGATGAACGAGTAAGCCAAGTTTCTGAATATCATACGCACGAATCGAGAAATCTATTTAATTTAAACTCAAGGTTATATATGTGTGTGGTGCAACAGATTGAGATCTACGAGTGATGGTATGTCCTTAAGGTTTCAATCGTATCGAGATTCAATTCCGTGTTTTTCCACACACATCTAAACTTAACATCTCGAGCACAAACCGAATTATCAACTATTTTACCGGAGATAGGGGTTAGTTTTTTAACTTACCGGAGAGAGCTCCGGGAAATCAGCAGCCATTACGCCGGCGGCCAGGGAGAAATCTCGTGACAAGTCCTTGCTTATGTTGTGGTTGGCCGAGCTTTGATAGAAAAAAAAACACAATTTATTTGTTTCCAAATAATTTTAGGGCTTCACAAAAAACTCACGATCCATATGTGATCCGGTCCGTATCTATTTTTATGTTTTTGTAATTTTTTTACTGTTATTTTTCTTTTCTTACGAATATTAAGTTATTAATGGATTCAAAATCCGAATAATAGATCCAACAAATCTGGATATTTTGAAATTTTCGAATACTGTATTTGGTTCGTACCTACTCCTAACATAACACACATTGTAAGATGGTCCACTAAAAGCACGTGATCATGACATTACAGTCCCTACTCCTAACATAACACACATTGAGGATAAACATATGAAAATACTATCAAAGCAGTTTAATTTTAAATTTTTATAAAACAATATTTTACCATTCAAAATAATACAGTAAAATAACTAAAATACTATCAAAGCAGTTTAATTTTATTTTTCCAAAAACAAAACTTTTATTTTATAGGAATTAGTAATAAAACATTTTAGTTTCTTGGAAAAGACGAGAAGCTTTTACAGCTACATGGCTCCTTTCGTCACCAAGACACACGTATACCAACCTTGCCCATCCACATAGCAAGAGCAAGAGGATAATCTTCTCTTCTCTTCCTTTTTGGGCTTTTACAATGCCTGGACTTTTTTCTGTTCCTAGTCCTAGCTAAGAAAAATAAATAAATACACGCATTTATCATAAGTAACGTTTTTGGCAATGAAATCCTTTTTTATACATCAAAAAGTCGGAACATAGAGGCGTATACATATTTTATACGTGAACGAAAACGACAAAATGAAAATAAGAAAATCATGCTGTTTTGGTGGACGGACAAAACAGTACGCAGTGCAGGCTCCCTTCATAGAAACAGCAGAGCGTGGGGGTCTCGTTTGCAAGCATGAAGTGAATGAAGCCCACCCAAATCCTCTTCTAAGCCGGTCTAGATGAAAATTCCCTGAGAAGTAACTCAACTTGTTCAACAACACCAAGCTTCCTAAACCACCGAGCCAGCACAGCAGAAGCTTCTTTCCCAACCATTACAGAGTCTTTCTCAAGCTCAACTAAGAACCCTAAAGCTTCATTTAGCTTTTCTTCCTTCTCATACGCAGCCAATACAAGAGCCACACACTTGTCAGTAGCTTTGATTCCCGCTTTTCTCATGTTCTCAAACGCCAAACGCGCATTCTGGCTCTGACCCGAGACACTGTATGCGTTTATGAGCAGTGCGCACAGCTTTACGTCTGGAGTAATCCCCGCGATTTGCACTGCATCAAAAACCCGCTTGGCTCCTTCCGCGTCTCCACCCATAGAGTAGGCTCTCAACAAGGCCTTGTAAACCTCTCTTCCAGCACAGATGTCTTGGGAGTCCATTTCTCCGAGCAAAGCCTCTCCTTTCCCGGGCGCGCCAGCTCTAATGTAGGCCATAATCATTGAACCATACGATCGATAGTCTAGTGGTTCCCCAAGCAATTTGATCTCGTTGAAAGTTTCTTGAGCCAATTGGTGATAGCCTGCCTTGCTGTACAACTGAACCATTGCAGTTAGTGTCACTTGGTCAATGAGAAAGCCTCTATTTTTCATAGCAACAAGAGTTTTTTCAGCGTCTTCCACTTGGTTTAGCTTCCCATAGTAGTGGATGATCTTGGTATAATCACGGGCGTTGGCTTCAAAGGAATCCTCGAGCAGCGAAAATTCAGCCACCTAACCAAAAGAAAGTGACCAACGAATAGCAATCTGTCATGATTTATGTACGGTTTTGGTATTGAAATCAGTTCCGTGCAATCGAGCGAGGAAAGCAGCAAGTACCTTGATATAGAATGGAGACTCAAGATTCTTCAACTCTTTAAGAAGAGAAAGCCAGTCAGCTCTAATGGGTTTCATCCCCCTAACCCAAGCAGCTAACAAATCGCAAAAACTGCCCTTTTCGCTGGAGAAGCAGATAATCTGCCTCATAAGCGACTGGCAACGTTTTGACATTTTAATAGGAATCCGAGTGATTGCCTCGTCTTGTTCTTCTGTTAGACTCAGACCAACATCAGCCCAATTAAACCTAGCCCTTTGTTCTGTATCTCCTTCCTTCTCTACAACCTTCTTACCAATCATCATACCCGCACTACATTTGCAACCAAAACGCCTATTTTGACGAGATTCTACAAACAACGGGTTTCGTCTAAACATGCGGCGGTATAGCAGCTTATGGCTTACAATCACAAATGAACATTTCAAGCCGGAGCTCAACACTGCGCTGTAGCTATAAATTCCCATCACAGACCTCGACGGTAACCGGATCTCAGAATCGCGAACACGCTTTCAATTCATATACCTCAGAATTGGAAGGCTTCCGTCTAAGGATCATAGAAATACAGAATTGGGGGATACTTAGAAAGAGAGGCTGAGTTCAGAGAAACTGGAGGCTGAGAGAGATGAACGAAAGCTAATAAAGTTCATAGACAGACTTGGTGGATAGAAATTTTAGACCTGCGGTTCGGAGAAGAAGAGAGAGAATTGTAGCTCTTTGCTCTGGCGGATAGGCCACAAATGACTGCTTCACAGTGGGCCTTTGTTGGGCTGAAAACGGAGGATTATAATATTGACACCCGTTGAAATTATGGCCCGTTTAAGGCCCATAGAAATATTATACTATTAATTTAGCCTTGTTATTTTTGTTTTTCCCGGGAGAAAATACACATTATCAAGTTTATTTTGTAATGTGTAAATCTCCTACCACCAAATTTAACAACCGATATTTCATACGGTATTTTTTTCTTTTCATAATATTATATTCAGGTGATTACTACCATATACGGGGCTGTGCCTATATTAAAAAAAAAGAAACATTGGCCTACGTCAAATAATTTTATAGAAAGTTCAGGAAGCCAAATTTATAATCTATGTTTATGTTGTATTTCTTTTACTTGTTAATATTTCTTCCATGAAATCAAAGCTCAATCTATCAATATGTAAATATTTAAATCCATGTCCTAGTTGCTAGTTTATTGTGAGTTTCAAGAATAAATATTAGATTCGTGTTCTCAATAATAAATTAATTATTTCATATCATCGATTATTTTTTCTTTTCTTTTTATGTTCTGTTTATTTTCATTTGTTTTTTTAAACTACACTTGTGTATTTATATTTATATATGTTATAAATAATTATACATGAAACTATTTTTTTTAGTTTTGCCTACGGCCTTAAAACTTTTAGGCACGGCTCTGACCATATAGATATTTAACGAATCTCAACTTTTTATTTTATTTTCGAACTTTTTCTATTGAGTGTTGAGTGTGTAAGTTCGGATAGCAACATCATTTTTACTTACAATTTTCCAACCCTTGTTCAAAATAAAAATAAAATTCATTTTACTAAAATTTTGTTTTGACGGATATATTCTCCGAAGAGATGATATCACTTACAATTTTTTTTGTTTTGTTTTTGATATAACACAGATCTAGTTTGTCCTTGCTGATGGAACAAATATAAGAAAAGGAAGTGGCCGGGAAGCATGACCGGAGTCCACCGGGGCTGTCAACAGATACAGATTTCCTCATTTACATAATACCTTATATGCCCTCGAATTCGCAGGTACTAATCGCTCCATGTAGAGGAAACACACCAAGGATATTTAAGTCATTTAAGCTAATCCTTTGAAACTCTAGGAGAGGACGGCGATCCGAATCTGGCTTCTCCATTTTCGGTTTTATATTATTGATTACTTCACTGAAGCTCACTTTTTTGTTTGTTTGTTTGTCTCTCTCTTCTCCTTGGACTAGCTTAACCCCTGGTGGTAAGATTCGATCGCAGAGGAGGAGAAGTTGTCAGTCATCTCGTTCTCTCTGGCTTGTTATAGATCTGAATTGGTGAGTCGTTGAGCTCCCCGACGAATCTGGAATGGCTTCTACGGAAGTCGATTCCCGTTTAGGTCGAGTTGTGATCCCTGCTTTGGACAAGGTCATTAAGAACGCCTCTTGGCGAAAACACTCCAAGCTCGCTCACGAGTGCAAATCCGTCATCGAACGCCTCAGATCGCCGGATAATTCTTCTCCTTTTGCTGACTCTGAATCTGGATCCTCCATTCCTGGACCGCTTCACGACGGAGGTGCCGCTGAATACTCCCTCGCCGAGTCCGAGGTTATCCTCAGCCCTCTGATTAACGCCTCCGGCACCGGCGTTCTCAAGATTGTCGATCCCGCCGTTGATTGCATCCAGAAGCTGATTGCTCATGGCTATGTTCGCGGTGAGGCGGATCCCACCGGCGGTCCTGAGGCGCTACTCCTTTCCAAGCTCATTGAAACCATCTGCAGATGTCACGAGTTGGATGATGAAGGACTCGAGCTGCTCCTGCTCAAGACGCTCTTAACTGCTGTTACTTCTATTTCGCTGAGGATCCATGGCGATTCTTTGCTACAAATCGTTAGGACTTGTTATGGTATCTACCTAGGAAGCAGAAACGCGGTTAATCAGGCCACGGCTAAAGCCTCGCTGGTGCAGATGTCTGTTATTGTCTTCAGAAGAATGGAGGCAGATTCATCCACATTCCCTGTTCAGCCCATCGTCGTGGCAGAGCTGATGGAGCCGTCGGACAAATCTGAATCAGACCCATCAACGACGCAGTCCGTTCAAGGTTTCATTACCAAAATCATGCAGGATATTGACGGAGTGTTCAATTCATCTAACGCCAAGGGCACATTCGGAGGCCACGACGGGGCCTTCGAGACTTCATTGCCTGGCACTGCGAATCCAACAGATTTGTTGGATTCTACTGATAAGGATATGTTGGATGCCAAGTACTGGGAGATCAGTATGTATAAGTCTGCCCTCGAGGGAAGAAAAGGAGAGCTGGCCGATGGAGAGGTGGAGAATGACGATGATTCTGAGGTTCAGATTGGTAATAAGCTGAGAAGAGACGCCTTCTTGGTTTTCAGGGCACTTTGCAAGCTGTCCATGAAGACGCCTCCCAAGGAAGATCCAGAGTTGATGAGAGGGAAGATTGTGGCTCTCGAGCTATTGAAGATTCTGCTGGAGAATGCCGGCGCTGTCTTTAGAACCAGCGATAGGTTTGTTGTTTTGCTTATCTTCTTCCATTATTATAGGCCACATTATTAGATAGTTTATTATGCCATCTCTAGTTTTAGTTCCCCCCCTAAGCTTTTAACATTGGAGATTGCAAATTTATATCCATCTGCTTGATAGTTGCTTTGGGCGGGATGTTATGTAGTTATCGGTGTTTTTTTCCCCTCTGAAAAGTTGGCATCAATTCATGATGAAACAGGTTCTTAGGCGCCATCAAGCAGTATCTGTGTCTCTCCTTGCTGAAGAATAGTGCTTCAAATCTTATGATCATTTTCCAGCTTTCTTGCTCGATTTTGCTTAGCTTGGTTTCGAGATTTCGTGCTGGGCTAAAGGCAGAGATTGGGGTCTTCTTCCCTATGATTGTTCTAAGAGTGTTAGAGAATGTTTCTCAACCTGATTTTCAACAGAAGATGATAGTGCTTCGGTTCCTGGACAAGCTCTGCGTTGATTCACAGATTTTGGTAGATATCTTCATCAACTATGATTGCGATGTCAACTCATCCAATATATTTGAGAGGTATGCATTGATAGGTTAGCAAACCTCATTTGTAGTGACAATTATCATGTGCCCTGAATCTGTTCTTTGTTTGTGGTATAAGAGCTGAGATCAATAGCTATTTGAAATGACATTCATTTCCGTGTTTTTTTTATCTGTACCTTGTGTTTAGGATGGTCAATGGTCTCCTTAAAACTGCTCAAGGAGTGCCTCCGGGTACAGTTACTACCTTGTTGCCACCTCAGGAAGTAGCCATGAAACTTGAAGCCATGAAGTGCTTAGTTGCTGTTTTAAGGTCCATGGGAGACTGGGTGAATAAGCAGTTGCGTCTTCCAGATCCTTATTCAGCAAAAATGCTAGAAATTGATGATAGAAATCTTGAAGAAGGGAGCCAACCGGTGGAAAACGGTAAGGGGGACGGGGGCCATGGAGGTTTTGAAAGATCAGAGTCTCAGTCTGAATTGTCCAGTGGGACTTCTGATGCATTAGCAATAGAGCAGCGCCGAGCTTACAAGCTTGAACTTCAGGTAAAAATTTACCTAAAAATTTGATTCGGTGTTCGTTTTCATTTGTCTCAGTCTTTCAGCTAAAGACTGATTTGGTTTTATTGATGGCAGGAAGGTATTTCTATTTTCAACCAGAAACCTAAGAAAGGCATTGAATTTCTAATCAAGGCAAACAAGGTGGGGGACTCACCAGAGGAAATAGCAGCTTTCCTGAAAGATGCATCGGGGTTGAACAAGACTTTGGTAGGGGATTATCTGGGGGAAAGAGAAGACCTATCCCTTAAAGTGATGCATGCATATGTGGATTCTTTCGAGTTTCAAGGCATGGAATTTGATGAGGCTATTCGAGCCTTTCTCCGGGGTTTTAGGCTGCCAGGAGAAGCACAAAAAATCGATCGCATCATGGAAAAGTTTGCGGAGCGGTACTGTAAATGTAACCCAAAGGCTTTTTCAAGCGCTGATACGGCATATGTCCTCGCTTACTCTGTCATTTTGCTCAACACAGATGCACATAATCCTATGGTGAAGAGCAAGGTACATGTTTTTAGCTGTTTCGTTTAGAACCTTACTGATATCCCTCTTTAGGAAGATCCTAGTCTAGTTTGAAGCTTTTGGTACAATGCTCAAACAAGGTAACTCATTTCTTAAGTTTTCAATTACAACTTGCAGATGACAGCTGATGGTTTTATTAGAAATAATCGTGGTATAGATGATGGGAAAGACTTGCCTGAGGAATATCTACGTGTATTATATGAAAGGATATCTTGAAATGAGATAAAGATGAAGGACGATGTATTGGGTCCACAGCAGAAGCAGCCGACAAACTCAAGTAGATTACTTGGGTTGGATACTATCTTAAATATTGTTGTTCCTAGGCGAGGTGAAGATATGTACATGGAGACCAGTGATGATCTTATCAGGCATATGCAAGAGAGGTTTAAAGAAAAAGCTCGCAAATCTGAGTAAGAAGCTTACTTTATCGTGGTTTTTAATTTGCACTCTGTTGTGCAGTGGTCTGTTTCATGCAAGTTGATTCTTCTTCCATTCTTTTCTCTTTTGGGCATCATTCATCTTATCTTTTGTTAGTCGCTCTTTGGGAGTTTGTTGCTGGTGAGGTCAACACTGCTCTTATTGTTATGTCAATTTTCGATTTAGCCATGATGTTTATACCTGGAGTTACCCGAAAACGTGTATCTTGGGTTTTTGATTTTTGTTTTTTGTTTTCCACTGTAGGTCAGTTTATTATGCAGCCTCGGATGTAGTTATACTCAGATTTATGGTTGAGGTGTGTTGGGCTCCTATGTTGGCTGCTTTCAGTGTTCCACTTGACCAGAGTGATGATGCAGTTATTACAACATTATGTCTGGAGGGTTTCCACCATGCTATCCACGTCACTTCTGTAATGTCCTTAAAGACGCACAGAGATGCCTTTGTGACTTCACTAGCAAAATTTACTTCTCTCCACTCTCCTGCTGATATCAAGCAGAAAAACATTGAAGCCATAAAGGTTGGTATCCTTTTTCTCAACTTCTTTCCTTATTTTCAGGGTACAAAACGAGTTAGGGGAAATCTCATTCTGTTTTAAGTTTTATTCTATGCTGAACTAGCATTCATATTGTGTTTATAATTTTTGGTAAAAAAACATTTCTTGTTTCTTTTTCTTTTTACGCTTTTCTAGTTTCTAGGAAATATTGATTGGCTTAGCTGTTTCCTTCTGTTTTTGTTTGTTCACTGTTAGGCGATAGTCAAACTGGCAGAGGATGAAGGTAACTATCTACAAGATGCTTGGGAGCATATATTGACATGTGTTTCTCGGTTTGAACATCTTCATCTCTTGGGGGAAGGAGCGCCTCCTGATGCCACTTTCTTTGCATTTCCTCAAACCGAGTCAGGAAACTCTCCACTGGCTAAGTCAAATTCAGTACCTGCAGTTAAAGAAAGAGCACCTGGAAAACTTCAGTATGCTGCTTCTGCTGTGATAAGGGGTTCCTACGATGGTTCTGGTGTTGCTAGCAAGGCTTCTAATACGGTGACATCTGAACATATGAACAACCTGATATCTAATCTGAACTTGCTTGAACAGGTTGGGGACATGAGTCGGATATTCACACGTAGTCAAAGATTGAACAGTGAAGCCATAATTGATTTTGTTAAAGCCCTCTGCAAAGTTTCCATGGATGAACTACGATCTCCATCTGATCCACGAGTCTTCAGCCTTACAAAGATTGTGGAAATAGCGTAAGGATCAATCTTTCCTTCATAGTATCTGTTGTGTTATGGTCAAACTATCTCTTATTTATATTCTGTTGTATGCAATGGCAGGCACTATAACATGAACCGTATAAGACTTGTCTGGTCGAGCATCTGGCATGTGCTTTCCGATTTCTTTGTGACTATTGGTTGTTCTGATAACCTCTCCATTGCGATTTTTGCTATGGATTCCTTGCGCCAGCTGTCTATGAAGTTCTTAGAGCGGGAAGAGTTGGCAAATTATAACTTCCAAAATGAATTTATGAAACCTTTTGTTGTTGTCATGCGCAAAAGTGGTGCTGTTGAGATCAGGGAATTGATTATACGATGTGTCTCACAGATGGTTTTATCCCGTGTTAACAATGTTAAGTCGGGATGGAAGAGCATGTTCATGGTATTTGATCTATCAAACTCCTAACTTTTACTTTGATGTCTATCTCAGTTTTTGCTGACAGATCTATACTTACTGAAATTTGTTTGCTCTTGCAGATTTTTACGACAGCAGCACACGATGCACATAAAAATATAGTGTTCCTGTCTTTTGAAATGGTTGAAAAGATTATCCGAGACTACTTCCCACACATCACGGAGACAGAGACAACCACCTTCACAGACTGTGTGAATTGCCTTGTTGCGTTCACCAATAGTAAATTTGAGAAAGATATCAGTCTCCAAGCCATTGCTTTCCTTCAATATTGCGCGAGAAAACTTGCTGAAGGCTATGTCGGTTCATCATTGAGGAGGAACCCTCCATATTCTCCACAGGGAGGAAAAGGCGGAAAACAAGACAGTGGAAAATTTTTAGAAAGCGATGAACATTTATATTCTTGGTTTCCCTTGTTAGCTGGTAAGCCTGTTTTTTTTTTTTTTTGGCAGCACTTATCTTTGCATTTACTCCTTTAAATCTCAACGCCCTAATTTCCTGTTTTCCTTGCCGTACAGGTTTGTCTGAACTTAGTTTCGACCCAAGAGCAGAGATTAGGAAGGTTGCATTGAAAGTATTGTTTGATACTCTGCGGAACCATGGTGACCATTTCAGTCTGTCGTTATGGGAACGGGTTTTCGAGTCTGTTTTGTTTCGGATATTTGACTATGTGCGTCATGACGTTGACCCGTCTGGTGAGGATTCAACTGATGAGAGAGGTTACAATGGGGAAGTGGACCAAGAGTCTTGGCTCTACGAGACATGCTCATTGGCTCTACAGCTAGTTGTAGACCTCTTTGTGAATTTCTACAAGACAGTTAACCCTCTTCTTAAGAAGGTACTGATGCTCTTCGTAAGCTTGATAAAACGTCCTCACCAAAGTCTTGCTGGTGCGGGGATTGCTGCGCTGGTACGTCTGATGAGAGACGTTGGTCATCAGTTCTCAGACGAGCAATGGATGGAGGTTGTGTCATGTATTAAAGAAGCAGCTTATGCTACGTCCCCTGACTTGTCACACGTTACCAGTGACGATTTGACGGAGGGTGTAAGCAATGAGGATGAAACAAGTGATAATTTCAACGACAAAGTGAGAAGAAGAAACAGGCAGCTTCATGCTGCCGTAGCAGATGCCAAATCCAAAGCTTCAATTCAGATTTTTGTGATCCAGGTCAGTCAAGTTGAAGCGTGGATATATGTATGTACACACACACACATATAATCAAAATCTTATTTGTTGTATATGCGTGTTTATTTGCAGGCGGTAACGGATATCTACAACATGTACCGTGCGTCGCTCACAGCCAATCACATGTTGATGCTCTTTGACGCTATGCACGGCATCGCATCCAACGCTCACAAAATCAACGCCGATCCACTCTTGCGTTGGAAGCTCCAGGAGCTGGGGTCGTCCCCTGAATCGCAAGAAGCTCCTCTCCTCCGCCTGGAGAACGAATCTTTCCAAACTTGTATGACCTTCTTAGACAACCTCATCGCAGACCAGCCTTTGGGTTACGACGAGGCGGAGATAGAAACCCACCTCATAAGCCTCTGCAGAGAGGTGTTGGAGTTCTACATAGACATTTCATGTTCAAAGGAGCAGTCGTCTAGATGGGCGGTTCCCTCGGGGTCGGGAAAACGGAAGGAGCTAACCGCGCGGGCCCCGCTAGTGGTGGCTGCGATTCAGACACTGGGAAACATGGGAGAGTCACTTTTCAAGAAGAACTTACCGGAGTTGTTTCCTCTGATAGCGACGTTGATAAGCTGTGAACACGGGACCGGAGGAGAGGTACAAGTAGCTCTTAGTGATATGCTTCAGACATCAATGGGACCTCTTCTCCTCCGCTCTTGCTGCTAATTTTTTTCTTATCTCTGTAAGATTTTGTATACTCTCTCTTGTTCATTTTCTATTATCACCCCCTCGCTTTTCTTCATAATTCTGATTGGTTTCTCCTCTCGAGTTTTTTTTTTTTAAATCACAAATCACATTTGCTTCTTCTTTTTTTTCTTTCATTGTTTGGTAGCCATGGGAAGAGATTAGCGTTCACGAGTTGTGGTCGGATATGTTTTTTATATGTAAATTGTAATATTAGACGGACACTGTTTTTATGGCAAAGTCTAGCAAACTTTTATTCTATTTTGTTGAGGTTGAATTGAATCACGCAACATGATTTTACAAAAGAAAAAAAAGAAGCGATGATAAAGCAACGCCAGAAGAACTAAAGAGAAATGAAATAATAAGTTTGAAAAAATGGAATCTTGTTGTTGATGAGATAGATACATTTGAGAAGTCAAAAGTGGATGCCGAGGCGGCGGATCTCAGAACGGAAGACGGGGCTGGAAGAGAGAGTACGATGGGCCAAACTTCGAATGTCTTCTCTTGAGCATTCCTTTGATATTCTCACCAGTTCCCATAACGCTCCTCCGCTTATCATCTCCTTGGCATTCACCTCTGCACCCCCGACCAAACATAAATTCATCATCTCATCTCATCTCAAATGCAGTCACTATTGTATGTCGACAAAGACAAGGATGGCACTAACCATGTTGGGCCAAATGGCATAAAGCGAGCTCTATGTGGCGCCTGATTGGTGCAGCTTCATCGTTAGCATGTTGTACAATCCACGGAAGCGCCCCGTCTTCTATTAGCAGTGATCTTCCACTCTTGACACCTTCATACACTCTTCACATTAGCCTCTAAAAAAAGAGAAAATAATCATACTCCAAGAGCTCTCTTTTTACCTTGAGATGTTGCTCGGGATTCACACTTTGCAAAGTTTGCAATCCCCCGAGCCACCTGAGCAAGAACATCCGGATGTCCGCATCTAACCATTCCTAACAACGCTTTTATTCCACCATCCGACCATAGTCTTGCTTGAAGTTTGTCTGCCAAACCAATTTTTTTTTTTTTATTTCTTTTTTTTTTTAAAATTAAAATTATTTTTGGATGTTATTTTTACCGTTGCCACAGAGATTAGCAATAGCTCCAGCAACCATGCGTAAGGTCTGTGGATCCTCTGCATCTGCAGCTGTTAAAGATAGCAAGCTGATTCCACCTTGGTCCACAATCAGTTGTTGACTCACTTCTGTTACCCCACAAACAAACAACAAACTCAAACTCATGAGCATAGTGTCCCACCAAGAGACCACAAGCCAGCTCACTACTGTGTTTCTGCTTTCACTGTCTGTCTAACCACTGATATATAATCAGTAACAGTGAGAGTTTACCATTCATTGCGAGATTGGCGATTGCACCCGCGGCAACTCTTCGGACAGTCTCATCTTCGTAACTTCTGAGAAGCATCAGCAATGATGTAAGTCCTCCAGCTTCAACGATCTTTTCCTGATTTGCCTCTGCTTGTCAAACCCGAAGAAATAGGAAAACTATGAGAACCTAAGAGCAAAAATAAATGAATTGAACCTCAGATATGATGCATATATCTCTGAGAGTGAGCAGAAGTTACCTTCAGCTGCTAGATTGGCCACAACTTTCACAGCATGAATTCGGATGTTTGCATCATCTGACTCGAGCAATTGCAAGATCTTTTGTAGACCCACTGTTTCAAAGAGGATGGAAAGTTATAAGAACCGCAAAGACAGTCGTACACACTCTGGTTCAAACATTCTAGAGTAAATTTCCATTACCTTGTTCACACAGTGTAGCAAATGGCGCCTTCTGTCCGTTCACAGATTCTCTGGCTTGGGAATGACGTGATGGTAATGAGTCCGTGCCAGAGTATGAATTGCCCGGGGCACCTCTGTCCAAGCACCTTCTTATCTGGAAAAATTACACTCAACTATTATATAGCAAATTCGTGAGACACAATGTTGGACCAAAATTATTACCAACATACAGTTGTTATCAAGTACAAGAAGCAGGTTAATAGGTGACATCTGAAAATGTGCCTCATATTCACAACAGCTAGATCATAGGAGTTCTAACCGCGCTTGTACTATTCCCCAAGTGTTACTATGTACTTTCAAATGATGGGAGACTAATCCTTTATCTTATGTATAAAGACAATTGCTTTACAGCAATTTAAGAAGACCTATACACATCATGAATTTGTAATATTTGTACCTGGTCAGCTTCAAAAGTAAGCTGAACAAGTTGACTTCGTAATATGGTGACCTCTTCTTCAAGTTTCTTTTTCTGAAGAGCCTCATCCTCCAGCAGTTTTTGTAGTCTTGATATTCCAGCATCTTCGCCTTCCTAAAACGCCAGAGAGCTTGGTTAAATAGTATCCAAGGTGTTGAATCATTGTGAGTGGAAGAGAAGTTAAAGATTGGGTACCCCTGATCTTGTCTTCAGTGTTGACTGGCTTTTAAGTTTGTTCACTTCCTCTTCAGCAGCCTTCTTTAACTTTATTTCATTCTCAAGTGATTCTTTTACCTTAGTGAGTTCACTAGCTGTAACAACCCCGTTGACCTGCAAAGTAATATTTACTAGTTAAAGATGCGCAATCCCATCACCTGAAAAGCATAAAAGAGTTATGTGGGCAAGTACCTCGCCATTGCGTTTACCACTCTCATGGTTCCGCTGGTTCGATATCAGTTTTTCTTCTAGCTTCTTAACTGACTCCATATATTCCATTTGACACTTTAGCTTTTCCTTCTGTAAACAGAATATTATATTTAGTTACCCGATTTCGGAAGTTACTGAAACAAAACACGGATATGAAACCATTTTTTCTGAATTTTCATTTTCAGATCCTTCTAGGTATATGCCAAGAAATGCCTAACTGGATTTTGCATTAACTAACCTCTAAGGCCTCTGCAAAGTTCTTTTCAACTTCTGATATACGATTTTGTGCCTGTCGATTTATTCTCTCCACATCATCATCAAATGCTTTCAGCTGCCTCTCATTTTCAGCAATCACCTTATCCAGTTGGACCTCGAGTTTCTTGGATAAACTCTTGTAATCAAATTCTTCTTTTATCTTTAACATATTCTCTACTTTCATTGCCTGCCCAAGATTTAAAATACTTTTAACGGATTTGAAAATGTCTCAATAGAGTACTACATTACGGGTTGGGCAAAATTAGTGAAAACTCACCCTTTGACCAAATAGTATAGTACTTGTTGTCTCTCCTCTATGACGCGGAGAGGGGCCGATTGTCACAATTAGGGATGTTCTTGCTGTGCCTGAAACGCAAACAACATATATACGTGAATGATCATAATACAGAAAAAGTCAATTTATTAAGACACCATGACTTAGCATATGAACAAGAATGTATAAGATAACTAACCACCAAATGAATCTCTCAGCAAGCGAGTAAGTTTTGAATCACGAAGTGGAACATGAGGGCTATTCTCAGCTATCGCATTTATGCATTTCCCTAACGCACTAAGTGAGAGATTAATGGATTTAGCTTCCTCCAGCATGTGCCCTTCGCTGCCTGATTTGCGAGTAAGAAGGTGAAAACGAGCAATCCCATAAGGTGGAGGAAAAAACGAAGTGCTTTGACAAGCTAGGTCATTTGATTATCAGAGGTTTATACCAGACTTGTGAACTCGTTCAGAGCCAGCAAGATCTACTAGAACAAGCTTGCTTCTTCTGACTAGTGGCTTCGATGGTCTGACAAAGTGAGATGAGTTCTCCATTTCATTTGAGGCCGAATCCTCGGTTTCCACCACCGACCTCTTGACATGTACCTGAACTATTGATCATGCATCAACTCAACATAACAATAGAGATGAAGGAAAAAGGTTGTATCTAACGCCTAGTAAAGATTAAGAGAAAGATTGAGAAGGATAAAAATGAGGTCAATTACCATGAGAATTGCATGACTTCGAGAAGATTCAGTATTCAATTTAGTGTTGGCTGCAACTCTATGTGTTTCCCCAAGCTGAAGTAGCTCGAGGAAATTTTGCTGGTTCCTGATCTCTACATGGGTGGCACCTGGCAAGGAGACATCTCCGGTTTTGGGGTCCTCGACGATTGCAATATTGTCATTGGTTGGGTCAAGGAGATCTTGGATGGTCTCCATATAAAGCTGGACAAAAAAGAAACAAGATAAATGAAAGAATGCAAAGTAGTTAAAATCAATCAATAAATAGTTGGGAAAGGGAAGATACCTGTAAATATGAGACAGAGACAGAATCAGTCTCTAGAGAAGTTCCTCCGATGATATCTTCCATTGATCGAACCATGATACCACGAGCAGCAGTATCTTCATCTCCCAATCTCCCAAGGGTAAAAGTCTTCCCGGTACCCGTCTGACCATAGGCCATGACAGTTCCATTGTAACCCTCAAGAACACTCTGAAAAGGAAATAGCGAATCACTGTGAGTGAAGGGAATCTAGAAAGATGAAAGCATAAATGAGGAGATAAGAGACCTCTACAACAGGCTTGGCAACCACTTGGTAGACTCGCTTCTGTGAAGCAGCTTCGGTAAGCACCTCATCAAACTCGTAAGTCTCCGTATCCCAATTGTTTTTCCTGAGTTTCAACCTTTTAAGCTAACACAGAAGAAGGAGAATCAGTGATTAACACAGTCGAAGAATCAATCAACTAACAAGGGTATGTATATTTGGAGACAAACCTCAGGCTGCAACTCAACGCAATCAGCAAAATCAGCATCTGCCACCGACTCATCTGCATTTCGAGGTCGTAATCTTACCGCAACTCGAACTCTCCCAGGCACTGTCAAAGAATACAATCATTTGGGTTCCAGGAGAAAGAAGAATTCATCTGAATCCAGAAAACGCAACAATGGTAGTGAGAGTAAAAGCTTGATGCATCTGAGTAAGTGATAATAACGGACCTCCATTGTCTCCCGTGGAAGCTCCTCCCAGAGAAGCAGAAGAGTTCCGACGGGGAGCAGGCGCCGACGAAGGAATCCTCGATTTGAAAGAAGACGATCTGAGATTGGAATTAGCTCCAGAGATCGGTCTCATGGATCCTCTAATCGCACCATTTCTCGAAGACGCCATGGCCATCTGCTATATTCTACAAGTCTTCTCTACCTCCAGAGTGGTCGAGACGGCTGTTTATGCAAACAGAAGAAATACAAATTCAAAAGAAGAAGCGAAATGAGGACGAGGGCTTTTTTGTTTTGTGTTTCTTCAGTTTTGGGGCTTTTTTTCTTTTTCTTTTTATTGTTCACATTTGTTTATTTTTTTTTATAAACAAAAAACAGTGATGATGGAGGAGGAGGAGGATGGCGGGGCCCACACTCGTTCGTATTTGAATGAAGACAGAGACAGTCGTTGGGTTTAATGGGTCCCACTGTGTCAAAAAAGAGTACGGCCTTTTACCTTTTTACCCTTATCAAAGCTGGTTCCGTCCACCAGAGGTAATGGCCGCCGCTTTAATTGCGCCGAACGGGTCGGCTTAGTGGTAGCGCCAAAAAGACTGATTTACCCCAGAAGAAAGTGCTTCCTGTGTATTGGATCTGGGTCCGGTTTCGGCTGAGCCCATCATTTACAAGATTTGCTACGCCTCCATTAATTTTGAAGGCCCACGTGAAATTCTGTCTACTCCATCTCTTCATTACAAGACTCCACAATCGCTTTTCAACTCCAGTGATGGATATTTGTGAATTTCAGATTTTGATGACGACGACGCAAATGAGGTGTTGGTAACAAGGCAAAAAAAAAATGTGTGCAAAGTGTAATAATAGGTGACTTCTATTAGTTGGTAAATCCAGTACAAACTTTTTAATAGGTGAAACGGTGGTTTTAGTTCAGTTTCCGAGTGCGCATATCGACCTTAACCGAAACAAACCAAGAGAACAATATGGCTTCGTTCGATTTAACCAGCAAGTGGATTGGCGTGGATCGTGACACGGTTTAGCCTTATCTCAGCAAGCGGCCTATCTCCCGGACCTGTTTGAGTCTGCAAGAGCTCACATTCACATCATTCAAATCATTAGATGAGATTTATTAAACAAATTCAGATAAACAAATCCTGCCCAAGAGAGGGTAAAAACAAGTTGGGTTTTTACCTTTTCCATAATGTCAAGCACTTCGAAGCCATGAATGACTTTGCCAAAGATGGTGTATAATCCATTGAGATGTGGTTGTTTTGCAAAAGTGATGAAGAACTGGCTTCCGTTTGTGTTTGGGCCACTGTTTGCCATTGAGAGCATCCCTCTTGCATTGTGCTGCATAATAGAGAATTGGCATCAGGCAAAATTATCAAGAACAAACACACGCTTCCAACACATTGATACTTAAAGATAGGGTTAAAAGGAACATATATTTATGGCTGCTAACATGGATTATCAAGACACTGAATCAAGAAGATGAATAAAACTCAAAGAAGTATAAGCTCAAGATACCTTAAGGGACTCTCGAATCTCATCATTGAATTTCTTGCCCCAGATGCTAGTTCCTCCTTTCCCGGTCCCACTTGGGTCTCCTCCTTGAATCATGAACCCTTTGATATTTCTATGAAATATAGTACCATCATAGTAGCCACTAGCACATAGAGCCAAGAAGTTCTGCAACAAAATGAAAACCAAAGCTAAAGGTTAAGGTCAGAACTCATCAATGTCAAGACCCATGACCACGCATAACCTAATGGAGGACAAGACAAAGTAGGCTGGTACTATTCAGGAAAAAGAAACTCCCCTAATGCTAACATTCCAACAACCCTAATTTTGGACATTTAAAAAAAAAACCAGAGATAGAACAGAGAAAATTCTCCATAGAAGAAGAACCCAGCAGAGATAGATAAACAATCCAGGACTAGAGAATCATATGAAATTTTGGTTATTTGCCTCAGCGGCGGCTGGTTTTGTAAACTACAAACACACATAATTCTAAAGAAAAGGAGTCCAATCGAAAAACGAGAAGCTTAAGCTGGTAGAAGGAAAAACTAACCTCAGCACTCTTGGGAACCTCGTCGCAGAAGATCTCGCACTTGATATCACCCAGATTCGTGTGCAAAGTTACTGACTGTGCGCGCACAACACCAAGACGAAGAATAAACAGCAGGAAACTCGGCAGGAAAAAAAAAGTAAATAGAACGATGGATCAACGACGTCTTACCATTGATGCGATGCGACGATGATGCTTGGAAACGCCAAATTCGAAACTACCGAGCTTAGTTGCTTTTCTGTTCCTCGCTTCGAGATTCTTCTGCAGTGACTACTTTCTCGTCTCTTGCCTTGTAGTATTGTATTGGGCATTATATGGGCCATGTTAATAAGACAGTGGATCCATTAAGAAAACAACAAACGGCGTCGCTTAGATTAGTAAGCAGCTTTCAAACCCCCATTTGTGTTGTTTGTGTTAGAAAATCAATATCTCCAAGCCCCTAATCCATGGCGACCGACGCGCCGCCCTCTTCCGCCGCCGCCGCCACGGCCACTACCGCCAGTGAGGTTGTAAACGCAGACAATAAACTGCCTCGATCGATTTTTGACTTGACGGCGGATTTATTTGACTCGTGTCGGTTGTTGAATCCTTCTGTCCGCCTAGGACCTGTGGTTTCACCCGCTTTTGATCCGGAGGCGGAGGAGAAGAGTTCCAAGGACGGCGTGATTTTGGATAGATGGACCTGTAATACTTGTAGAATTGAGTTCGTATCTCTTCAGGATCAACGCTCGCACTTCAAGTCAGATATTCATCGCCTTAACGTAAATCCCCTCTTCTTTTCAGCTGATGTTTTTGACTAAGAGTCAGTTAATTGTGTTTAATCATTCGATATGATTTGGTGGTGATGGTAGATCAAGCTGAGTGTTGCTGGAAAGGCTATTTTGAAAGAAGAAGATGTTGATGATCTGACATCTGAGTCGGTCCAGGACTATGATGTGTCTAGTATCTCTGGTTCAGAGGACGATGCTGAGGCAAGACCCGCTGATGCTCAAAAGGGTATTGATATAAAGAAGCTATTTATTCGTCTTCAAAGTGGTGAGAAAGTTTCTATCTGGAGATGCTTAATCATGGACGAGTCTGAAAGGGTTTCATACGGGGATGACAGAGGGGTTTCTGTTGATGATTGTGGCGAGAATCAAGTGACTGAGAGGTTGAGAAATTTGATTCTCGAGAATAACACGGATGGCATGCGAATGCGCGTCGTCTTGCTTGCTAGTGGTGGCCACTTTGCCGGTACTGTCTTTAATGGAAAGTCGGTCGTCGCTCATAAGACATTCCACAGGTACTTGTGTGTCTCATTAGTTACAGGGGTCATTTGTGACTCAAAACAAATAGTATGATATATGCAACATTTAGCTTCTCGTGCAAATGGGTGGTCCTCTTCCTTTCTTGTCCTTTAATTCCCTTTCCCATGTATAGATACGTTGTAAGAGCCAAGGCTGGTAAAAAGCAGTCCACAAAAGATGGAAGCGGGAGAAGTATACACTCTGCCGGGGCCTCACTTCGTCGTTATAACGAACTTGCTTTGAAAAAGGTTCCTCTCTCGACATGCTGTCGTCATTATTTGCTTCTGTTAACTTCGTCTTGAAAGTATCTGTTCCTTGTCTCAACTTGCTCCTGTTACTGTTTTCTCTTGACATGGTTTTCAGTTTTTGATTTTCCTAAACCCCGTTATTTCAGATTATATGGTTATTTTTATTTCAAGCGAGGAAACATTAAAAGAATAAAAATCCCCATATAGAATATCTCCAGCTCCGGCTCTGTCCATTTAAAGGAAATTCTAATCATTGGCTTGATCTGTAACTCTAATCATCCTTTTTGGACTTTGTTAGGATATTCAAGAGCTACTTGCTAGCTGGAAACCTTATTTTGATGGCGCTTCCTGTGTTTTTGTCCATGCTCCCTCAAGCAGTAGGCTATTGCTTTTCAATGGAGGCAAACCATATTTTAGCAGCCAAAACTGCGCCGTACGAAACGTTCCATTTACTATCCGGCGGCCAACCTTCAAAGAATCACAGCGTATATATAACCAGTTGACTCAGGTTGCATATGTAACTGAGGAGATTTTTGTAAATCCACCAGAGGATGCCAAAGCTAATATTGTGGTGACTGAGGATTCTGTCGAAATCTTGAGACAGGAAGAGCCTGATGAAACTTCTTCTACCAGCATAATCTTAGGTGAAGCAAATCTTATAGAACGGGATCTCGGGGATGGAGTTACTGGTACGTCAACTCCATTACACGAAGCTGCTAAATCTGGTGATTTTGAGAGAGTTCTGGAGTTGTTGGAGGAGGGTATGGATCCTTGTGCTAAGGATGAGAGAGGCAGAACACCGTACATGCTTGCAAATGAGAAGGAAGTGAGAAACACTTTCAGACGGTTTATGGCGTCAAACCTTGAAAAATGGAATTGGCATGATGCTAAAGTACCCAGCCCGCTCACCAAAGAGATGGAGGAATCTCAAGCTGCCAAGCAGGTAGGTACTTTGCATTGATTTATTATTTGTTGACTTTAGAAGTTTGTTAAGGATTCCGCATCAGGCAAACATAGGTCTAGTGCACAACTCATATCCTTGGTATGTTAAGGTCTGATGTCCGCCAAATACATTCATTGGTATAAAAGTTACCCATGATTTTGTATATGATGTGCCAGAGACATCGGGATCCATATGGGATTCCAAATCCATCATCCGACTAAGTTGTGATTGTTCAGGGAGAGAAAGACGCCAAGAAGAAAGCAAGAGCAAAGGAATTGAAGAAACTACGCAAAGCCCGAGAAAAGAAGGCTCAAGTAACGTTTTAATCAGTGTCTTATTCGAGACAAAGCGAGACCTGTTTGACTTGTTAACCTAACACCCTTTTTCTGTTTTGCAGGCGGAAGCTGCGCAGGCTGAGAAGGAGAAACCGATCTCTAAAGTGGTGAGCTTCACAAACCCAATATGTATAGTATGTGATCTGAGTCTGATATCTAAGGAGAAGTGACGTCAACGTGTGGTTTCTCAAACTTGTAAATAGGAGGAAGTGAGGAGAGCAATGGCGGCCGAGAGGGAAAAAAGAGCAGCGGCTGCAGAAAGACGGATGGCATCACTTAACATTGAAAGCAGCTCAACGACAAGAGCAATGTCATCATCATCAGGGAGCGACATGTGTTCATATTGCCATGCTTCATTGGCCGGTAAGGTTCCGTTTCACCGTTATAATTACAAGTATTGCAGTACGTCATGTATGCATCTTCACCCTGAAGAAAGGTGACAAGTAACCGCAAGCTGTTTGAGAATCGTCCACCATCAAAAAGGTTTTTCGCTATTAAATATTTGTTTTGACACAAGTTTCTTCTCCAAGTGCTACCTCACTGTTGTCAGCCATAAATATACAACGATTATGAATGACATCAAGAAATTTTTTGTCTCAGAGATAATATTCCCTTGGTTAGAATTTGATAACGACTGAATGTAGTCAACTAAAGGCCCGTTTAGACAACAAACCTACTTCTCAATATTTCCCTATGCTATATATGCATGTAAAACCACCTGGTCAACAACAACACAAAAAGTCGACCAAGAGGGAAGAGAGAGAATCGAGAGATAGAGATCGATATGAAACCGGAGGAGAAAGAGTAGCGACACCGCAGGACGGCGGACGAAGGAAGGTGAAGGCGATTGTTTTGATCTCAGCTCCATCAAGCTTGCTATCAATGATGTCGGAAAAAGGACGTCGATGGTAGAGAAACCTATGAAGCGAACCGGGAATCCTCGTACGGACAAAATAAGTCGCATGCTTGCCGAACTTATAGCGCGCCAAGAAAAGTTCAGAAATTGATCCTTGAAGCCAAAGGCATGTCTCTGCACCCGAATTATTAGCAGATTTGCTTTGAAATCACAATTTTTAGTGCCTTTTTTATATATTTCATGTCAGTATGTCACTTGTTCACTGCTGGTTTCTTTATTACGTTGTATATTCGGATTACCATATATTAATAATAACCTAAAATAAAAAAACTTTTTTTAATCTTGCAATCAAAAACTTTTTTTTTAATCTTGCAATCAATGAGAGAGAGTCACAAAACATTCCCACCTCTTTTATTTAATAATAATAATACTCAATGGTGAGAGGAGAGGGATAAGTGAAGGGCATGTTCTGCTTCCTTCAACAACAGTCTCGTGAGTTGTTTCTGCCCTCGACGGTACACCACACTTGACCACTTGTTTCTGCTCATCATCCTTCTCCCATCCTCCAGCTCCCTATATCATCATCACATATATAATTTCAACCAAAATCTTTAAACATGTCCACAGAGACTTATGCATGCCAACAACCCCCTACTTCTCTGACATTATACCTCGGCTGCTCGTGGCTCTCCAAGACGCATGCCTCCTCAAGGAGCCAAGCATCTCCTTCTTCACTGCCCGAATTCTCTTCCAGCTTCATCATCCTGTCACCACAAAATTGCATGCATAGCTTTATTACATCACTTGATCCCACAGACAAACATTTTTAGGTAACCAATTCAATTTGCTTACTTTGCGTTAAGGAGATCCACAAGTATCTGCAAAGCTCCAGAATCCCCGCATGCTTCCCATACCGCCATCCTCACCTCAGTTTCACAAGGTTGCTCGTCTGGTCTTGACTCTACAAGCTTTCAGCATGAAAAAACAAATTACTCTTTTCTCAATTGGAAGCAATATCGAGTGATCAAGTGAAAAGACAAACTGTGGATATTACCTACTGATCCCAACTCACTGCTTTCAGCAATGGAATATCTTGGGTTTAAGTAGAAGATATGATCCAAAGAAAAAAAAAAAGGATGAGTGATCATACCTCTTCAAGCATAGCTGAGACCTTGTAGATCTCATCTTCGTGCATGGCAATGGTCCTCAAGCCAGTCATGAAATCTTCTGGGAAAACTACTTTGTTCATATATGAGGGCATCTTACGCTGCCCAGACCAACTGAAATTACAGGATCTGTCTGTTTCCTTCTCATCTCTTTCTCTGGCTTCTGATGTGGTTTGTGGGAAAAACCCATGATCCAGGAGCGATTTTGGCAGGAGACACCGGAGTTGAGCTTTCTGCAATGAGATTGGTCAGAGCTCTAACAGTTGCATATTAATTCAAAATTAAATGCATTGCATCGTCGTCGTTCATGGTCTATTCTGTGTGGAAAAAAGAATAATAAAAAAACTTTAACTAAGATAGTGCAAAGACTTGTATTGCTAACCTGGGCTTCAAGAAGCTGTCCCTTGGAATCAGAAAACGGGATACTCGGAATCGCCTCGACAGGATAATGTACCTGAATAACTGCCAATGTTATTCCTAACAATAGATGTGAAACATCCTCAAGACTCATAATATATCACTGGTTGAAAAGTATGCAACTCCGAAAGGAGAAGCAAAGATTACCATGAGATAATCATCTGGATTGTTCTCTATCACAAATCCGTACAGGTAAAGAAGCTCCTGGCAAGTTGGCACACCAGTCAAACAAAGGACTAGATGTGATAATTTACAAACGCAAAGACCTGTATCCTTATACAAGATGTTCAAGGATCGATCACTCTTTTATTTTTCATAGCTGCCAGGAACTGCAAAATGGCTTACCTCATTTCCTTTGTTACCATAACTGATCGAGATCTCCTTGTTTTGGATAGGATTTTGTGCAACTGTTCAATTTACAGAATATTGGCACTTTAGTTTTCCACATACAGAGAAAAAAAAAGAGAGGAAAAGCTATGTTCGATATTGTTTGATATATATATATATATATATATGTTGAAAGTGAGAGGCAACGCAAACAAATATTGGCCAACCGGAGAGAAGGTACATGGAGAAAGGAACTCTAGATACTGCTCCGGTCCCATCAACTTCCCAAGTCGCCACAGGCTTCAAATCTATACTGCCATAACCATAGTACATCATATCATATCGGGAAATATTGATTAACCACATCAACATAATGGGACAGAGAACCCAAAATAGAGACTCTATTCGACTATAAAGAAAGAAAAAAATTGGCATACCATGGTTGCAAAAGTCAATGCCGGGAACAAGCCCTTCAACCCACACAGTATCTCCTGTTCCAACGGATGTCGGGCCAGAGACTGCAGCCTGAATATCTACACATCAGAAAATGATGAAACTGATGAAGTTAAAGTTAAAGGTTAGAAGGATAAAAAACAGTAAATCGAGATTAAATGACTTGCCTTTTTCCCCAATCGAATTAACTGGATTCGTTTCAGGTGTATGACTTGTTGATGGGCATCCCACAACATCTTCCTGGCTTTGTGGAAACACGAAAGAATGTGGAAGAGGAATATTCAAGGCTCGACTCCAGAATACAGAATTAGCCCTGACGTAACGAAAAAGGTCTCAAGATCACACAGGAGCCTTTTCAGCACATTAAACTATTGGTTCTACTAAAGCTAAATAAATATTAGCTAACATACCAGAGAAAGTGTTCAAAGGAGACCTCACTGCACGGAAAAAGAAAACAAAATATGATTGGCTCGTCGTCAATGAAGAAGAATTTGATCTAAAGTAGCATAGATATGTTTCAAGTCCTTTAACCTTTCAGAATCGCCATCCAAAATAAGAAGCTTTTTCACCAGGCCCTCCACTTTCTCATGGAACAGTGAGAGCAACTTCTTTTTCTGAAAAGGCAGTAATGAAGTCACGATGGTCGTCTTGTGGCTGTTGTCATAAGAGAAACAACATAGAGATATTGGAACAAGATTTACCTGTAACTCGGTTGCGTGATACAAGTTTGTCCCTTTCAGCTCAAGGATGTCATCATCGGAAAACCAAAGAGGATTGCCAAATCGAGTGGGAAGCATATCAAGATACCTAGCACATCATGAACTTAAGGCTTAGTGATCAATGAGACTTAAACTAAATATCTTCAAATGAAAGAGAGACAAACTCACGGCTTCCAAGAAGAGTTTTTACGAAGACGCTCCAAAGTGAGGAACAAAATCATGAGAAAGCGGTCATCTACTTGTCCTTGTTCGAACATTTTCTGACACTCTGGACCCAGGAGAGGGTCCTGGAGAACTCTCATAGGGGTGATGGCCAGATCAAGCGGAACAACGAGCAAAACATCTGAAACTTTCCACAGACAGTATTTTTATTCCCCAGCAGGAAAATGATCTATCGTAAGTTGTCGACATGTAGTGAGTGGTATTTACCATCGGACGTTTCAGTGGCGAAAATGCCAAATCCTTTTCGGGAATCGGAATAGTTGATGTTGCAGCCTCTTAATTCAGCTCCATTCACCTGAAATTTAAAATCGAAACCCATCAAACAAATGAGACGATAAGATATGGAAAATAACGAACGACTAAACTCCGTCGGGATTAAACCTGAAGCCAGTCTAGGAACAGTTCGAGTTTCGCTTGTTCTTCTGATATCCCCATTTTCGTAAGATCAATTCTCCGGCCAATATCAAAAACGCCGGAGACGGTCAAACCGAGGAGAGGGCTTTTTAATCTTACAGCCAAACATAACGAATACTCAAAACGACGTCGTAGACCGTATGACAATGAATAATAATAAGCGGCGTTAAGTCCCTCGTTTAACGAACTCTTCCACACGCCAAATCAGAAAAAAGATTTGAGAGATTGGCAGCGAGAGAGAGTGGTAGAGAAGACAAGGTCGAAGAAGCAGTAACAATGGCGTCGGATTTGCCGGAGGCAACAGTACAGAACATTCTGGACCAAGAGTCTCTTAAATGGGTTTTCGTCGGAGGGAAAGGAGGTGTCGGGAAGACGACATGCAGTTCTATTCTCGCAATTTGTCTCGCCAGTGTTCGATCCTCCGTTCTCATCATCTCCACCGACCCGGCTCACAATCTTAGTGATGCGTTTCAGCAACGCTTCACTAAATCGCCCACTTTGGTTCAAGGGTTCTCCAATCTCTTTGCCATGGTATCATCCTCCCTCCCCGATCTCCTTTCCTAGATCGTACTAGTGGGTTTAGTGGGGAATTTGGTGCTTTTGCACCCGGATTTGATCTTATCATGAATTAGGGTTCTTAGCTGAATTCGCTCGATTTTGAGGTGGAAATCAGTGATCTAGGTTTAGTGCTTGCATAAATTCGGGATGATTTGTACCTCTTCAGCATGAATTTCGTATGCCTGCACTGTTTTCGGGGATTAGGCTTGGGAGCAAAATTGTATTCTTTTGACGCATCTGTGGTATGGGTTCTTTTTTGCTGAAGAGGCTTGTAAGGAAAATTTGGCCATGAATGATAGTTAAAATTCAAGGCTGGTTATGTCAAATTCAATCTCAATTCGAACAGACTTTTTCGAAAATTGTTGTTTTTTCTTTCTTTCTGGATCGCCTCTAATAGAAAGGCTTGATGATGAGTTTATGGCTACTCTTCCAAAGCATGAAGCTCTTAGGTGTGTCTGCGTGTATGTATATACACATACTATAAGCAAATGCTTCTTGGAATACGATTCACATTCCCTCACCTCTTGATAGTGAATCTTGTTTGCTTTTCTCAGGAGGTGGATCCTACCGTCGAAACTGATGACATGGCTGGTCCAGAAGGGATGGACAGTTTATTCTCTGATTTGGCAAATGCGATTCCTGGAATCGATGAGGCAATGAGTTTTGCTGAGATGTTGAAGTAAATATTACACTCACCATACGGTTTTCTTTCTCTAACAATTTATTAACAACGTGATATCAAAGTCACGTTTTGACATGCTTATGTTTCCTTAGGTTGGTGCAAACAATGGATTATGCAACTATCGTGTTTGACACAGCTCCAACTGGGCATACTCTCCGCCTGTTACAGTTTCCTGCCACACTAGAAAAGGGTCTTTCGAAGTTGATGTCGTTGAAGAGTAGATTTGGTGGCTTGATGAATCAGGCATGTCTTTAAGCTTGTGGAACTCAATATGCTTGCCAATTGATAATTGATAATTGCTCTTTAGATGATCTTCTTTGGTTGGTCGTTGGCTGATTTTTTCAAGGATCTGGTTGGTATTGCAGATGAGTCGTATGTTTGGCATAGAGGATGAGTTTGGGGAGGATGCCCTTTTGGGAAGACTCGAAGGCTTGAAAGATGTGATTGAACAAGTAAATCGGCAATTTAAAGACCCGGTAACATTTTCTTAATTGGTTCTTTGCTCTCTTTTTTCAGTACTCGTGACAGTTTCTTGATTCTGTTTACGATTTTAGTTTTATATTTCTGTACAATTTCCTATACCTGTAACATTTTTCGCATTTGTGGTTACTTTCCATCTGTTTGTCACTGCTCTGTAGGATTGTATTTGACAGCATTGCAACTGCATTGGTGAATTCTGATTCTGCAATTTGATAAACGCAGGATATGACAACGTTCTTTTGTGTCTGCATCCCTGAGTTCTTTTCTCTCTATGAAACAGAGAGATTAGTTCAGGAACTCGCAAAGTTTGAGATCGACACGCATAACATTATCATCAACCAAGTACTATACGACGACGAAGGTGGCTGCTTTTTGCGGATTATTTTTTCTTTCCCACTTGTGCCTATCTTCTCGTTTCAGACTTGTTTTAAGTAGAAATTTAACGACTGTTATCACTTGCCTCTTCTCTAGATGTGGAGTCCAAGTTGCTTAGAGCAAGGATGCGGATGCAGCAGAAGTATCTTGATCAGTTTTATATGCTATACGATGACTTCAATATCACAAAACTTCCTCTGCTTCCGGAAGAGGTAAGAAGGCATGACATTGTGAAGATAATTGAGTCGATCCAAAATCAAAACGAAACCAAAGTCTCAATATTCTGAAGATTTAATATACATCCAGAGATTTAAACTTGTTGTGGATGTTTGAATGACAGGTCACAGGGGTTGAAGCCTTAAAGGCGTTCTCGCATAAGTTCTTGACGCCGTACCACCCCACCACAAGCAGAAGCAATGTAGAAGAGCTGGAGCGGAAAGTACACACATTGCGTTTGCAGTTGAAAACAGCTGAAGAAGAACTCGAACGGATCAAGAGTGGCTAGAGATATATAAGGCCTTTGTTCATCCCTTTAATCTTAAGTTTCTTTCCCGACAAGATACTCGGAACTCACTTGCTTTCTACATGGCGCCTTCTGAATCTGGGTTTTTTATTGAGTTTCTTCTTGTTTCTGTTTTGAGCAATTTAAAGGTTTTTTTTTTTCTTTTTCTTCTCAATGTCTTATCTCTAGTTCTTCTTCATCTGGCAAAGAAACTCTTTATAGGACAGAATGATCTTTTTGTGTTCCTTTATTGTTATGCACTGGGTTTATTTTTCAGTTGTAAGACTACACGTATTTATCAGAAAATAATTAAAAGAAGGGGAACAAATACTGTACATGTGGGTTTAGGCTAAGAAACGAAAAAGTTTGTTTATTGTCGAACACGCACGCGCACACGCCACGCCTAACTTTAGGGATTTTTACTAGTTGCCGGATTAATTTCGGTTTCATTATTGTCGATCAATTCGAAGTTACACAAAGTCTTTTACATTGATTATATGTTATTCACATGTTAGAAATAGAAGCCAGGTGTTGAAATAGATTTGATTTCTCATTATTTGATTAAACAAAACAAAAAAATGGGAAAATCAATTCACACGTGTGTATTCAAAAGAATGATGAAACTCTCTCTACATGGTGGAAGAAACTTACAGATTAGAGAATTTCTAAACTATCAACAACTTCTTGAATCAGTTAATAAGTACACCGCAAATCATGAGTCATAAATTCTTATATAACCCTAGATATAATGTGTAAAGTTGATCATTTTATAAAACCTTCCTCCATCCAATTTTCAACTCACAAGAATTAATAATATCCAAAAAAGAAGCACTGCTTCGTTATGTTTATATATCAAATGGTTAGATTCTCTTGTATGGCTATGAAGGATCCGACAACATTACCTCCGACGTCCGGGAACGTCTCACTCCCGGGAAGTGGTCGGACTTTACCTTTCCGATCGACTTCCACTGGATACTTTAAGAGATGTCCTCTCATGTCTGAGACTTCCTCAGCTGCAAACTGTTTCCAGTTTCTCTCCCCCATTGTTCTCACTTTCCTTACACATTCTGTACTCTCCGGTTGCGTGAAACAGTCATCTAATGTTGCCATATGCTCTGCCCAAAGCGACATTCTGTATCCATAGATCTGCACACGGGAGGAACACCATTGAATGATCCAACAAACTCTAGGAATATCAACTCGTAATTCCTACCTGACCCCTAGGACCAGATTGTTTCCTTGCCCACGTATGCTGAGGCTGATAAGCTCCCATTGCAATCTCTGTATCTCTTGTGCCTTCCATTGATCTTTGGTTTATGTTTGCCGATCCAATTACTACGTATTCATCATCTACTACCATCCCTTTCGAGTGTACATAGATCATAAATCTTCTGCTTTTCCGACTCAATGCCTGCAACACCATTTCGTTTTTTCAACAACATGCATGAACAAGGCAGTCTCGGGTTTAGTTACCTGAGGAGTGTTGGCGTTGCTTGGACTTCCTATTCCCGAGTTATCGATTCCGTCCACCATTTCCCTGTTCCCAAGACAAAAGAAATTGAGGTAATCTTGTGGGGAGAATGCACCCTCGAGCCCGGTCTCCACTAACGCCTTGTAGATAGTCTCATACATCATCTGCATTGTCTTGTGCTGCAACGATGATAACACTGACATTTAGTTTCCCATAAAACCTTCTAAATACCCCACCCAGATAGAAAGAAAGCATATATCTTTTAAATCGTTCAATCATATTGATAACATATGGATCCATCATGTGTTGACAACACATAACATCAAAAATGCAAGGCAGATTTTTTGGCTTAGACAACAACTCAGAAATACCTGCCAATATAGAATCCTCTGTGTAGCAGCACCCGTCGGAACACCTTCAGGCCACATTGGAATGACGATATATGCAGCAAAGCGTTCGTTTGCCCTTATCTTTTCAGCTATCTTCAACGCAATTTCCATAGGAATCAAATTATTCGCACCTACACAAACAACATTGTATTGAGAGCCAATGCAACTCAGGAAAGAAAGAAAAAAACGAATATCATCAATAAAAATCAGAGACTGACACAAATTATAAAGTAACCTAAAGCTTAGTACAAAGTTAAAAAGTAGACATATAACCAAACCTATGTCCTTGTGCGCATTCCAGTTGTAGGAAGACCCAATGAAATATTGATTCTCAATATATATGAAGTGTTGGGCTGCACGAATTGCCTTGACATACGCTGTGTGTATGCTCATATCAATGAGCACGTTCTTCCCGCACACCAAGTTCTATCCAAAACAAAAAACCTTAATTTTTTTGAAATATGTAGACATCCAAACATAATGGTAGCTAAAGATTCCACTGATCACCTTGCATGTAGCATCTTTTGGATCCTTTGGAAAACCTTTCACAGAATTTGAATCGATTGAACGGAAAATCTATATCAAACCAGCAAAAACACATCAGCTTAGCCTGCGTAATACGAACCATCACCATATTCCCACCACCATAAAGAAATATATTTCTTGGACAATTTATTTCGACCCTATTTGCATGATTTAATATCGTAATATGACATATTTCAATCGACTCAGCAGAATCTCAATGAAACCTCTATACAAAGGTAATCCTGAAAGACACATTTTATATCCATGGCTAGAGATAAAAAGAGAAGAAACAGGTACAAGTAAATATGATGTCAGACGCTATGTTGCTAAATGAGTCTAGTCACTAATTAGCATATGTTGTTCAATCACATACTAAGAAAAAAAAACTGAATATTGGCTGGTTCCACCTATATGCTAAAATTCATTAACTCTTTCTCTTCATCTCTAACTCCCATGAATTGCTAAAGACTGACGCAAGACCTAAATCATGGTTTCGTAAAATACACAGTTCTTCTTCTAGACATTAACAGTTTTGATGCTCTTACCTGAACATGCCAAGCCTCAGGGTCGTTCTCACGAACAGTAGGAGTATCAGAAACTCCTAATATATCTGGAATCCTATCGATCCTCAACAACGCATCGTCATAGGAAGTCTTAAACTTCTTGATCCCGCTAGGCTTCGCTGCCTTCAACCATCTCTCCTCGAAGTTGGTCAGCACATCATACGCAGCCGGGCCATCGATCTTACTGTGTAAGTCATGCCACGGCTCTCTTGGACATCCGGAAAGGTTTCCCTGATGACATTTTTAAGCACGCAAAATTAAGGTTATCCCATTGAGAATAGAAAGATTGGTTATCAATGTTCGAGCTCAACAAAAAATTTGATGTTTACAAATGACAAAATCCACCTGGGGGAGCGAAGTTCTTTTCTAAGAATCAAAAACTAGCTATCTGGTTCTATATATGACACAACGAAAGCACATCTATTGAAGGAATACAAATGAAGCCAGAATAAAGACTAAAGAATACCACTTGAACAAGTATAAGATTATATTTCAACTAAAACGAACGGAATTCGCTCCTAGCTACCGTTCAAGGTAACTGCTTACTAAGTAATTGCCAAGAAAGCTACTTAAGATTCTAAAACGAACGAGGATATTAAGAAACTGTACCGTAAAAGTTGGGTTGTGAAAATCATCTTTATGAACTGTCATTAGTGTCCTGAACAAGGGATGTTGAGGAGTGTCATATCGGCCATCACACAGATCAAGCCCACCGACAAAAGCTACAATTTTCCTTCTGTTAGCACCAGCATCGGCATCCACTATTACGTTTTTTTGGTGATGTGTATAGATTGTCCCAACTTCCTGATGGACTAAAACTTCATTAGAAGCTGGATATATACCTAGTTTAACCAAAAACAAAAGGAAAGAGCAAGTGGTACTATACCCTCTGCTTGACCCAACTATGTCGCTTTCCAGCATTACGGGGGCAGAGCAGGACTTGAACAGAGGAGTGCTTGAAAAAACGGCGTGTCTCCTCATCGTGGGTTGCCATAACGCCATCCTGTACCGTTACCATGTTGAGTCAAAAGATGAAACTAATATGAGACACCAAAGATTTAAAAAGAAATGGGTGCTACACGTACAGTTTTATAACCCAAGATGCTACGTGAAGTTGGGTCATCCCAAATCAAAAGCAGGACTCTGACGCCTTCTTGGGACTTTGATCTTAGGAGCTCACCAAGAGTGCATTCAGATGCCGGACCAGCTTTATCCCGAAGCAGCCTAACTTTGTGCCACACTGACCAACCCGTGATATAGATTAAACGCCTTGCCTGGCGTATGGCATCAAACATATCATGCCAACACTTGCCATGCTGGTAGGACATTCCGTTGTCTAGTCTTAAACCAGGGAGCATCCCTTCAGGGACATGCGCATCTTGGTACAATGTGACAGTTCCGCCTTTTCTAAGCGGAAAATATGTTCCAGGCACCCCCTGGTAATCAGGGCCTGCACCAACTCCATGATGATATACACTAAGTTTTTCCATAGGAGTGTACTGGATGGACAATGATAAAGTTGCCCCTGGTTTACAAGGCTTGCCACTAGTGTTTAGAATCGGGTAGGTTCCTTCGATTTTGGCACCTGAGTAAATCTGTTCCACAGGGATTGTAACCAATCCTATAAGCTGTGAGCCCACAACATCACTGTCTTTAACAACAAAATGAACCTCTGCAGCATGATGAGCAACGGGAACATAAAAATGTTGCATCCAAACAGGATTCTCGCTGTTGCTCATGACATATGTCCTTCCGATGACGGCACCAGCGACTGAGACAGAGACGTAAGGATCACTGGTAATTTTCCTGGTAAGCTGGCCTTCGATTTTGCCAGGCAATCTACCAAACATATCACCCAGGGTCTTGTGGAACATATCCATGTTTGGGAGATTGTTGGCATGATAGATCCAGATGTCCAGATTGCCGTGCAACAGAAGGACCTTCAAGGAGCCTTTACCACCAAAGAGAGTCATCTGCACATGTGGGGATTCAGAGGATGCATAGCCAGAAGTTGAGGAATCTACTCGGTCTAAGACTGGCAGATGAGAGTTGCTTGGAAATGAGCAGTTAGGGTAACCATACAATTCCCCGGGACGAGTTTGCCAGGAGTTGGGAACCACCGAGGGGGCTGCAGAGATGTGCAGAGCATCCAGGGGAGGATAAGAAGAAGATCCAGCAGAATTGCTTACATTATCAGGAACAGAAGTGAGACAGTCTTGCCTATGATAGGCTTGAGTAGTTTTGGGAGGCGAGTACTGAGGATAGGTGCCGAAGCTGCCCTGCGGCTGTTGGTAAGGGTAAGGAGAAGGCTGGCGTTGGGGCTGGTAGTCGAGAGAATGGCGGGGGTATTCTAATGATTGAGGGTTGTGGGAGTAGTCCAATGGGCCAGAATGTGAGCCTGAAGCGTGCTGATGAAGAGGCGGGTATGGATAATAAGGGTTTGGGGGTGGTGGTGGTTGCTGGTACGCCTCCGAACTATAAGGAGGAGGAGGACCTGCGTATGGGTATGGGTATGGGTACTGACCACCGTAAGGGTATGGATATCGTGAGCCATAATTCTCCATTTTCTTCCTTCTCACATAAGCAAAAGAAAGAAGATCAATCACTCATCTCCAGCTTACGCCTCTGGAAAACAGTTCAAAGCAAAGATCAATCACTGATAGTGTGTACTTGCAAATCATTGCATAAACTCGCAGAGCATTCGATAATTCAATTCCATAATCTGTGAGACCATCGATCAAATAAATATAGCCCAGGAAACCAGAATATGGTTTTTTTTTTTATTCTCGAAAACGATCTGTATCTTATCAATAAACTAATGCCGACAAATTTTACAGATGCCGACAAATTTTTCACGGAATTGGAGAAACATACCACCCTTGCTGAAGCTCAGAAATGATGGGACCTAACGGATTCGTCGGACAAGAAACACGCGTGCGAAGGCGATAGCGTTTTTTTTTCCTTTTTTCCTTCCTCCTGATGCAGAAACGGGCTATTCCAGGTTCCGTATGTTTCTCCTCCTTCTGGATGGGACCTAATATAGCCGGTTGCATTCATTTCGCGCTGAGCCACGTGTACTCCCTCTTTTGGTCCAATTCACCAATAATACGTGTATACAATCAAATCTGTGCACTAATGTCTGTCTCTCTATTTATAGTTTTCTCGGTTAGATTTTTTCCCGCGTCTCATCAGATCTCCAAATTACATACATGAATTGGATTGGCAATTTATGTATGCATTTTTTAGAAGAAGAAATGTATGCATTTTAATTAAACGCCTACAAGTTGATCCGAACAAGCCATGTTTAAAATACTAAATTTAAATATATATATAGATGATACGGTAAGCTTTTGTTCATAGTTTTTAAAAATCAGAGTAATGAGTCTACTCCCACGTCACCGCGATTGGGCTTCTGACCTCATACTTGTCACATATCCAAACCAAAGCTCCAAAGGAGGAAGAAGATGAGTTTCTGGAAGCTTCTGCGACAAACGTCACCGTATAACTCAACCTCTCTCCAACCTTGTGGAACTTTAGAACCTTGGGCTCCACCCTCACCGTCACACCTTTGGGTTCCTCAACGTGCGCCATATACTCACACGCCGGCGACCCAACGTTCGTCACTGTCCTCTTATAATGTCTCACCGTTTTCAACTTCCCGCCATTGACCAAGTTCACCGCGAACGACGGGTAGTTCAATTCACCGGGACTAGCTGGACACGTGTACTTGGTGCCGGAGAACAATTGTATCCTCTCGCTCGTGTAATTTAAGCTGCAGAAGTAGTTTAGATAATCGACGGTGGAGAGATCATACACCAGTCCAGGATCTACCGCTCGCGCTGGGTCCACGTGTCCCGCGCCAAAATCGAACGCTGTGGCCGCCGAATTGGCTCCCGCTCCCATATCTCCGATTGGTTGGTTCCTGTTGTCGGTGGTCCTCGCCGTCGTCATTAGCGCCGATTTTATCATCGCCGGTGACCAATCGCCGTGGACGGATTTGATTAGAGCGGCGATTCCGCTGACGTGGGGACAAGCCATGGACGTTCCAGAGATGATGTTGAACTGGACGCGCCTCGGATCGGATATGAGGAGGCTGGGGCTCGAGAACGGCGACCATCCGGCGAGGATGTTCAAACCGGGAGCCGAAATGTCCGGTTTGACAATTTCCGGCCCGGCGACACTGGGTCCCCTGGATGAGAACGCGGCGACGATCGGAGCGGTAGCACCGTACGCGGTTCCTCTGAATCGAATAGATGCGACGGTGGCGTTTGCCGCACCACTGCTGGCGGCGGCGGCGAGATAGTTCAGCAAGATTTTGCCGTCGGAAAATCCGATTGAAACCGCCGGTAAAACGTGAGGATCAGCTAGGAGCTCCTCTCCTTCCGTCTCTCTGCTCACGAGAAGCATCGCAACTCCGCCGTTCCGTTTGACCTCTTCCCCCTTGGCCGTTCTGCCGCTGGCTCCTCTTAAGCAAATGACGATTTTACCCTCGACGAGTTCTCTCTTGAGCGAGTTCGCAACACAGAACTCGGCCCCGCTTCCTCCTCCGGCCGTTCTGTTAAACGCTAGAGACAGATTCTTAAAGCTTTTCCCTTTATACAGGGACGATCCAACTAACTTCTTACCGGTCCCGATCCGGACAATCGCCGGGAACGTCCTGTCCGTATAGCTAGCAGCAACGGTCATCAACCACGGAGCTCCATTACTCAATGTGAACTTAGCTGGACCAGAGTTACCTGCAGAGCAAGAAACGAAAATGTTCTTCTGCATCGCTCCAAACCCAGCGATCGCGACCGGGTCCACGTAAAAGGGGCGTGAAGATCCACCTAGCGAGAGAGAGATGACATCAACACCGTCTAAAATAGCTCGGTCAATGGCCGCCAGTACGTCGGTGTTGGCGCAACCTAAGGCCCAACAAGCTTTGTAAGCAGCGATCCTCGAACTAAACCTCATCCCTGAAGCGAAAGCGCCTTTCGCTTGCCCGAAATAACTTGCTTTCGGGACAATGTCTCCAGCTGCAGTCGAGGCCGTATGCGTCCCGTGTCCTTGTGCGTCTCGTGCCGACCTATATATATATAGGATGACAATTTTCATGAGAACCTTCTTATTAACCAAAAACTCCTTTTTTTTTTAAAAGAAGAAATCAGAAGATATGTTGTAAGTTGTCAAGTAATTTAAGTACAGTATAAACTCAAGTTAAAATTGAAAGTCATTGTAATTTAACGAAAGCATTCGAAACTTCATTTTATCGATTTTTATTTCTTGTTGCTTCCTATGTTATCCAAACCATGTTCGGTTCAACGTTGTTGTCATGATAACGTTTAAAAGTACGTAAATCATCATCTTTTTAATTTAATCGTGTTAAATTTGCATGATATTTAAAGTTCGAAGTTTTTTGTCTTCATACTATTACCATTAACAAATAGATAGACTTTTAAACTAGAGCGTTAATTATGATCATTTGTTTTACAACCATCTAACCTGAAATCTGTGGTTTCATTGATTTTCCCAACGATGGATTCGTAGCCTTTGTAATACGCGCCAGCTCCAATGATCTTCTTGTTACATGACGAAGAAGAGAAGTTTGTGCCTTCATCGCACGAACCTCTCCATCTAGACGGGACCGGAGGCATGTGCTTGTCTCGGAAGCTCACGTGCTCTGGCGAGATCCCTGTGTCCACAAGGCCGATGATAACGTCCGAAGCTAGACTCGTCTCGTTCCAAAGTCCGATCCCAAACTCGAGACCAAGAAACTCGTGAGAATGTGTTGTGTGTAGAGATAAGAGCTCGTCTGGGTACGCCGAGATAAACCCTTCTGTGTTCTTCACTGTCTCTAGCTGGTCGTCGGTGAGAGTCGCGGAGAATCCGGACATGGCATTCTCGTAAATATAGTGAATCTCGGGGGGAGAAAAATCATCGTCGTCGAGATTCTCTGTTTGGAGTGAATTCAAAAGTGAAGTTACGATGTGTTTGGTATCGCTTTTGAGAGTGTGGATCACGTAGGTTTGTTTAAGGGACGAAGCATCCGATGTGAAGAAGATGAAAAAGAATAAGAGGAAGATCAATGATCTGACGAACATCATGGGACGGTTGTCGTTAAAGGGAAATAGGAGCATTAAAGAAGTTGATGTATCTATGATTCTGACGACTCGTCTCTATGTGTATAAAAAGATATATGGTGACGTGTGAATACTGTGAGCTGTGAGCTGAGGAAAATGTGACTCGAAAGAAAGAAAAGAAAAAAAGAAGTAAAATGAAATACGTGATGTTAATTTGTAACTGTCGCTATTGTGTGGTTCTTGTGCGGGTGCGTCTGTTACTTAATGTTGCTTTACGAGTTGTGGGTTCATTTATATTTTACCAATAAAAGCAAACAAATACAAGCTTGATTAATATCACTGAATAAAATATTTGCCTAACAGAATTAATGGAGCGTGATCAAGAATAAGTACTTTAGCTGCTCAGTTTGCAAAATCGATGAAACAAATAATTAAATCTTTCGATTGCACATAATCTTTCACATTTCATCGTCATGAATGTGAGCGATCCAAAATTTAGTAAATTTGCACGATAAAATGAAACAGTCGATGGAATGACTTATACTCTAAAGAGAAAACAAGTCGTGAAATTTTAACATGTTATCGCGTAATCGTGATTTCTAATTCCACAATGCTATATATATATGTTGTTGTTTTTTTGCTAAAGGAAAAACATCATATATGGTTTTAAGTAATAACAAAAAAAAAAAGTAATAACAATGTCTTATAATTAATTAGTCGAAAACTGCAATATATTGTTTGATACTACAAGTAGTATATGCTTGTGTAGTTGTAAATCCAAATAACGCCTAATAATCAAATCAGTTCCTGAGTTTAGGTTTTTAAAATATAATAAATAGAAAGAAAAGAAAAGAAAGAAAGCAGGTAGTAGTTTTGATATTTGTAGAAAGAGAGGGATGCAGTTTCCACCGCCGGTAGGTGACATTAAATGAGCAGGACAATGCAATAATAATTGGGGCGTGACTTAATATTACATTATTATTACTCAATAGTATATGATAATGATATGATATCTGGCCTCAATATCTCTTTATGGTTCATTCCAAATCATTGCTTGTTCACACTTCTTGAGTCACCCTCTCTCTCGGAGGATTTCTTTTGTCTTGACTTTGAAGCCAAGTTGGAACACGTAAGCGACGATAACGTTTTTTTTTTTTTAAGTTTCTCCCTCCTATGTGGCTATGTTCATAGTCAGAGATATTCATCGTATCTTCCCATTTAATTCAATACATTAAAGAAAGGATGTATATAATACACCGAATAATTAGTTTATATATTGTATTTGGCTCTTGAGAATACTTGTACATTTGGATAATTCATCTATCTATTTTATTTTTGCTTTTTAAAAACGAATATGCTTTTCTTATTTCTAACAAGGCAAAAATTTGCATTTGATACGTCCTTATATATTGTTTATGGTAGACTCAACCAACAAAGCCCGTCTAGCTCAGTTGGCAGAGCGCAAGGCTCTTAACCTTGTGGTCGTGGGCGCAATTTCCTCTTTGCTTATGTTTTATTTTTCAGAAACTAAATGGGCTACCTAATTATTGGGCTTAAAAAAATAGAAAGCCCATGTAAGATGAGCCCATAACCGTGGCGGGTGATGATTCCCTTATATAGATCAGATAGGCTCAAGCGAATGCACGCTCCATAACGGTAAGAAATTAAGAATTGTGGCCGGCCTTGGGACTTGTTTGTTCCTTTTGTATACGATTCTTCTTCTTCTTCTCGCTTTGTGGGTTCGGCGATTTGGCTGTACGGTGTCGTCCTCCGCTTGTTAATTACGGCAATTTTTGATGGGTGTGGGAGGGAAGTTCTGGGATTTGCTGAGACCTTATGCTCGACAAGAAGGGTTTCATTATCTCAGAGATAAACGGGTTGCTGTTGATCTTTCCTTCTGGATCATTCAGCATGAGACTGCCGTTAAGGGTTTTGTCCTTAAACCTCACCTCAGACTCACTTTCTTCCGAACAATCAATCTCTTCTCCAAGGTCCCATTTTTCTTTGAATCGTTGCTCCTCTTGTCTTATGCTTCAATTGATTTTTCCGAATTTCGTTTCCTAGTCTTTTTTGGGCCTCGTGCGCTCTTTCCGGGAACGGTGGGTTTTCGGATTTTCGGTTCTGCTTCCTTGATTTCGCCGTCGAGATGATCATAATGCGGTTTAGGGTTTTGCAGTTTGGAGCGTACCCAGTTTTTGTGGTTGATGGAACACCTTCACCCTTGAAATCTCAGGCGAGAATCTCCCGGTTTTTCCGATCTTCTGGAATTGATAGTTCGAGTCTACCTGCGATCAAAGACGGCGTCTCTGTTGAGAGAAATAAGCTGTTTTGTGAATGGGTTCGGGAATGTGTGGTGAGTTGCGGCCTTGATGCTAGTCTCGTTTTCACATTGTACTATTCTTATGACTATTTGCTTCTGTAGGAGCTACTGGAATTGCTCGGTATCCCGGTTGTGAAAGCAAAAGGCGAGGCTGAAGCTCTCTGTGCACAACTGAACAGTGAAGGATATGTGGATGCTTGCATTACTCCTGATAGCGATGCTTTCCTCTTTGGTGCTAAGTGCGTTATCAAGGGCATCAAGCCTAATTCAAGAGTAAGTCTTCTTCTTTCGTAACTCAGTATTAGTCTGACCCGCTAATGGCTTTTTTTACCCATGTAATCGTATTGTGTGTAGGAGCCTTTTGAGTGCTACCATATCTCAGATATTGAAGCTGGCCTCGGTCTGCAGCGGAAACACTTGATAGCCATGTCTCTGTTGGTTGGAAACGACTATGATTCAGGTGGTGTTCTTGGGATTGGTGTGGATAAAGCACTTCGCATTGTCCGTGTGTTCTCTGAAGACGAGGTACTCGAAAGGTATAATCCCTAAAGCTTATATTGTCTTTTACTCTCTTTTTTGTTTTTTTTTGTTTTTGTTTTTGTTGTTGTTGTTGTTGGTGTGGTCATTTCTTGAACGTGTTGAGATATTTCGTGCAGACTACAGGACATCGGAAAAGGGTTGAAACCTGCAGTTAATGGTGGAATCAAATCAGTGGATGATGGTGACGAAATCCACACCGAGATGAAGAGAAGATTTCCTCACTGTTCTCGTTGTGGACACCCGGGCAGCAAGAGAACTCATTTTAAGTCCTCTTGTGAGCATTGCAGTTGCGATAGTGGTTGCATTAAAAAACCATTTGAGTTTCGATGTGAATGCTCCTTTTGTTCCAAGGATCGAGATTTGAAGGAAGAGAAGAAAACCGAGAATTGGTGGATCAAAGTCTGCGATAAGATTGCTCTAGGGCCTGAATTTCCCAACAGAAAGATTATTGAACTTTATCTATCTGATAGTTTCGCAGGTATGAAATGGCTTTATAACTTGATGTCCGTAGACATGACCCTTGTTCTGAATCCTAAATCTTTATGAAGCAGAAGATGGCTCTTCAATGTCTTGGGGAACTCCTGATACTGAAATGCTAGTGGATTTCATGGTGTTCAAACTGCATTGGGACCCGGCTTATGTTAGAAAAATGTTGCTTCCGATGTTGTCGACCACTTATCTAAGAGAAAGGGCAAGAAACAACACGGGAAATCCGTTGTTAAATGACCAATACGAATTCCATTCAATCAAGTGCATAAAAACTAGACATGGGCATCAGTCCTTTGTGATAAGGTGGAGAAAACCCATATCTGCAAGTGGTTTTACTCAGGGTGAGGCAGAAAAATCGATTGCTGTATGGGAAGAAGAACTGGTCGAAGACGAGGATCCGTTAGATGGGTTAAATGAACCACAAGTGCGAAATGATAACGGCGAATGCTTCTTGCTAACTGATGAATGCATAGGACTAGTTCAGTCTGCTTTCCCTGTTGAGACAGAGCATTTCCTGCGCGAGAAGGTAATGAATAGTTCTTTCTCTCTCTCTCTCTATATATATATATATATATGGTCTTTTGTTGCCTGGTTGGCTTATTTTTTTTGTAACTGTCAGAAACTGCGAGAGTCGAAGAAGAAGAATGTTTCTGAAGAAGCAGCAGCATCATCATCTAGATCAACAACAATGGGTGTACAAAGAAGTATTACCGATTTCTACCGTTCAACGAAAGCAGCACCAGCTCAAAGTATTGACACAGGAGGGAGCTCGAGTGCTGCTCCTGCTTCTTCTTCTGCTGAAAAGAAGAGACAAGCAACTTCTACTAGTAGCCTTCCAAAGTCTGTAAGGCGTCGTCTTTTGTTTGATTAGAACATCCTTGATTCTTAGTAAACCCATTTTTTGGTCTGTATATAAGGGAGCTATCTCTTAGTATTTATTTATTTTTTCCCCTCTATTAGATTAGATCGTTGTTTATTTTTGTTAGAGTGAGTCCATCTGTACAGTACTGAGTAAAAAATAACTAAAAAACTCAAAAGAGTTATAAATAGTAAAAGGATAAATGGTGCTGCCCAGGATCGAACTGGAGACCTTTTGCGTGTAAGGCAAACGTGATAACCACTACACCACAGCACCTTGTGCCTTATAGCAGAATAGTAATTATATACCAATTAAAATCATTATCGGAATGGGAGAAAACGGCCCATTTGAACAAAACAGAGGAGTGAGAGAGCAAAACTGAGAGGTCTGTCTTATCGGGAGCAAAGAGGATGAGTGTGGTAATAACATCGACCTTCAATTGCAAATCTCTCTCGCCCACTCGACCGTTCCCGTCATGGATAAACAACGGAGACAGTTCTCCCTCACTGTTGTTATTGAGGGAAATCTCCGCCTCTCTCTCACGGCGGAGCTCGAATGTCTTCCCGACGAAGGTGTCATGCGCCAAGAGCCCAGATGATTACCACGCAACCCTCAAATATCTCAATTCTCGAGGCCGATTTCCCAGAAAATCTCTTGGCCAGGTTCTCTCTTTCTCGTATACACATACATTTCTCTGCGAGGTTCCTGCGCTTGATTATCTGCTTCGTTGTGACAAATGGTCGAACACCTTGTGCCCCCATGTTTTGCTAAGTAGAATGACTGAAACCTTTTCTACGTCTGCTTGTGTCACAGCATTACATGCTGAATTCGGATATCAACGATCAGCTAGCGGCTGCTGCTAATGTGAAGGAAGGAGACTTTGTGTTAGAGATTGGTCCTGGGACCGGCTCTTTAACCAATGTTCTTATCAATTAAGGTGCTACAGTTCTTGCCATCGAGAAGGTTTGCTACTGTCCCACGCCATTCTTTGTTTTGTTTGTTTATTTGCAGCAAAATGTTGATACTTTTTTTTTGGCTACTGGATCTTTAGGATCCTCATATGGTGGATTTGGTCAGAGAAAGATTCGCAGGTTCCAACAAGTTCAAGGTACCCAACAACTTTTGTGGTTTCTCCCTCTGATACTCTAGAAAGATGCGTTTCAGGTTTTTTTTTTTTTTTTTTTTTCTTCTAAAAAAGGATTATTAGAGGGGTTTCTGTGGGCATTCTTCATTTTCTAGTTAAATTTCTGATCACATGGAGTATATTTGGTAGGTTCTGCAAGAGGATTTTGTCAAGTGTCACATTCGTTCTCACATGCTCTCCATTTTAGAGAGTTCAGATTTTGCTCTTGCGAAGGTCACAAGTTTCTCTTTGGCTCACTTTGCTATAACTCAGCACCACATATATCTTAATATTTGATTGTTTACAGTACACCAATGGATATTATTAATGCAGGTTGTTTCCAACTTGCCTTTTAATATAAGTACTGATGTTGTCAAGCTTCTACTTCCTATGGGTGACATCTTCTCAGAAGTTGTTCTCTTACTCCAGGTAAAGTAGCAAGAGTTGTTCTCCCTATTTTTAAGGGAAGGATCACTTCAAATGCTATATATCAAATGTGACAAAATTTTTTGGCTAATATCAGGATGAGGCAGCTTTGCGATTGGTTGAGCCAGCATTGCGAACATCTGAATACCGACCCATCAACATTTTGGTCAACTTCTATTCAGGTACTTGTTCCATGATTGCCATTATAACTCTTCAACTGTTGCAAATCTTGTGATCGTTTTTGTAGTTTTTTTTTGCTTGCTGAGAAACTGTGTAACTTCCTTTGTTTCAAGAACCGGAATACAACTTCAGAGTTCCTAGGGAAAACTTCTTCCCTCAGCCCAAGGTAGATTCACAGTTTTGATCCTCCAAACTTTTGCGTCACAAGAAAAATATCATTTTCGGCTCCTTGCAGGTTGACGCTGCGGTTGTAACATTCAAACTGAAGCATCCGAGGGACTATCCCGATGTCTCGTCCACCAAAAGTTTCTTCTCTTTGGTAGCTAAAACTCTCTTCAGTCTGCTTCTTAGATTTTTAACATCAAAACATCTGAATCACATTCCACAACAGGTGAACTCTGCATTCAATGGGAAGAGAAAAATGTTGAGAAAGTCTCTTCAGCACATATCGTCATCACCTGAGATCGAAAAAGCTCTTGGAGATGCAGGTCTTCCAGTCACTGTGAGTAACCTCTCTGAGGACTTATATGGGTCTTAGGGAGCAGTTTACATAAATCTCATATCAATCACCACAAACTCCTTTCTTAAAAATCGGCGTGTTAGTTAAGTTGTCTCTAGGTTTGTAAATTATTAGTCAGTTTGATAGTCAAAACTTTCACTCATATCTTTTTGTTCTACTATCTCGCAGTCAAGGCCTGAAGAGCTTACCTTGGGTGATTTTGTCAAGTTGCATAATGTAATCGCCAGAGAACAGGACCAACGAGAAGGACCATAAGTATCCATGTTTTGTCAGCTTTCGAAGTTTACGAAAAGCCACCTGAGAACAAAACAGCATGAGGAGGACGCCACTCGATGCAGATTAAGCTGTGGATGCAGATGACACTAGATATTCCAGAAAGGAGAATATAATCAATCTCCATATAATCAAGGATCAGGAAGTGAGTAGAACACAAACCCAATCTTGTTCTTGAAGAATGATCTGTCTTTGATAATCTCTGTGATGTAAATTGTTGGTTTCTAATCCCAAAATGATAGTGTCTTTTACAATGACAAAAGCTTTAACCTTTACCGGAGAATTAAAAGTCTACAATTTACAGTGAGATGATCATCATCCGTGAAATTGGTAGATAAGATCCAAAGCTCTCAACTTGGAGGCATGTGGGTCGAAATCAAACTCATACTCATGGCCACTCCTCTCTTCCGTCGCCGAAGTCTCCACCACAGCTGACGATGGTGACAGTGGCCGCTTGGCTTTCTTGTTCCTGATGAAACACTCTCTCATCTTCACCTCCACCTTCTCCACCGCCGGATCTCTCTCCTCAGCCTCGCCGTTCTCCTCTTCCTCCCCTAACTGCATCGGCTCGATGGAGGAGAGAGAATTCTCGGCTGCCGCCGATGGAATGGTGGATAGGAAGGTGGAGAGGCGGTGGTGGGCTATGCGGAGAGAGGAGGAGACTTGGAGGAGCTGCTTTTGTTCCACAACGGTTCCGATTTGCTGCGCCATGAGAGTTGCTTGCTCCAGCGATGATATCAGCTCAGCAACTTGCTCTGTATTTCCCATCATCTCTCTCTCTCTCTCTCTCTCTCCCTCCAGATATTTTGTGTTAGTTTCTGTATGCCTTCACAGCGGAGGGTAGCAGAGAGCTTGGTCGGAGGAAGATACTTATGATGTGTATATATCTTTGTGTATGTAAATACTGCTTTAATTTTTGGGCCTTTTTAATTGAAATGGGCTTTAATGGCTCAGTAAGACTACTCGCGAGGTTTCTAATTTTTGTTTTTTCAATTAAAAAGAAAACGCTAAAAAGAGAGCCTTCGATTTGTTTCGCAAAACGCACAAACCCACATAAAATTTCAAACCCAATTGCCAATTCCATGATCGTACATAAATGATTTGTTGACGATGCAGAGTTCAAAATTATCTAGTTACATCACTATATTGTAGTATTTCATAATAACATTAACACAAAGGTCAAGGTGGAAAAGGTTATGAATGGATAATGATATACTTATGGCCTAACCTAATCATTTACACTTTTTTGGTTTTTTTTTGGATTTGCTGTCGTCAGCCCCCTATACTATACGTGCTCTGTCTAATCCCACCCAAACTACAGATCTCTGCCTATTTCTTCCCAAACAAAATTTTTTCTGTCTATTCCCCCAAATTCAATTAAAAACTGTAATCGCGTTCAATTCACAAAATCGCGACAGAGTTCTATAGTTTAGGGGGGAATATGCATAGAGTGTTGAGTTGAGGGGACTGACTGCAGTCAACCTAATTTTGGGTTTTTCAAAATATTTAACATATGATTAGCCTATTTATATTCACAATATATATTTGTATAGTAACATTTTTTATAAAATATAGTACAATCGCATTATCAAAAGTTAAAATTTGTACGAGTAGTCACTAGTTATCCTGGTGGTTAGAGCATCAAACGCATTTAATCACCGTTTACAAATCTTTATAAAATATAGTACAATCGGATTATCAAAATTTAAATTTTGCCAGAGACGTATAGGCGTAACCTGAGGTTTGTTTTGATATTTGAAATGTATATTAATTAAGCGTGTAATGTCAAGTAAACAAGTCGTGTAATGTCAAGTAAATCCTGAAAAATAATTTTTCTTATTAGCACTTCAAATCAAAATACTCGAACCAATAGGATGATATGGGCCCAACATAAGGTTTGTTTCGATACTTGAAACTTATATTAATTAAGCGTGTAATGTCAAGTNCTCTCTTCCGTCGCCGAAGTCTCCACCACGGCCGACGATGGTGACAGTGGCCGCTTGGCTCTCTTGTTCCTGATGAAACACTCTCTCATCTTCACCTCCACCTTCTCCACCGCCGAATCTCTCTCCTCAGCCTCGCCATTCTCCTCTTCCTCCCCTAACTGCATCGGCTCGATGGAGGAGAGGGCCTTCTCGGCTGCCGCCGATGGAATGGTGGAGAGGCGGTGGTGGGCTATGCGGAGAGAGGAGGAGACTTGGAGGATCTGCTTTTGTTCCACAGCGGTTCCGATTTGCTGCGCCATGAGAGTTGCTTGCTCCAGCGATGATATCAGTTCAGCTACTTGCTCTGTATTTCCCATTTTTCACAGCGGCGGGTAGCAGAGCTTGGTCGGAGGAAGATACTTATGATGTGCTGTGTATGTAAATACTGCTTTAATTTTTGGGCCTTTTATTTGAAATGGGCTTCAATTTGTTTCGCAAAAATCAAGACGCGCGAACCCACATTATAAAATTTCAAACCCAATAAATGATTTGTTGACAATGAAAATTTCAAAATTTTACAGCACTACCAAGGTCAAGGTGGAAAAGGTTATGAATGAATAATGATATATTTATGGCCTAATCTAATCATTTACATTGCATGTACACTTTTTTGGTTTTTTTTCCGGAAGTTATCTTTATAATGAATAAAGTGTCCTTTGTGTGTGTGTGAGAGAGAGAGTTTGAGAGCCCTCTTTGATCGAGTATATATATATATATATATATATTATTATTTTTTTTGGTTTGACACCAATTTATTTTGAGTAGCATTTAATGATCTGAAGGACTACTTGTTTAAAAGAGACATCACATGGCCAAATTAAATTCAAACTATTGTTGCGATAACATAAATCAAAGACCATATTCATGCATTCCCCCCTCAAAGAAGTGTATATTTATGATAATCTAGAATTATCCACAAAACCTAGTCCTGTTTTTGCCGATCCAAGAGTTTACCATTCTGTTTTTAAATATACTAGTTGTCAGTGTATTATTTAGGTTTTATATAATACTAAGTCACAGTTTTTTTTCAGATTTTTATTATGGTGAAATACGACGGGAATAGATGAATCATGTCACGTGAAGCACCAATTAGAAAAAATAATAATTTAACAGTTGTGTTTGTATGCCAAAGTAGCAACTCTTGAAAATTTCAGTAATTAGGTAGAGTTTATTCCAGAAAAAGATCAGTTATATTAAATAAAGCATATTGGACGTAAGAAAGTGGGGCCACAGGTCCATAGCTCACGCGACTCACACATGCCATGTCTGGCATTTTTGTAATATCAGTAAAATACCAGCACATTACTGTAATTAAGAATTCTTGGATTCAAATTCTCCACTACACGTGGCACAGTAGCCACGTAACAGCCGGTAAAATATTCAGAGTTCAGTTTAACCAGATCGAACGGTCCTACAACAAGACACGTCAACTGTGTGTAACGTTATAAAACACAACCAGATCTAACGGTCAAATCGAATCTGCTAAGATCAGTCACAGCCGTTGGATCCCAAAATAAAGTTACCGCTTTTAAGGGGCGTAGGGCTTTCTTGGGAGGAGAATCTCGGTGACAGATCGACCGGACACTGTAGCTTTGTTTTTGTTTATTTTGTCAACAAAAAGTAATTTAGCTAAGTGAATAAAAAAGGATTTTTTATATTTTATTCTAGAATCGGATTTGATCGAAGTTGTCTTGGACATAAAAACCGAACCAAAAATCAAAATCAGCCGATCTAAAATAATCGAATCGAAACTGATTCGAGTATGGTCAAAAGATTCGACGAGTTCTATACATTGTTATCTATGGATATCGGATAATAATTGGAATCTAACAAATATTTTGATCGGATATCTAAATGATCTAAAAATATTAAATATATTAGTTATTTTTGGATATTATATTTATATTTTTGGATTTTTAAATATTTTTCCCGAGATTTTAGGTATATTTGTGGGTTTTCAAATATATTTTAAGGTATTTGAATATAATAAATATTCAAACCGAACTATCTTAAAAAAAATTTGGGTAATTATCGATTTTTAATTTTAAGAATCTAATTGACTCAAAACAAAAAAAAGAACCCAATCGAAATCGAACTGAAACAACTGAAATTCTATGGTTCCAAAACGGATAAAAAATTTCGAAACACGATTTACCCAAAAACCAAAAAACCCGACTGAATCCGATCAGAATACCGGAACGTCAGACCTACTTTGTACACTTCTCTCTCTCTCAGCTCCAGTGTCCCTTTAATATATATATATATACTGTATCTCTCTCTCTCTCTCTCTTTAAATTCGTGTTTGTGATTTGAATTTATTCAAATATTTAATCTGAGAAAAAGAAAAAGAGGAGCAGGTGTTTTTTTTTTTTTGTCGTTTGGAGTTTGAGGAAGAGAAGTCAGCAGTTTTGTGTTTGTATTTTTGCAAGATTTCAACAGCTCCGCTTTAGTTTCTTCATTACAGAACAAGATTTTTGGTAAGTAAGTATCGGGATTATTCATCAAAATAATGTTCTCATGTCTTAACTTTTGTGATGTCGTCTCGCATAATTGCTTTACCATTGAAGGTTTAAAATTTAATTCTCACGGTAAAATTTCTACTTCGGTCGTTCTGATTCAAAGCAGAAAAAACAAATTAAAAAGTTTCACATTTCTGATTGCATCTTGCTGTCTACTTCTCATTCCCGAGCTTTTCTGCTTTCTGGGTTTAAATTTAACCTTTAAAAGTTTTTGTCTTTTTTATTTTCGTAACAAAATTATTGTGAGATTCTGAATCTCAAAGGCTGGTTCTTTGCGGTTGATGTTTATAGTCACAAGAAAAAAGCTAAAGTGATGATAAAAAGTAGTGGTCTCAAACTCATGATTGGTTAATTTATTGCTTTTTCTTTGCCAATGTTAACCATAGATAGAGACAATTTGGTGATTTTTCATCTGTTTTCTTGGATTCTTTTCTCTGATTCAGAAGATGAGAATTCCCCGTAAGATCAAAACATACGGAGTCTATGTCTCATATCTGGTCTTCTGTTCTTAATTAGTTTCTAGAACCAAAAGATTCGTGTTTGTGATATTTTTGTTTTCCCTCAGATATTTGGCTGAAGGATCATACTGCACAATTCTACAAATCTTGCTTATCATCTACATGTATACTTACAGAATCTCTCTAAATCTCAGAGTACAAGTTTTGGCTGGCGTTTCTCAAGTCAAGTCAACTACTAAACCCAAGGTAAAAAGGTAAGCGAAAAGATCCCTTTTAAGATGATCCTTGACTAAAATTTGGGCTTGGTTCAAAATCCCTAAAGTCACTCACTATGTATCTAAGATTGATGCTTACTACAAGTTACAAGTGGTGTCCAATGAATAAAGAGAGACAGAGACTTGGCATTGACTTCTCTTCAAAGAAAAGTCTGCAGTTAACTTCGATCCTCAGCCAGATTTGTGCAGTTCCTGTTACTGTCATCAACAAATTGATTCATTCTGATCACAAAATCACAACTTGCGCTTCCCTGTTTCTAAGGAATTTTGCGAGTATTGAAAAGTTTTTGCATTCACAATGATGTTGAGTGAGTGAGTATATTCCGTGGCTGTGAAAGAGTTTTGCTGTGTTATTCATATTATATTAGGGAGAAGCATTTAATGAGTAAGCATCTAGAAACCACTCGAAATGATATGTCGTGGGGAAACTTCATACTTTTGATTCAGTTAGATGTTGTTTTCATCTTTCACAATTTCTTCTTTTTTCTACTATTGTGTGTGTTCCATAAAGTTTTTTTTTTTATCTTTCTTTATCTCCAAGTGCAGTTAATCAGATTGGTGATCAACAATCACTTATAGATCTGGAGGAACCCTGGCGATGAATTTCAGATGAGGTAAAGTTGCATTCATTTTTCATGTTCGAGTTCAAACAAGAGCATGGCTCAGACATGTATAACGTTGTAAAGTTTTGTTTTCTCTCTTCAGGTTTAATTAGCAATTGATCAGACCCCCCAGATGGAGAAGTGATAATACAGGTCCAATAAGCGTGAAGCTTTGATTTTATATTGGATGGGAACAATGGCAGAATTAGGAACCATGGGAAAGTTTGGAGCCATGGCAGAAGAGCAGCAGGCTAACCAGACAGTGATGGACAAACAATCAGCAGAAGAATGGCTCTCGCGCGTCCATTTGCTCACACCATCAGCCCTCAACAAAGCGAAAGCGGTTAACAATTTCACAGGAAGATGGAAGGCGATAATATGTAAGATGGAGCAGATTCCAGCTTGTTTATCTGACCTCTCAAGCCACCCTTGTTTCTCCAAGAACAAGCTCTGCAACGAGCAGTTGCAATCTGTGGCTAAGACGCTAAACCAAGTGATGGAGCTTGCCGAGTTGTGTTCAGCCGACAGGTACCAAGGGAAGCTGCGGATGCAGAGCAATCTCGATGCCTTGTCTGCAAAACTGGACTTGAATCTGAGAGACTGTATGGTTTTGATCAAGACCGGAGTTCTCGGTGAAGCTACATTGCCTCTATACATCTCAAGTTCATCAGAAACACCCAAAATCTCCAGTTTAAAAGAACTTCTGGCTAGGCTCCAGATCGGCCACTTGGAATCAAAACACAGTGCTCTCGAAAATCTCCTCCGTGTTATGCAAGAGGATGGAAAGATGGTTATGCCTTTGATCGGACGAGCCAACGTAGCAGCTTTAGTTCAACTGTTAACAGCAACTTCGACAAGAATCAGAGAAAAAGCGGTGACTCTCATCAGTGTATTGGCGGAATCAGGACACTGCGACGAATGGCTCATCTCCGAAGGTGTATTGCCTCCTCTGGTGAGGCTAATCGAATCAGGAAGTCTTGAAACCAAAGAGAAAGCTGCGATTGCTATCCAGAGACTGTCGATGACAGAGGAAAACGCACGGGAAATCGCAGGACACGGCGGTATCACACCGCTTATCCATCTTTGTAAAACAGGGGATTCCGTGTCACAAGCTGCTTCTGCAGCTGCACTGAAGAACATCTCAGCAGTTTCAGAGCTGAGACAGCTACTTGCGGAAGAAGGAATGGTTGGAGTCTCGATCCATCTCCTAAACCATGGGATATTGCTAGGATCTAGAGATCACATGGCCGAGTGTTTGCAGAATCTCACTGCAGCGAACGAAGCTCTACGCGAAGCCATTGTTTCAGAAGGTGGAGTCCCGAGTCTCTTGGCTTATCTCGATGGTCCGTTGCCGCAAGAACCGGCGGTTACGGCGCTGAGAAATCTAATCCCGTCGGTGAAGTCAGAGATATGGGCCGCTCTCAATTTGCTTCCACGTTTAGCCCACGTGCTCAAGTCAGGATCTTTAGGCGCGCAACAAGCAGCAGCATCGGCGATCTGCCGTTTCGCTTGTTCGCCGGAGACGAAGAGGCTAGTGGGAGAATCCGGGTGCGTTCCGGTGATGGTGAAGCTTCTGGAATCGAAATCCAACGGATGTAGAGAAGCGGCAGCTCAAGCGATCGCCGGATTGGTGTCGGAGGGAAAAATTCGGCGGGAATTGAGGGAAGACGGGAAGAGCGTGACGAATTTAGTGATGTTGCTTGATTCGAACCCTGGAAATACGGCGAAGAATTACGCTGTGGCGGGGCTTTTGGGATTGTCGGGGAGCGATAAGAGTAAGAAAGTTATGGTTTCTTACGGAGCAATTGGGTATCTGAAGAAGCTGTCGGAAATGGAAGTAATCGGCGCCGATAAGCTTCTCGAGAAGCTTGAAAGAGGGAAGCTGAGAAGCTTCTTTCACCGGTGAAGAAGAAAATGGTCGGATGTAAGTTTATATATATATGTGTATGTGTATTAATGGTCTCTTTAAACAGAACTTTATCGAAAAGCCCAATGGATGGTTTCTCTTAAGCTGATGAGTATTGGGCTTTTTATTCGTATCAAGCCCATAATTTTTAACTACAAAGAGTTTGTATTTTCAAAGCATTAGGGAGTGGAGATAATGAATTGATTATAAAATTAATCGTCATTTAGGAGAGGAGAGAACCATTAATGGGCAAATCTACAATTTTGTAGGCTGGAAAAATCTTCTCATTGTTTTGTTTTTTTTTTAAATTCGTTGCACAAAACTATTCGACTATGAGACCGAGATAGAAATGGTCAACGTGATCAACGGTCAGGAATAGATCATACATCGTGTGGCGGCTTCTCTACTTGATTAGGCAGAAGGATTTCACAGTTCTTATCGGAGTCTCGCCATTTTTAACTCTGTTTTCTTCATACTCGATTCCTCTTTTCGGATCTGTACGAGAGTATTCGTTAAAGGTAAATATATTCTTGGATCTGCTCAAATTCTCTCCTCTTTCGTTTGTCTTGTGAATTTTATTTTATGAATCTGTGTTTGTAAGCTTGATTTGATAATCACTTTGGGTGACGGGAAATTCTCTTCTGCTCGTAGAATTTTCTTAGGGCTTTTACTTAGACTTTTGGTTTCTGTGAAAATTTCATCTCAAAAGTACGTATCTTTGCTCGACCCAGATGAGATTTTGTTGTGAGATTGGGTTTAGTGATTCTTTCTTCGATTCATGTATTTTTTTCTTTTACTTTTTCTTGTTTGGATTCTCTTAACCTAGAACCAAATTTGGTGTTAAAAAAAGGGTTGTTGGCTGAGCTTGAAGATGAGTACCCTTGAGACGACGAGAGCTGAGCTTGGTTTGGTTGTAGTGTATTTGAATAAAGCGGAGGCGAGAGACAAGATTTGTCGAGCTATTCAGTACGGTTCCAAGTTCTTGAGTGATGGACAACCTGGCACTGCTCAAAATGTTGACAAGTCCACCAGCTTGGCTAGGAAAGTTTTCCGTCTCTTCAAGGTTTTGTTTCTTCATCTTTTTTTTTTTCTTTTTATCAATTTTCAGATCACATTTTTATCAAGGTCGACCTGCCATTATGCTTAGTGATGTTATTGTAGATCTGGTCAAAGGGTTTTTGTCTTGTAGATTGGAATTGACTGGTTTTTTTTTAGTTTCACTTGCAATAAGCCCTGAATAGTGTTGTTGTTGTGGTGCAGTTTGTGAATGATCTTCACGCTCTCATTAGCCCTGTTCCCAAAGGGACTCCACTCCCGCTTGCTCTGCTGGGAAAGGTAATGTTGTTAGAGCTTTGTTGCTTTTCCACAGAGTGATTGGTGTGATGATTCATGTTCTGATTCTGGCAGTCCAAAAACGCGTTGCTGTCCACCTTCTTGTTCCTGGATCAAATAGTGTGGCTTGGCAGGACTGGGATTTACAAGGTGAGGAGAAAAGTCTGCATAACAAGAGACTTATTTCCTCGGGTTAAACTGAGGTTTATGTTTGTGTTCTGAATCTGCTGCTATAGGACAAAGAACGCGCTGAGCTTCTTGGACGTATATCCCTCTTCTGTTGGATGGGTTCTTCCGTCTGCACATCCTTGGTCGAGGTTTGTTCACTGCCATTGAATTTGTTTCTTATGCCGCGGTCGGTCTGTAATGGGCTAGTAACCTTTTTTTTATTTGATTTGTGTCAATGTTAAGATTGGGGAGCTTGGTAGGCTCTCAGCATCAATTAAGAAGTTAGAAAAAGAGATGGGGAGCAAGGATAAACACCAAGTAAGCTTACTCAAGATCTAAACCATGATTCTTCTTTCTTTGCGGAGTAGTGACGATGCTGATTGCGATATAACACATGTTGCAGAACGAGCAATACCGTGCGAAACTAGAGAAATCAAACGAGAGGTCATTAGCTCTGATCAAAGCAGGGATGGATACAGTTGTTGCGTTCGGATTGCTTCAGTTGGCTCCAAAGAAAGTCACTCCCCGAGTCACAGGCGCTTTCGGATTCGCCTCCTCTCTTATCTCTTGTTGTCAGGTAACGTTCCTCATCTTTTCTTTTTGAAAACAACAACAACAAAAAAAAAAAAACAGTTTGCTTAGATGTGGGGACAAATTCAATGACTAAAGCCATAAAAAAAATATTCTCGCTTGTGCAGCTATTGCCATCGCATCCCAAGTCTAAGACGGTGTGAGAAAGGCGGAAAGTAGTTTCCTGTACGGATTGTTCCAAGAGTTTGGGTGCTGTGTCTGTCTTAATTACTTTGTGTGTTTGATTTGTCTTGATACTTTGTTAGATTTTGTGGTAGATAGAATAATGATAAACGTTGAACAAAACAAAAACAAAGAATAATGATAAAACGTTTTTCAGTCTGTTTAGGAAAAATGGAAACAGATCATAGTATTTGCGAGGTCAAAAATGTTCAGACGAGACAAAGAAAATGGGTAGAGGAGGATTACCCCACACACTAAATAAATATTATTAAGGTTTTTGTAGTTAATGTTTCAATAATACCCAAAGAAACAGAGCATTGAACAGTTTTGTAGTACAATTTCTCTAAGACAGAGAAAAGGTGGCTTACAAAAATCCTATTATGGATGGATTCGAAAGCAGCAGCAGCATCATCATCATCAATAAAAAACGGACAGCTTACAAAAACGCGTGTTGCATCGTGAAATCTGTGTTAAATTCGCAAATCAAGGTTTGAGGCGCTGCTTTGTCCATCTTCTTTTTCGTCAGTGATTGTTTGAACGATTCGTCGAAGTTGGAAAACCATCGTCGCAACTCTGCGTTCGTCTCCGGCTTCGTTCCGATCATCAGCTTCTTCCTGTTCCTCTTCCTCGCATCTCTTGCTAGCTTTCGCTGCGATTTCTCGGCTTGCTTCATCTTACGACTCGCAGCGGATAACGCCGCAGACAAGGACGCTAGATTGAATGTCTTCACCTTCTCCTTCTCCTTCTCCTTCTCCTTCTCCTTTGCAGCATCTATGGCGTCGATCGCATGCTTCAGAGTGCCCAGATTGAACGGGGAATAACCACCGTCGTCCTTGTTGCTGCTCCGCCTGGCTGTGGCGGTTCTCTTAGTTTCCGGCTCATTGACGGCGGAGTGTTCGACTAAGAAGACGACGAGAGAGTTAGGGCATTATTATAATAATAATATATACAGTAAACTAGCTCGACCTCAAATGGGCCGTCCGGATAGCAAAAGCGTACAAAGTACAAACAACGCCACGGCATTAATAATTTTGAGCTGCGAACGACGCCGTTTCCATTATAACAACCTTTTTTTTTTTTTTTTTTGGGTGCGAAAATGTTAAGATAAATGTGGAGACATTAGTGCGATCAAAGAAAAGACCAGATGGGTCACCATCAGGGACCAAAGCCAGTTTCAGTGGACTCGCAGCACCTTCTTCAACCGTCAAAATGCCAGTGTTGAAATTGATATCGGTGTTAACGAAACCGGGACAAACACTATTGATGATGAATGATTTGTTTTGCTTAGCCAAAACTCTTGTCAATGCTATCACTCCAGCTTTTGATGCTATGTATCCAGACATTACTGCTGGCCAACCTTTGGCTTGTAATGAGCCTTCTCTGTAATCCTTGAGGTACTCATTCATCACTTCATCTATTTTCCCTTCCGTTAGGTTCTCAGCATCACTCAGCACTCCTTTTGCCCATTCATTTGACACATTCTGCAGTCATGTAATACATTATTACTTTTAATCCGAGGCCTTGATGACATCCCCTACGGCTAAGAGTTTATTGACTAGAGATCCAAGATCGTACCTCCAACTTTCCCATGGTGGAAGCAATGCTGACGATTCTTGGGGAATCAGAAGATTGAAGGAAAGGAATCATGGCCTCGCACATTCGCTTTACCCCGTAGTAGTTCTTCTCAATACACTCCTCCACTATCTCATATGTATCGCTCATTATCTTAGAAATATCGGTAGGTGCACCAGCCTGTACTAAGCCATTTATATGTAAGGGCTACCCTCTCAAACATCTCTCTATCCTAAGTGAAGTTTAGAAACTGTACCTCAGCGATCTGAGCTTTGAGAACATCGACATTAACATTTGCCCCTCCAACTCCGGCATTATTAACCTGGAGACAAGAAATCAGAAAAAAAAAAAGAGTATACATAGTTGCTATTTCCAGACATGGATCACTTAAGATTTAGCACTATACTGGATCAGATGACAAGTGTGATCTCTGGAAAGGGAATTGGAACCGACTTAATATCCGAGAGTGAAACTGAATATCACCAGATGTAAATCGAAACAAAAACTAGAACAGATTGATGGAGGAAACTTACCAGAATATCGAGTTTCCCGAAGTGGGTCTTAACAAAACCAGCGAGAGAAGCGATGCTGTCTGGGTTGGAGACATCAAGTAGGTGAAAGGCGATGGCTTGATCAGAAAAACCATTCTCTCTCTTGAGCTTTTCGACAGCTTCAAGACCCTTCTTCTCATCTCTCGCTGTTAGAATCACAGTTATCCCAGTTCTAGCAAGTTGCCTGCAAATCTCAAACCCAATCCCTTTGTTCGAACCAGTAACAACTGCAACCCTGGACACAAACAGAGGAAGCACACGATCGATTCAACTTATTTGAAATTTAAAGCCGAGGTTAGAGAGAGGAAGCAGAAACAAACCTTGAGTCTGTCATTGAATTGATGAAATGACAGAAAAGTCATTTCATGTCTGAATAAAAAAAAGTATGTGGAATGCAAGTTTTGGAACATAATAAAGCTATGATTCAACACAAGCCAATGCTTATAGAACAATTCTTCAGGTCACATTGATATAAGAACAAGGTAATAGAAGAAATGATTTGTTTAGGTCACAGAGCTAACAAAACGAGAAGGAGAAAGACGACAAATAAGAGAGGAATGGCGAAAAGTAAAAAAAGAGAGATAGATAAAAATATGACACGTAAAATCTGTTCTTGTTCTTGTTCTTGCCACAATGAAGAAACGCCATCAGATCGTGAGTGTACCTCCTTCGTTTATCTGGGTCTCCTCGGCTGCATCCGACGGTTGAGCTTTAGGCTTACTCGTCGTCCTTGAAAAACCGTAGCCCAGAGAGCTTCCGCTTGCTTCACATAGCTGCCATTACCATTTTACATATCCCAATACAAATCAATCACACCAAACAAGATTCTGATTGTATATAAATAAATAAAAAAGCCCATGAGTTTGTTTGATCGAAAAAGAAACGCACCTCCGTTAGTTCAGAAAGGTGGCGGGTTCTGAACTCGTTGATCGTGTTTGCGATTTCTGATGTCGGTAGTTTGGCCTGAGAAGGTTTTAATCCAAAAAAATAATCATACACTGTGTTCGTTCTGTGTTTTAGGATTATTTCAACTGACAAGAAATCAATATGTTTCACCTGAGCAAGAACAGCTGCTGCCAACTGCAGACTAGGCTCCAGAGTCTCCGGGACAACCTATGAGTTTTTGTGATCGAGATTTATTAGTGTAGGATCAGCAAAGCATATATCTCTAGTGGAAAGTGAAGCGGTTTGTGAGCATTACAGCAGTAGCACCGGCTTTTTCTAGATTAAGACCATGAACAACGTCGTGTGCACGGACAAAGGTCTTGACATTGGGGTAATACTTGCTCAAAGCCCAGACACATCTGTAATTTGCTCCTGGTGCGTCTAAGGCAACCACAGCAGCACATGCTCTTTCAGCTCCAATTTTGTGGAGAACCTGTTTGTTTGCACAAGTTAAGTAAAATTTAAATGCTGGTATAATCTGTAATTGTCTCGTGCGTCTTTTTCTTCTTCTTTGTGTACCTCTCTACTACCGGCATCTCCAAAATAAACAGGGAGATCCAAGGAACGCGCGATGGTCACTCTTTCACTGCAAATAAATACGCGGTTTTCAGGTAAGCAACGAATGTGCGGAAGAGTTATCGGAAATTGGCTGGCGCAATACAAACAGTCTAATATACAAGAATGTTAAATCAGAGAGGTTAAAATGTGATCTCAATGTGTGAGGAAGTTACTGATAGTGTCCACATTTTCGGTTTATTACGAGAACAGGATATTTAAAACCAACTTTCTCCCACAAAATGATACAGTACTCCGACAATACATCCACAATACAGGAAATGAATAATGTTACCTGCTGACATCGAGGGCGACGAATGGGATAAGTCTTTCTGAGAGAAGCTGAGCAATTATCTGGAAGTAAAAATAGATAATGGCGAAGAAGTTTAGAAACTCCAAGATATCCTGTAAACCAGACTATCTACACAGAGGTTCTCATGTAAAGAGCATAAAATGAAGAAGTTCAGATAATTATAAACCTGACCAACTCGTCCAAATCCACATATGATTATGTGATCCTGCAAATCATCCGTCTGCAAAATAAATCCAGACAAGAAAAAGAGGGATTAGACATCAAATAGCCTTGTAATGATTTCACCTACCAAGGAATCTGTGAGCTTCAGAACGACACTAAAGTCTATACACGTATCATCAAGATTCCTACCTCGCTTTCAACTGGCAATAAACTTCGAACATCATGCAACTCAAACCGGGATGCAATTAACTGGCCACCAGCAGCTAACCAAGGTGTGATAGCCATTGAGATTCCCACAACAAGAAACAGCAACGAAGATAACTGAGGAGACATTATACCCTGGAAGAACAAATCATTTTAAGGGCGTTAGGAAGAAATAAACAGTGGAAATAAACATATGTCTAACCAGAAAACTGTTGAAGTTTTTAAGATACATTGCTGCTTATAAACCTTATTGGGAAAAGCAAAAAAAAAGACATCATGTTGGTAACAAACCTGATTGACAGCTTCTCCGAAAGCAACAAATGCGAACTCTCCGCCTGGAGCCAGAAGAAGACCGGCTCTAATTCCAGATATGATTGAAATGCCGAACAATTTTCCCATGATCACAAGTAATATAGCCTTGCCCACTATCAAGAGTCCCAAAGTTCCCACTACTACAGGGAAGTTAGAGAGAAGAAGCTTCGGATCAATAGACATGCCAACCTGAAATGAGTGGAACTCTTCTTGTTAGTTTTGTGCATGTGATTACACATGTTTACAGTTGAAAGAAACATCAAAATCTTAAGTGAAGATAAAACATATATTTTCTGTTCCCGTCAACAATTTCTGACTCTTTTCAGAACTGATAAAGTTGTTTCAAAACTCATAAATTACCGTCATGAAGAAGAGTCCCAGCAGAAGGCCACGATATGGAGCAATATCTGATTCTACTTGCAACGAAAATTCTGTCTCCGCAAGGAGTAAACCAGCCAGAAACGCTCCTAATGCCATGGAAAGTCCAGCCTAATTTATATAAACGAGAAAGTTTAGCAGATGAGAAAAAATGGCATGGCGGAATAAATGCAAATGGCCAAATAACAAAAAGATCAAGGTCATACCCTAGCTGTCAGCAAACTAGTCCCGAGAATAACAAGAAGTGTGTTGGCAGAGAATATCTCCGCGTTTCGATTTTCTGCAACTTGCTTGTAGATTGGTCGAAGAAGCTGTGTGTCACAAGAGTGTCATCAATGCCTTAGATTATAACTCCAGAGGACCACATAAATTAGTACCCGAAGCAGCAGTAAACATTCATGATAAGGTCATGAAAACATGCCTCTTCCTGTTGTAGCTAATCTAAAACATTTCACCTCACAACTTTGGTAATTAACTTATTTTGATATCTGGCATCTCAAAAAGTTAAGTATCTGAGACTTACAAGACGGCCACCAGCAATAATGGCAGTAATAGCAACTGCTGCTTTGACTGCAGCAAGTCCAAGAGCTTCAGCAATGGCTTGAAACCCAATCTGAGAACAATAGTCAAAAACTTAGCATTTTACCACTGATACTATCTGGCATACTAGCATTCACAACGTTTCTTCTTACGAGAGCAGCAAATAACTAATCAAACCTCTTACTTAGATAATTACCAACACATGGCATTGAACACAAAAGCAAACCGTACTCAAGAAAAAAAGGAACCCTGATGAGCTTACCCCTCCTTTCGATGAATTAGGTGAAATAAGTGGGATGAGAATCAGTAAAACAACTACAGCTAAATCCTGTGAAGAAAAATAACAAAATGATGAGAAACTCCCAGCATAGATGTATTTATACACGTGAACAATGAACTCTGTTCTTAAACGACCTGAAAAAGCAAGACTGAAAATGTAGCCCGTCCATGTCTAGATGTACTCTCACCCCGTTCTTGTAGAACCTGAAAGCCAAATACTTTGTTTTTGTTCAACCAATTGGCAGCTTAATTGCATAAAAAAACAAACGAAAGGGGCAAAGGACTGTTACAAAATTCCGTTCCTTAAGATCTGAATACAACCAAAAATGTTACCTGAAGGACAACAGCAGTTGAGGACAGTGCCAGGCCATTTCCAATAACTATTGCCGCTGGACCAGCCTGACCAGCAACATAATGGGCAATCAATCCAACTACTGCTGCTGTCACCAGAACCTAGATTACAACAATACAAGTGTAGATTAGAGAACATGGACACAGAAACATCAAGCAGGCACGTACTGTAATTGATCTTCAAATAATCAATTCACCTGAGCGGAGCCTAATCCAAAAACATACTTCTTCATGGAACTCAGTCTTTCAACAGATAGCTGTCAAATCAAAAGAAAACAAAAACTTGGCTCTTCTACCAAACACAGTTCAAAAGCAAAAGCACGGCATACACATCTATCATATAGTACCTCAAGACCAATGTTGAAAAGCAAGAAAACAACTCCAAATTCTGCGATGGCCTTGGTTGCATGCACATTACGGATTATCGAAAGACCATAAGGACCAATCAGAATTCCAGCTGCTAAATACCCAAGAACAGGGCTGCCTATACATTGCAGCAGATGGAGCCATCAAGACAGCACAAATATCTCTATGCAATAACAAAAGAATCCTACTTACCTCCAGGAATTTTCTGAAATAGAGGCACAAATATGACGCTTGCCAGCAGTAACCACAAAAAATCAAGAAGGGAAGCTTCTTCCTCATTGACCTAACAATTGCAGAAATTTCAGTATGAAAAGTACATTCCACACAATATGCTTGGGATTTCAAAAAGAACAAGAACAATCATTCATACCTCCTGGTGAGGGATCATCTCAAGCAGTTTCTTAATTCTCTTGGGAAGTTTCTGCATTTGCCGGATCAACGGCTTCTTACTGGAAGAGACATCTTCTGTGCTAGTGCTGATAACATCTGGCTGTTGAAGCAACTGGTTGTTCCCCCCTACTCCATTGGAGTATAATGTCAGTCTGGAACGAATAAGAAGCTCATAATCAACAAAAAAAAACCGAATTTCTGTACTAAAATGGTGCTTCAAAAAATGATGAAATGAAGAGTAAAATTTTGAAACTGACCCTGCCCCAAGAAGTGCAAACCCAAGAACTAGCTTGGGCCATTGCTGCTTGACAGAATCAACCAGACTTGCAAACACTGTCGTGGTCCCATCTGGATTGGAAGAGAAGAAAGATGCAGAAAAGAAACGGGAGGATTTATTAAACGATGCCTTGGGAGAATTAAGAGAAGAACCCTCTTTCGGCAGATCTTTCTGTGTTTCTTGTTTTTTCGCCTGAACAGCAATCTTTGACTTTTCAGAATCTGCTTCGACCACTTTAAAAGGCTCTACACTTGCCTTTCCGTTCTCATGATCGCTTGAATCATGAGACTGATTTAGTTTTTGAGTCTTCTGTCCAACTTTATCAGGCACACGATCGGCTGTGTTTTGCACCGCTGAAATATCGTCAACTACTGGCGATTCCTTTTCACCCTGATGGCTAACACCTTCAATATTACTTGAGAGTACCACCTCATCCTCGAGAGGAGTTTCTTCATCCTCGAGAGGAGTTTTTTCTGGGGTCTGCGATATGGATAGAGACTTCTCTGCTCTGTGCAAAGCAATCTCTGCATCATTAACGCGTTGAGTAGCCTCAAGCTCAAACGCGACAGCTTGTTCAGCCAATTTCATGATATTTGCGACATCCTCCTCGGCTTTCAACGCACTGATCTGTATTGTCTCAGCAAACTCATTCAACTTGTCTACTTCCTTCTGCAGCTCGTCTTTTTTGCTCTGCAAACAACTCAGTTGGGCCTCACAATTTGCTAAATTCACTTGGCATTCTTCGATGTTATCCTTGGCAGCTAAAATGGCTTCCTCTTTATCTTTAACATGATCTATTTTCTCAGAGTCTTGAGAAGCTTCTGGAATACCATTACCTCCACCTGCTTCAAGTGATTCCACTACAACCCTAAGCCTTGCTTCAGCCAGAGATAACGCCATAGTAGCCTTCTGAACAGCTTCTTTGGCCAGGGATTCTTCATCAACCGTATCTCGCATAACATCAAGGGTTTTGTTGACCTCATCCCAAACACTAGCCGCTTCATCCTTGAGTGCAATCGCAGTTTCTGATATGCTCTGAGCCTTTTCCTCGAACATGGCACTGTTGAGCCTAGCAACTTCCAATTCCTTGACAGCCTTGCGTAGTAACTCCCTGAGATGTTCCAAACTATCAGTTTCGTTTTCGGCTCTCACATCTGTTTCTTCGTTCCAAAGTGTGGCTTCGCCCGCGTTTGGATCATTGCTATCGACATCAACAAGAGAATCATTACCATGACAGTGTGACCTAAATCCAAAGGGGATGTGTTTAGATGGGCGGCCATAGGCAACAATTGGATGCAAATGGCTGTAAAACGTTGCAGTGAAACCGGCATTCAAAGTCAAAGTAGCACTTGGTGCTACATTCCTCCTTAATCTGTAACCCACTTTGGAACAAGTCTGGTGATCCCAGAATCTATTGCTGATTCGAACATGTTTCGACCGATTTGGCAAGCAGTAGTAACTCGCACCATCACCACCAAGAAGTAAAATCGGCCGCTGAATAATAGACGCAGAATCCATGTCGAATCAATCTAGAAGCAGCCGGAGCCACCAAAATCACATTCCAACTTGAGACAAAAAAAATCAAAACTCGGAGACTAACCGATCATGGAAAATAGAGTTTAGCAGAGCCCCACGACTGATCAAATTGGCTCCTCTGATATATATTTTCTTCACTTCCGTTTCAAATGTTTCTCCCCGACTCTTCAAAATCGCATGAGAAAGTACAAAATCGCCACCAACCTTTCATGGCAATCAAAAGGGGTTTTTCCAACAAAACCCTCAAGCTATACAGTCTTTTTGTAAATATACCATACTACTATAACCTCCAAATTTCAAAATGACCCATTAAGTTGTAAATTGGTAATATTTTCCAACCCTGATTTCAAAATGACCTCACCACCAATCTATTTATTTACCAGAGTCTTCTCTTCTTTTTTGGCAACACAGTCATTTATTTTATTTTATGTTACAATCGTATTTTCGTAAGTTTACTACACTGGATTGGTGGTTTAGCCCACGTCCGTCAAATGATAAAGCTAAAGGGACTGTTTGGCTACACTTTTTAGGCACTAACCCCCATGGTCATTACTCAACTCAATAATGACCACAACTTAACCACAGATATCAAACCAAATTATTACTGTTAGTCCCATCCGTTGCCGTGGCCATCATATTCATGGGATTCAAATACGTCGTCTCCTTTGTTTATTCTTTAGCTTCCACAAACACAAGTTAACATAATGGTTTTAGGCTCTCATAAACTCAACCATGTCTCAATCTCTCTCTCTCTAGACAATCTCACATAGAAATCCAACCTTGTTGCCCTTCACATTCCGCATAAGGACAAAAAAATCAGTTCAGCTAGAGCTAATAATTCTTGAATATACAACTTAAAGAGAGATCATTTACAGCAACATTTAAAAAATAAAACAAAAAAACAGATGTCGGAAATATTGTTTGAAGATATGCTTTTTCTTTGGGTTCTGGAGGATGCTAAGAAATAGAAGCATATTTCCCTCTGCAAGTGTTCAAATCTGGTTCTTCTGAGATCAGAGACTTAACCCAAAGTGAGAGATATATACTGAACATGAACATATGATGGATCCTCGATCTGATGTTTCTGTTCACCATACACCACGACTAACAATATACATATGTTAAAGGGACATACCATTTTCCATGAAAGAAGAAACTAGCAGCAAAAAGGTGAAAACTGTTCTTTTTCTTACCAGAATGAAAAAAAAAGGTCATCAGATAGCGAGTGAGCCTCCTTCGATTATCTGGTTATCGTCAGATACATCCGACGGTTGAGGTTTAGGCTTACTCGTAGTCCTCGAGAAACCATAGCCCAGAGAGCTTCCACTTGTTTCACATAGCTGCCATTACCATTATACCATATCACAATGCAAACCAATCAGACCAAACCAGATTTTGACTTAGAAAAACAAAAACAAAGAAACGCCATGAGTTTGATCGAAAATGAAACGCACCTCCGTTAGTTCAGACAGGTGGCGGGTTCTGAACTCGTTGATCGTGTTTGCGATTTCTGATGTCGGAAGTTTCGCCTGACAAGGTTTTAATCCAAAAAATGATCATACACTGTGTTTGTTCTGTGTTTTAGAATGATTTCAACTGACAAAAAATCAATATGTTATACCTGAGCAAGAACAGCAGCTGCCAGCTGTAGACTTGGCTCCAGAGTCTCCGGGACAACCTACGAGTTTTTGTGATCGAGATTTATTAGTGTACGATCAGCAAAGCATATATCTCTAGTGGAAAGTGAAGCGGTTTGTGAGCATTACAGCAGTAGCACCGGCTTTTTCTAGATTAAGACCATGAACAACGTCGTGTGCACGGACAAAGGTCTTGACATTGGGGTAATACTTGCTCAAAGCCCAGACACATCTGTAATTTGCTCCTGGTGCGTCTAAGGCAACCACAGCAGCACATGCTCTTTCAGCTCCAATTTTGTGGAGAACCTGTTTGTTTGCACAAGTTAAGTAAAATTTAAATGCTGGTATAATCTGTAATTGTCTCGTGCGTCTTTTTCTTCTTCTTTGTGTACCTCTCTACTACCGGCATCTCCAAAATAAACAGGGAGATCCAAGGAACGCGCGATGGTCACTCTTTCACTGCAAATAAATACGCGGTTTTCAGGTAAGCAACGAATGTGCGGAAGAGTTATCGGAAATTGGCTGGCGCAATACAAACAGTCTAATATACAAGAATGTTAAATCAGAGAGGTTAAAATGTGATCTCAATGTGTGAGGAAGTTACTGATAGTGTCCACATTTTCGGTTTATTACGAGAACAGGATATTTAAAACCAACTTTCTCCCACAAAATGATACAGTACTCCGACAATACATCCACAATACAGGAAATGAATAATGTTACCTGCTGACATCGAGGGCGACGAATGGGATAAGTCTTTCTGAGAGAAGCTGAGCAATTATCTGGAAGTAAAAATAGATAATGGCGAAGAAGTTTAGAAACTCCAAGATATCCTGTAAACCAGACTATCTACACAGAGGTTCTCATGTAAAGAGCATAAAATGAAGAAGTTCAGATAATTATAAACCTGACCAACTCGTCCAAATCCACATATGATTATGTGATCCTGCAAATCATCCGTCTGCAAAATAAATCCAGACAAGAAAAAGAGGGATTAGACATCAAATAGCCTTGTAATGATTTCACCTACCAAGGAATCTGTGAGCTTCAGAACGACACTAAAGTCTATACACGTATCATCAAGATTCCTACCTCGCTTTCAACTGGCAATAAACTTCGAACATCATGCAACTCAAACCGGGATGCAATTAACTGGCCACCAGCAGCTAACCAAGGCGTGATTGCCATTGAGATTCCCACAACAAGAAACAGCAACGAAGATAACTGAGGAGACATTATACCCTGGAAGAACAAATCATTTTAAGGGCGTTAGGAAGAAATAAACAGTGGAAATAAACATATGTCTAACCAGAAAACTGTTGAAGTTTTTAAGATACATTGCTGCTTATAAACCTTATTGGGAAAAGCAAAAAAAAAGACATCATGTTGGTAACAAACCTGATTGACAGCTTCTCCGAAAGCAACAAATGCGAACTCTCCGCCTGGAGCCAGAAGAAGACCGGCTCTAATTCCAGATATGATTGAAATGCCGAACAATTTTCCCATGATCACAAGTAATATAGCCTTGCCCACTATCAAGAGTCCCAAAGTTCCCACTACTACAGGGAAGTTAGAGAGAAGAAGCTTCGGATCAATAGACATGCCAACCTGAAATGAGTGGAACTCTTCTTGTTAGTTTTGTGCATGTGATTACACATGTTTACAGTTGAAAGAAACATCAAAATCTTAAGTGAAGATAAAACATATATTTTCTGTTCCCGTCAACAATTTCTGACTCTTTTCAGAACTGATAAAGTTGTTTCAAAACTCATAAATTACCGTCATGAAGAAGAGTCCCAGCAGAAGGCCACGATATGGAGCAATATCTGATTCTACTTGCAACGAAAATTCTGTCTCCGCAAGGAGTAAACCAGCCAGAAACGCTCCTAATGCCATGGAAAGTCCAGCCTAATTTATATAAACGAGAAAGTTTAGCAGATGAGAAAAAATGGCATGGCGGAATAAATGCAAATGGCCAAATAACAAAAAGATCAAGGTCATACCCTAGCTGTCAGCAAACTAGTCCCGAGAATAACAAGAAGTGTGTTGGCAGAGAATATCTCCGCGTTTCGATTTTCTGCAACTTGCTTGTAGATTGGTCGAAGAAGCTGTGTGTCACAAGAGTGTCATCAATGCCTTAGATTATAACTCCAGAGGACCACATAAATTAGTACCCGAAGCAGCAGTAAACATTCATGATAAGGTCATGAAAACATGCCTCTTCCTGTTGTAGCTAATCTAAAACATTTCACCTCACAACTTTGGTAATTAACTTATTTTGATATCTGGCATCTCAAAAAGTTAAGTATCTGAGACTTACAAGACGGCCACCAGCAATAATGGCAGTAATAGCAACTGCTGCTTTGACTGCAGCAAGTCCAAGAGCTTCAGCAATGGCTTGAAACCCAATCTGAGAACAATAGTCAAAAACTTAGCATTTTACCACTGATACTATCTGGCATACTAGCATTCACAACGTTTCTTCTTACGAGAGCAGCAAATAACTAATCAAACCTCTTACTTAGATAATTACCAACACATGGCATTGAACACAAAAGCAAACCGTACTCAAGAAAAAAAGGAACAGTGATGAGCTTACCCCTCCTTTCGATGAATTAGGTGAAATAAGTGGGATGAGAATCAGTAAAACAACTACAGCTAAATCCTGTGAAGAAAAATAACAAAATGATGAGAAACTCCCAGCATAGATGTATTTATACACGTGAACAATGAACTCTGTTCTTAAACGACCTGAAAAAGCAAGACTGAAAATGTAGCCCGTCCATGTCTAGATGTACTCTCACCCCGTTCTTGTAGAACCTGAAAGCCAAATACTTTGTTTTTGTTCAACCAATTGGCAGCTTAATTGCATAAAAAAACAAACGAAAGGGGCAAAGGACTGTTACAAAATTCCGTTCCTTAAGATCTGAATACAACCAAAAATGTTACCTGAAGGACAACAGCAGTTGAGGACAGTGCCAGGCCGTTTCCAATAACTATTGCCGCTGGACCAGCCTGACCAGCAACATAATGGGCAATCAATCCAACTACTGCTGCTGTCACCAGAACCTAGATTACAACAATACAAGTGTAGATTAGAGAACATGGACACAGAAACATCAAGCAGGCACGTACTGTAATTGATCTTCAAATAATCAATTCACCTGAGCGGAGCCTAATCCAAAAACATACTTCTTCATGGAACTCAGTCTTTCAACAGATAGCTGTCAAATCAAAAGAAAACAAAAACTTGGCTCTTCTACCAAACACAGTTCAAAAGCAAAAGCACGGCATACACATCTATCATATAGTACCTCAAGACCAATGTTGAAAAGCAAGAAAACAACTCCAAATTCTGCGATGGCCTTGGTTGCATGCACATTACGGATTATCGAAAGACCATAAGGACCAATCAGAATTCCAGCTGCTAAATACCCAAGAACAGGGCTGCCTATACATTGCAGCAGATGGAGCCATCAAGACAGCACATATATCTCTATGCAATAACAAAAGAATCCTACTTACCTCCAGGAATTTTCTGAAATAGAGGCACAAATATGACGCTTGCCAGCAGTAACCACAAAAAATCAAGAAGGGAAGCTTCTTCCTCATTGACCTAACAATTGCAGAAATTTCAGTATGAAAAGTACATTCCACACAATATGCTTGGGATTTCAAAAAGAACAAGAACAATCATTCATACCTCCTGGTGAGGGATCATCTCAAGCAGTTTCTTAATTCTCTTGGGAAGTTTCTGCATTTGCCGGATCAACGGCTTCTTACTGGAAGAGACATCTTCTGTGCTAGTGCTGATAACATCTGGCTGTTGAAGCAACTGGTTGTTCCCCCCTACTCCATTGGAGTATAATGTCAGTCTGGAACGAATAAGAAGCTCATAATCAACAAAAAAAAACCGAATTTCTGTACTAAAATGGTGCTTCAAAAAATGATGAAATGAAGAGTAAAATTTTGAAACTGACCCTGCCCCAAGAAGTGCAAACCCAAGAACTAGCTTGGGCCATTGCTGTTTGACAGAAGCAACCAGACTTGCAAACACTGTCGTGGCCCCATCTGGATTGGAAGAGAAGAAAGATGCAGAAAAGAAACGGGAGGATTTATTAAACGATGCCTTGGGAGTATTAGGAGAAGAACCCTCTTTTGGGAGATCTTTCTGTGTTTCCTGTTTTTTCGTCTGAACAGCAATCTTTGACTTTTCAGAATCTGCTTCCACCACTTTAGAAGACTCTACACTTGGCTTTCCATTCTCATTATCACTTGAATCATGAGGCTGAGTTAGTTTTTGAGCCTTCTGACCAATTTTATCAGGCACACGATCAGCTGTGTTCTGCACCGCTGATAGATCTTCATCTACTGGTGATTCTCTTTCAACCTGAAGGCTAACATCTTCAATATCACTTGAGACTACCACCTCATCCTCGAGAGGGGTTTCTTCTGGGGTCTGCGAGATGGATAGAGACTTCTCTACTCTCTGCAAAGCAATCTCTGCATCATTAACGCGTTGAGTAGCCTCAAGCTCAAACGCTACAGCTTGTTCAGCCAATTTCATGATATTTGCGACATCCTCCTCGGCTTTCAATGCACTGATCTGTATTGTCTCAGCAAACTCATTCAACTTGTCCACTTCCTTCTGCAGCTCGTCTTTTTTGCTCTGCAAACAACTCAGTTGGGCCTCACAAGTTGCTAAATTCACTTGGCATTCTTTTATGTCATCGTTGGCAGCTAAAATGGCTTCCTCTTTATCTTTAGCATGATCTATATTCTCAGAGTCTTGAGAGGCTTCTGGAAGACCATTACCTCCACCTGCTTCAAGTGATTCCACTAGAACCCGAAGCCTTGCTTCAGCCAAAGATAACGCCATAGTAGCCTTCTGGAAAGCTTCTTTGGCCACAGATTCCTCATCAACCGTATCTCGCATAACATCAAGTGTTTTATTTACCGCATTCCAAGCGCTAGTTGCTTCATCCCTGAGTGCTATCGCAGTTTCTGAGATCCTCTGAGCCTTTTCCTCGAACATGGTACTGTTGAGACTAGCAACTTCCAATTCTTTGACAGCCTTGTGTAGTAACTCCCTGAGATCTTCCAGACCGTCAGTATCGTTTTCGGCTCTCGCATCTTTTTCTTCTTTCAAACGTGTAGCTTCACTTTCGTCAGAAATATCCCTATTTCGATCATTACCAAGCGAATCATTACCTTGACAACAGATGCTAAATCCAAAGGGGATATGTTTAGGTTGGCCAAGTATTGACTTTCTAGGACTGTAGAATCTCCCGGCGTTCAGAGTCAAAGCAGCAATTTGCGCTACATTCCTCCTCAATCGGGTACCTCTGGGACACAGTTTCGCACTAATCAACCGATTTGGCAAGTAGAAACTCAAACCATCCCCACCATGAAACAAACTCAGCCGGTGAATACTAGACGCAGATTCCATGTTGAATCAATATATATATATATGAATATGCACACACACACATACAACACCCGCCAAGTTCCACGAGGCACAGAAATCACACTCGGAACTGGACAACCAAAATCCGGAGAATGAGATATGAAATCTAAATCGCGAGAGAGAGAAGGAGACTAACTAATCATGGAAAAATAGAGTTTAGCGAGCTCAAGACGAATCCACCGAGTTGGTGTGGCTTCGTCTGATATAAATTCTTCAGTCTTGAGAGGCAAAGTTTTTTCCCGTCTCTTCAAATTCTCCTCCGGTCAAAGATTCTCTCTCTCCTCCTTTTGAGTTTCTCGCCAACCAGACAAGGTAAGGTTTATTTTCCCGTTTCTAAATGCAATTTCCGAAAACACCCTCCACTTCTAGAGTATTGTTGTATTGTATGATTCATATCATCCGAGAACCAGTTGGTTTGATCCGGTTTTTATTCGGATGGATATTCTTTCTCACTTTAAAAGTGATTGCAAGAAAAATGACAAGTTTCAATTCAACTAAACATATTACTAGCAACGAATTCTAAAAATCAAGATTACAAAATGACAGTTGGCAAGAGTAGAATGCGAATCTCCATCAAGCATGAAGCATGTCGTAATCGACACAGTCGAAAATCAATCTTTTGTTTTCCTCGTGCATGTGTAAATAATAAATAATGTATAACGAACAAATTAAAAAAACGAAAACAAAATAGTGTCTTCATATGGAAACAACTCATTACAAATGAGATCAAAGATTTCGGTGCAACATATTCAATTCAATCACTTTCAAACTCACCCAGGAGATTTTTCAAGACTGTGAAACGCCGTTCTCCTCCTTGGGCTCAACGGCGATGTCTTCGGTGGGCTCCGGCGGAAGAGTGTTGCCTGAGGCGGTGCGACGGTGGTTGGCGGCTTGGAGGACGTGAGCGTAGTTGCCTTTCTCGAGGAAGAGTTGGTTAAAGTGATGCCGGCAGTAGAGGACGCCGTCTAAGGAGGCGTAGGAGGAGTGAATTAGAGCTGTCTCTTATACACATCTAGATGTGTATAAGAGACAGATCATGCACAGAAGATCTAAACACAAAATCTATAACAAGAAAATTAGGAATCTCGAATGATGATCTTGTAATGCATCATACCACAAGGGTTCCTTTACAATGGGTGCATCTGAAGCAAGACCTGTGGTAAGGCTGTCTCTTATACACATCTAGATGTGTATAAGAGACAGGTATTATATTAATGTTGGGAGATAATATGAACCTGGTTGAAAGTTTTTGCTGAAATTGCCAGATTCCTTGAAGAGTTGCTCGAAATGAGTCTTGCAGTACAAGACTCCGTCCATGGAGGAATAGTTGCTCATCTGCCATCAACAGTTTCCATAGATATATGTACCGCAATTATTGATATAACATGTATGTCATTATAATTCATGGCAATGGCATATATATAATCATGCACAGAAGATCTAAACACAAAATCTATAACAAGAAAATTAGGAATCTCGAATGATGATCTTGTAATGCATCATACCACAAGGGTTCCTTTACAATGGGTGCATCTGAAGCAAGACTTGTGGTAAGGCATTCCTTCAATGGACAACATGTCCACCACATAGACTGTCTTATCGCAAGCATTACATTTGTCGAGAGTTCCTGTGAAAGACATTTTTTTTTTCTTTTTCTCTTTTTCTTTCGGGGTTGTTTCTCCTTCTCCAAGATCCTAAATGAATCGGATTTTTTTTTTTTCTTCTTTTTATCAGATCAAGGGATCGTCTGAGGAAGTAATTAAAGAAGGAAACCCACAAAAAGAAATTAAGGATTTTTTTTTTTTTTTTTTTTTTATTACCTCAGACAAAGGAGGAACCAGCGAAATTTGTGTCTTTCTCTTTTATACGAAACGTTGTTGCAATTTGTGAGGTTGTAACGGAGGAAGATTTGCAAGATCTATAAGATAAAATTGGGGTGGCGAAAGTGATTGGAGTTGAGCAAAAGAAGGATTTGTGGTTTCTGACAATTTCAACCCATTAAAGATGTTACTTTAAGCCAACTGTCTCTGAGGTGGTGCAACCCATGTCAGATGTTTCAAAAACCTGCAAAGGAATATAACAACCTATCATTATAGACATATAATATTCTCTTTGTCAAATAAATTATGCTTTTGAGACATTTTTGTATGCGTATATATCAAGATACCCCGGTTGTTGTAAGCATTTTTTAATATTATATAAAAAAATAATAATTTCAAGGGATAAATAGAAAGTGAAGCACCACTAAGTCGATTTCTTCTTATGCACCATAAACATTACCACACATGAATAGCAAAAATCTGATATGTGTAAAGAAAGTAGTCTTTTTTATTTAATTTTTAAAAGGTAAAAAGTAAAGTAGTCTTATAACACAACTTGTTGACACAAGATGAGATCTGAGATCGTCTTTCCGTGTCGATCAATTCTCCTGGAACAGTTGACTCCGCCATCTAATATGTTCCGTACGACAACATTCAAAGCATGAATGCCTTTAACATCATATATCTCTACTGACACATTTTCATCGATTGGTTTTGCATCCATCTCAAGAAACGAAGATGTTGACAACAGAACTGACATGACGTTTTTTACCCATTGAGGAGTAATGATGAGTTTCAGGCGCTCCATATCTGGGGAATAATGTGGGATTAGTGAGAAGTTTATGTCGTTTCCTTTATCACCAGCCCGGCTATGAGCAACAGAGTAGAGTGGGATCTTTTGGCCAGATGGAGCAGGAGAGTGATCCAATCCAGATGAATCCGTCCACTGCTCGCCTCTCATTGTAGGGTTATTTTGATTTCCCATAGGGACCTACACATGGAAGCAATACCAAGGTGTTAATTGGGAAGTGCACATATTATAGTAAATTCTTTTTTTTTTGTGTCTCATTTTAACACACACAGTACACCACTAGCTTGATTCACCAAGGAATTTGAAATTCAGATCATGTTTATTTCCACTATCTATTGGTCATCACAACTAGTTTAGTAAATTCATTCTCACTAACCTTGCGGTGTTCCACTCGCGCAACTGGAAAACCATGTTTAAGGGTCTCTGACTCTGAGGCGTTGGTGTTCTGAAATCCAGTTTTCCACATTACAGATTCACGGCTCACCTGGATAGCCAAACATATAATAACATCAGAAGCCGTAAAATTGATTTATGCAGGGCCTTATTAATTACAATTTCATGATGGGGAGAACATACCAAACGCTTTTCAAGAACAATCTCCATCTTGTGTCCGGTACTACATTTTATTACGAGCAGTCAAGTCAAACCAAAAAGACCATCCATAATCTCATATGCTCTCTTTACACAAATCACTACTTTCAATACATTGAGATTTGCCAAGATAAAGTTTGCATAAGTATTTGTCAAGTCCCAACTCACAACATGTCTCAAATCAGCAGGATCTGGTACTACTGTAATTCTACTATAAGCATTGGATTGAGTCAAGATATGGCTGTAAACACTAACGTAAAGAGATGACCTAATTCCACCACCACCCGCTGGTCCGTTTGTATATAAAGCAGTAAACTCTTTCGTCAACTGGACCGCATGTTCCTTCAGTTTGAAAAGACCATCCATAATCTCATATGCTCTCTTTACACAAATCACTACTTTCAATACATTGAGATTTGCCAAGATAAAGTTTGCATAAGTATTTGTCAAGTCCCAACTCACAACATGTCTCAAATCAGCAGGATCTGGTACTACTGTAATTCTACTATAAGCATTGGATTGAGTCAAGATATGGCTGTAAACACTAACGTAAAGAGATGACCTAATTCCACCACCACCCGCTGGTCCGTTTGTATATAAAGCAGTAAACTCTTTCGTCAACTGGACCGCATGTTCCTTCAGTTTGAAAAGACCATCCATACGTAATCTAATATCTCCACATAACTGCCAAGATGATTCAGCGCCGTTGCTTGTCGCCTTCAAGCTATCAACCCCAATTACATAAGAAAGAATACAGTGATTAACACCAGGAATGGTTTCCTCCATCCAAGATCGAACCTGAAAGAAATAATACACTCATATAAGGCCAAATAATGAATAATGCTACTACATCCTAGACATTTTAACCATATGCACACCAGAAACTCTGAAGCTTTAGCACGTTGAACAGATCCATGTCCTCCATAAGATATCTCTCCCCATCCTTTCCAACCACACTCCTGCAAAGAAAGTACAAATTATAGAACTAAACCTAGGTTGCTCCTCGGAATCAGTCTAATCCTGTCTCTTATACACATCTAGATGTGTATAAGAGACAGGGTTTATCTGGTCCAACAGGATAACCAGGGACTGGCTGTCAAATATTAGATATCTGGACAGATAACAAGTCCTCACCATTGGTGCTAAAAATAAGGCAGCATCAGCCACTCTTGAAGTTATTATCACGTCTGGTTGGTATCTCTCCAGGCATTCAACAATAGGAGCTGCTCCAAGATAAGTGCTAGTACCCTTCAACAAGGAGAATTAAAGTTGAGGACAACTAGGAGGTGGTAGATAAACCATGGTAATCTGAAGTTGAAACTCTTTACTCTTGCAACATATTATGACCTACGGTCCTTCACAGTACACATAACCATGTGCGCACATCTTCTAGTCTATCAAAATAATTGTTACTAGCTGATAATATCACCACATTGACAAATACGATCAGGAGTAAGAGAACCAGAATCCTACCCTCTCAGAGCAATATTGACCACCAAAAGATGATCCCGAGCCTAAATAAGATTCAAAGACAAGGGTTAGATATATTATGGCTTCAGACAGTGCCGAATAGTCAGAACACAAACTACATCCCCCAGGGATGAAAGTAAATTCCATAAAAGGCTGCTAGTACCTGTTTCAACAAGCACCTCATGTGCCACAGCCACGGAAATGGTGAGCCCTAATTCACGGGCTACCTCAAGAACAATCTTCTGAGCCCCCGAGGGATCAACTACAAGAGCAAAAGACGACAATTAAATTCAGATGAAAAGAAGAAAAAAAACAGAGAGAAAAGAAGAAGGCCTCCGTAACAGATGATCAGCTCTTACTTGCACCCATGTTGGTGATTATACAAGTGCCTTTCTCGACAGCCAAAGGCAGTAACAAACGCATCCACTCTGAAACTGGATAACAGAAGAGAAAGGGATGATAATTTTGAAGTTATAAAAAGCAACCCTAACCACTCGATGGCTATTTCAACATAAATCAACAGAAACATACATACCACGAGGGTCGAAACCGTCACCGCCAGATGCCATACAGAGCCACCGATCGGCCAATGTTCGTTCGGCTAAGCACTCAAGGACAAGATAGTTAATCTCTTCTACTCGCTGAAGCAGTTTGAGAGCCGCCAATGGCCTATCGCCGCCGAATCCAGCACCACATCCGACGTATACCGTCTCCTTTCGCCTCTTCGGGCTCTCTCTCTGGAATTTAACAAAATCAATAATTTGTTCTCAGCAAAAATGGATGAAACAAAATTGAGTTTTCTTACCAACTTTATCACACAATCGCAGAGATTCTGTTTGCCGTCCATGAAAGTAGAACGAGATCAGGGACGTCGATCACCGATTGGTTAAGCTGAGGAATTTGAATTTTGGAGAGACGTGAAGGAAGCGAGTGGCCGAGTGAGTTTATGCTTCTTCTTTTTTTATTATTATTAAAACAAGAGTGAGTTGAGTTTCGTCGAGTGTTTATGCTTATTATCCCCATCATTTGAACTAACTTTTTTATTTTCACGCACGCAGGTCCCTCTTGCTTCTTCCTTGGTTCATTGGAAAATCAAAAGCCAATGGACGAAGGATTATTCTCCAGCGACTGGGGAGAGATGGTTTCAGAGAAGGTTATTTCGGCTTATATCTCTCTTCCCAAGAAGGGCAAACCTCAGGGACGTGAAGTCACCGTCTTATCCGCTTTCCTCGTCTCTTCTCCTTCACGAGGTCTCTTATTGCAATCTCTTGTTATTTTCACTCAATTTGATTTTGATTTTGAGCAATTAGGGTTTGTGTGCAGACCCGGAAGTAATAGCGTTAGGGACGGGGACCAAGTGCGTTAGTCGGTCGCTCTTGAGTCCCCGTGGGGACATTGTGAACGATTCTCATGCCGAAGTTGTCGCCAGAAGAGCTCTGATGAGGTTCGTGACTGTGACTCAGTGCCTCCAAACTCTTGTTTGCATATCCAAATCGCATTGTAACATGGTGGGATTTTCCAGGTTCTTCTATTCCGAGATTCAGCGGATGCAAGGGACTTGGGATAAGAGGAAATGTTGTCACGAAGCCAAGCGTCAGAGAAACGATAGCCAAACAAGTTCAATACTAGAGCTAGACCCAAGCTGCTGCCCTCGAGATGTGATATTTAAGCTCAAGTCGGGGTGCCACTTGCATTTGTACATTTCTCAGTTGCCATGTAATTAACTTCAATTTGCCTCCTCCACTCCATTTTCCTTTTTCGTTTCAAGAATGTCCTTAATGTGGCATTAACGTGTTTGTCATATGTAGGTGGTTGTGCTTCTACTAGTTCACCCTTGTATGCAATGAAAAAGATTCCATCAACTGAAGTAGATGAGTCATCGTTAGATAAAGGGCGGTCTGTTGTTCCAGATACAGGTAATTGCAACAAAGGTATTGAACTCTCCTGCCCGATGTTTGTATCAGTTTACTTAGGATCTCTCCATTTCAGGTAATGCCTCACGAGTAACAGACATGGTACAAAGAAAGCCTGGTCGCGGTGAAACAACACTCTCTGTTAGCTGTTCGGATAAGATAGCTCGATGGAATGTTCTTGGAGTTCAAGGTTTCTTCACTAGTCTGTTAATGTTTCTGCAAGCCCTTCTAAAAACTTTTAATTGCATCAGGCATATATGTCATAAAATACTTGCTCGGTGGTTTTGTTCCTGTCAGTCTATACCTCAAGTTTGACAGAGAATTTGTTGTGTCATTCGAGATTTGCTTATGGGAATCTTCTCTCTTTGTGTGTTTTTACTTCAGGGGCATTGCTTTGCCAAGTCCTTCAGCCTGTGTATATTTCTACCATCACTGTTGGACAATCCCTGCACTGTCCTGACAATTTTTCTTTGGCTGATCACTTGCGACGATCCTTGTATGAGAGGATCCTTCCATTATCGGATGAGCTACTTTCTTCTTTCCGTTTGAACGAGGTTCATTAGCTGCTTTCTTACCAAGGCATCATGTAAATTGCACTTCTTACTTGCAGACATTGTTCTAATTCCTTTCCAGCCACTGTTTTTTGTAGCTCCAGTACCACCATCAGAATTTCAGCATTCAGAAACTGCTCAAGCTACCTTAACATGCGGGTTAGTTTTCAATGCTCTTAACTCTTCATCACATGACATGTTTTCCTTTTCTTTGTTTCTTACAAGGTGACGATTTATTTGTTGTCTCTTAGGTATTCCTTGTGTTGGAACCGCTCTGGCTTACACGAAGTAATTCTCGGAACAACCGGTAGAAAGCAAGGCACCTCAGCTAAAGGAGCTCTGTACCCGTCTACTCAATCATCTATATGCAAGTAAGAGGGGAAGCCTTAGCCTTGTTATCCAAGCATGACCTTGCTTTTTTCTAGTTAGGATTAGTCTGTGATATTGTATTCATATCTTTTCCTAGACAGCGGTTACTGGAACTATTCGTGAAAGAACTCCATGGACACAACAGTGAATCTTCCAAGTCAAAAGGATCTTACCGAGAACTGAAGGTGCGTGTGATGCTGATTATTTTATGTTGCTTCATTTTGGGTTAACATGCTTCCACTGACATAACATACTAGAGTGTATAAATCTCATAATGAGTGTTTGACATTGTGATATAGTTCTCTGATTCATTCTGAAATGATTTTGGTTTTAATTCTATGCAGGACAAAGCAACGGATTATTCTTTGATGTCAAAGATTTTTAAAGGAAAGTATCCATTCAACAATTGGCTAAAAAAACCCTTGAATTACGAGGATTTTCTAATAAATTAGGCGCGAGGTATGTCTTCCGACTTTCTTTGCATCATTAGTTCATTCTCGTCAAAAAGTTGCTTAAGTTTGACAGTTTTGTTTATGGTAGCAAAACAATTAACTATTATTATGATTATTACGTTCCAAAAAAAAAAGAGTGCTGTTACCTTGAATCACAGAAAAAACAAAGAGCGAAAGTAAAACGAAAAAACGAAAAAAACCAAGAAAACGAAAGCAGAAAATATGAAATTGACTGAAATTAATTTAAGATGCGGTAAGTTCCATTCAGAGATTGACTCGTGCTTTGATGATGTCGATGCTCATCTCGCTAGGATCTGTTGCTTGCAATTCAACTTGAATCCCATCCAATTCCCTCTTGAATCTGTCCTTTGAGCTTGCATACAACATCTTACTCCGCACTCTTGATGTATCAGGTGACCTGAAGCAAGGCGATGTCTCAATTATATAAGTAAAACTACATTTTCAAGATCACGAGAGAAGAAAGACAAGGGCAAGAAAGTTGTACCATGCGATGAAAAAGATCCTGCTCTTCTGGCAATTCTCAGGAGTGGTGAAATCGAAGTCATAGACAGCATATCGGCACTCGTTCTCAGGCATACATTTGGTGAAATCGTCGTAAGTTTCGTCTGGATTCCCAACCATATCTATCATAACTTGCTGAGCCTTCTCATCAATTTTGAACACAATGAACCTATAATTCCTCTTTGCTTTTAACTCCAAGAACTTGAGCTTGCACTCACCGTTTACGTGCATCCCAGACGCTGAATTAGCCTGCACAAACACACACACACACACATTATATATGATCACAACACATTCCATCATTGGCAATAATACCAGATTGATCAAATGAAATGAAGGAACTTGCCATGTTGTCTGCTTGAAATCCGGGATTGATGATCCGAAACTAGAGAGGGTAGGGAGGGTTTTTAGAGGATGAGAGGAAGAAGAAAGAAGTAGGTTGGGTTGGGTCATTAGGCTGGTCACGTCTTTAAACCAAAATGACTTTGATGCTGTCACGTTGTGCCGGTATTATATATTTATATATCAGAGGGAGTCGTATATTTTATTCACGCATACATGTGGTGAAGTTTGTTCCGGACATCATTGAGGTTTCATGATGTACATGTTTTTCTTTGTTTTTTATTAAATTCTTTTGACTTTTTCTTTCGTAGACCTTGCTACTTGCTTTTTTTTTTTTTGTGGGGGTACGGATCTAGTCAGAATTTAGCGGAAAATTGGAGTTGGTCATTTTTTCTTAACATGGGTTTTATCACTGATATTATGAAATATTATGTTGAAGCAAACTTGTGGGATCCGAAGCAAATCATTCAACAAAAGAAAAAGCCTAGGATTGTTTGTGAATAAAATTTGGTTTATTGAGAGGCATATTATAGAGTAAGCTTTGAATCGAGCCCAAGAAAAGCCCATATGTCAGTAAATAAAGGTAAAAGGCCTATAACAGGAAATCATGATTACGGCGGGAGCCAAGGGAGTTATATACCCCACTTGCTTTCATATCCAACATCAATCTAAAATTCCCTGTGATGCTTTTTTTATTTTTGGGTTTTCCCCAAAGAAAACACCCAAGCAATTAATTTGAATGTGATAATCAAAATCAATTAATTGAATTGATTAGTGTAAAACTGTGGCCGCTAGATTCTTTGCTGACTGTTGCCCTTCTCCAACCACAATTAATCGACTTGTCGGTAATCGGTTTATTATTTTTGACTTAAAAAAAAAAGATCTTACATACATATATAGTTATGTTAAAATTAGAAGTTCGTGTAATCTGACAAATAAATCCTCTGGGTATCGACACTGACTTACCGTTTGGTTTGGCTACTTCCACATCGGTTTGATTGAGATACGTCTCCATTTTTGTGTGCTCTTATTGAAAGGATTTATAGGGTAGATTTGAATTGTAGCTACTAGCTAGTGCGAGTAAATAGGGATCCCATTAATCGATACGAACATCGATAAGTGTCTTTTCGATCGAGATTAAAAAGGTTTTTTCTGCTGTTTGTTTAATTTGAACCAAATCTGTAAGTTGGTTTTGTTTACCGGTCTCACTGTCACTAGCCGAGTTGACTCACCAGAATGGCAGCGAGTCGACAAGGTACGACCTCTTTCTATACCAAATCCTGTCATTCTCAACTCCATCTTGAAATGATTTTAGCTCCAAACCCCGAATAGAAAGATTCATCTTTAATTTGATATATCTCTCTCTGTAATTAATAAGTTTGGGAAACTTTCTCCTTGTTTCCAGGCTTTACCGTTGTTGCTTGTGAAGAGACCATTCCTTAATTGAAACGAAACATCGATGGGAGGAGGTCAAAGCTCTAAGATCGCTACATGTTTTTGGAATTCATCACACAAGACTGCTCTTCTTGAAGCTCCACATGTTGGTGAAGTCTCTGTGTTTGAACGACGAGCTCTCCTTTTTTTTTTATGGGTTTTATCGTGGCTCTTTTCTTGATCCTTTTTTTTTTGTTTTTAACGAAAATTACAGGAAACGACGAAGACAACAGTGAGGTAACAGATGTGCCGTCTTTTCGTGAATACACACTAGAACAGCTTAAGATCGCCACCTCCGGTTTCGCTTTGGAGAATGTTGTATCTGAAGATGGAGTAACAGCTCCAAACGTTGTCTATAAAGGGAAACTGGAGAATCATAAGAAGATTGCTATCAAACGCTTTTCTCGAATGGCCTGGCCTGATCCACGCCAATTCCTGGTATGATTTTGTATGTTTCAGCTTATCTAATGCCCGATTCTCGTTTCTCTTCAATATTTTCCATCTCCAGGAAGAAGCAAGATCGGTTGGTCAGTTACACAGTAAAAGAATGGCCAATTTACTTGGTTGTTGCTGTGAAGGCAACGAGAGATTACTCGTGGCTGAGTTTATGCCCAATGAGACACTAGCCAAACACCTTTTCCACTGTAATAATATATAAAAAAAAACACAAAGCCTTTGATCAAGAATCTTTTGATGCTCTTTTTAGATGCTGTCTTAGTATAAGCTCAGCACTTAATTACCTACCAGGGGAAACACGGCCGATGAGATGGGCGATGCGACTAAGGGTCGTTTTACACCTTTCAGAAGCTCTTGAATATTGTAGTAATAAAGGACGCACCCTATATCATGATCTTAATGCTCACAGAGTCTTATTTGACGAGGTAATTCCATAAACTAAACCTCTTACCATTTCTGGTTTATGCTATATCTTCCACTGAAGCGTTTAGGGACCTTTTGAAGGAATGCAATCCAAGACTTTCAACATTTGGGTTAATGATGAATAGTCTAGTCGGGAAAAGTTACAGCACAAATCTTGCTTTCACCCCTCCCGAGTATCTACGAACTGGTAAAATTGGTTCTCATGGCATATTATTATTCCAACGAAATTTGTATGATAATTGAGATCAAGTGTATGTCGTTACAGGGAGAATCACAGCAGAGAGTGTGATTTACAGCTTTGGCACTCTTCTGCTTGATCTTCTCACCGGAAAACATATCCCTCCTAGCCATGTAAGTGTCCATGGTAGCTACTATAATCGTTTCTTGGATTCTCTTAACTAGTTATCTCAGCCTTTTGTTGTGTGTTTAGGCCCTTGATTTGATTCGAGACAGAAATCTTCAGACTCTAATCGATTCCTGCTTGGAGGGGCAATTTTCCGACAGTGATGGCACGGAGCTAGTACACCTGGCATCTAGTTGTCTTCAGTATGAACCTCGTGAACGACCAAACATAAAAGTTTTGGGCGCTGCTCTGATATCTCTCCAGAAAGACACAGAGGTACCGTCTCATGTTCTAATGGGTCTGCCTCGAAGTGGTACTTTTGTGTCACCTTTGTCTCCTTTTGGTGAGGCTTGTTCGAGAAAAGACCTGAACGCTATTCTTGAGATCTTGGATGAAATTGGGTACAAAGATGATGAAGACGTAAGTCGGCAGGTTTTACGGTTATAGGAACTGTTAAATCAATTAGTAGTTAGAAACGTTATGGTTCCCATCCCATGAAGCCTTCTTCACTGTTTTATGTGACTCGTTTAAATGCAGCTTTCGTTTCTGTGGACGGACCAGATGCAAGAGGCTGTGGACTGGAAGAAAAAAGGAGATGTCGCATTTAGACGGAAAGACTTTAGTGAAGCCATTGAGTTTTACACGCAGGTCTGTCTTTCTTTCGCACTTGAATCTGTAACAAGACCTTGCTCTTGAGTTGACGACAATGTCCCTGACCACAAATGCTGTCCCAGATTCTTGATTTGGGAATGATCTCTGCAACAGTCTTTGTGAGGCGCAGTCTAAGTTTCCTAATGAGTAAGATGGCGAAAGAAGCTTTAGACGATGCAATGGAGGCTCATGGCATATTTCCTGTGTGGTACGTTGCATTGTATCTCCAGTCTGCTGCTCTTGCTGTCCTGGGAATGGAGAAGGAATCCCAAATCGCACTTATTGAAGGATCCAATCTCGAAGCCAGAAAGATTTCAGCTTCCAGACAGAAGTAAAGATTTTTTTTTTTTTTTTTGGGTTTTGGTAAAAGATGAAGAAGGGTGGATTTCTTGAAGGGAAACAAGCTAAAAGGTAAATCCATTGTTTAAAATTGATACATAAGAGGGGTTTACATGTTAAACAGTGTACTAATTAAACCCTTCGTCGTTGAAGCTAATCCATTGATACATAAGAGTTTGGGATGTAGGGGCACCAACCAAAGTGTGTATATTAAACAAACTCCATCAAGAGATATCGGACGCTGAACAAACCTTGTTCTGTAATGTGTTGTGCATCTCAACCTCTACCTCGGCAGGAATAATTGGGTGAGAGCCTCTGTATTCTTCCTTTGACATTCCACAGTAAACAGCTTCGGTGCCTCCATAGGTTATGAAGTTCCAGCCAAAAGCCGACCCTCCGACCACCGTGTGGCCATCACCATCAGAGCTGTGCTTATCAGATTCAGTAATAGTACTATGAGGTGTTTGATTGACCGCCTTTCCGTTGGGTAAGGACTCGCTCTTGGTTGTTTTTTCACGTTTGGGTGTTTCTCCAATCATCTCTTGGTACAGTTGAAGCATAAGCTTCATCTCTACAAGCAAGCAAGCAAACATCATAATTTCAACGAAAGTTGGGACTATGTGTTGAGCTAAGTGAAAATCGGAATAACAAAGAGTGTATGAGCTCACTCTCTTGAATTTCGGTCGCTGCCTTACAGTTTCTGAAGTCTGGAGTCCGTAGTACCTGTAGTAACAGATATCTCAGTTTTCAAATAGAGAGAGTCCACCACAGGACCTCCCCCAAAATGCATCTAAAATTTAATTAGTACCTCGAGAACTTGAGGGCGAAGATCTTTGACAAGGAGACGCAACTTGTAGTAGTTGGACTTCTCGATCTCAAGGTTCCCTTCCAACGCTCGCTTTCTGCCCCTAGACGACGGTTCCGTTGTAGCTATCAACGGAGGGGCAGCCACCTGAGCTCCTACATGTGGCTGAGCAGCGGCTCCAGGAGTAAACGCCGGCGAGTCCATCGCGACCGAGGGTAACTCAGCTGCGACCATCGCCGGCGAAGATCTCTGATCTGCGGCTGTAGGAAGCGCAAGATTTGAAGTAGCAGAAGGAGGAGGTTCAGCGATTTGAGTTGCCGTCGAGGTCGATTTCTCCATTTTCAAAGGTTTTTTCAACCGCCCAAAGAGATCTCCTCCATCCACGCTCCTTGCGAGCACGGGGACGTAGCAGCCGGAATTATTAAACGACGTCGTGGTCAGGATTTATCTAGGCCCATATATATTTAACGGCCTTAATATATGGGCCTAGTGTAGATAAAATGAAAACGGCACGACTTCTTCTAAGATTATAACTAGATCTAGAACAGCTCGCAGCTTTCGCGAAACCTCGAATGTTTGTCTTGTGAACAAACAAAAGAGTACCATAGAAACATTGTTTTTAAAACCGGACCGGGTCTAACCATAAACCGGATTAATCATCGGGTTGGATTAATAATAAAAATCAAAAATAGTTGGACAGGCTAGAAAACCGAATCGAACAGGGTTAAAACCCAGAAACCGGCGAACCATTGAACCAAATAAAACCCAATCTAATAATTTGAGATTATTTTTAAAAAAAATTAATGGAAAAAATATTTTTAAAAAAATTCAAACATTATAATTATTGAAGTGTTTTATTTAATATGATCAATTATATTAGTACTTTAAATATCATAATTATATTCATAGAAAACAATTTAACACTACTATAAAAAATTAAAAATATAAAACCATATGACATATATTTTATAAAATTATTTTTAAAATATAATCAAATCCAACCGATCCAGATTAAATCGAGTCAGATCATACTGACTCATGACCCAAAAGCTTTTCCGGTTTAATCACCGGTCCTGTTTTAAAAACATTGCATATAAAAGAAAGAAACAGTCTTAAATCGTTCTTCTTGTTCCAAACATATTTTTTTTTTATTTTTTTTTTTAGTTCTTAGGTGATGAATTTATCTCCAATATCAACATACATGCTTTCCTCCTGTCCCAAGAGGGATAGGATATGTATGTACAATAGAAGTTCTCTCATCTAATACTAAACAAAAATTGTCTCTATGAAACATACAAGCCTCCAAGTAATCTTCTCAAAGAGATTTTGCTGTGGGATAAGAGCGTTTGCAGCAGGCGGAACACGAGCGTTTGGATTGACGATTAGTTTTTGTTCGAGATCCTTCAAACCTTCGGCAGGCCAGACACGACGGACGAGAGAGCATATACATCCTATGAGAAGATCTGCTGCTACTTAAGCTGCTGTCGTGCTCGTGTCCCGCCTGCTCCAAACAACGCCGATGAGATGAAAGACTTCCGGGAAAAAGCTAATCATTTCATCCAGTGGATGATAAGAAACATTTTCTCTTCGTCCCTGTCAACAAAGTTTTCCTCAAGACCGAGCTGCTCTCCTCCACCATCAAAGATCTCCTCCTCCATATGGTATTATCTCTCTCAGGTGTTTTCATCCCCCATGGTCGTTTTCTACAGAGGGTTTTACCTAGGTGGTAGAGTTTTCAGCAATCCAACGTTCATGTTCTCATTCGAGGTTGTCAGCCTAATATTTGGAGTTGGTGCGACCGTCGAGGGCAGCGGTGGAGGCAGAAAATATATTTACGGGGGTCATATAATAATTTCTAATACTATAATATACTAAAATAACGACCAAAAAATTATTATAATAATATATATTCATTCGTAGATTAGAATTATTGTTTCATTTGTTATTGTATTAACCTGTTTTTCAATAAAACAAATAAACACTTACTTTTTATTTTTTTATTAATAGAAATAATTAGATGTAACTAATTAATGGGTTTCTTTTTCTTTCTTTTTTGGTCAGAATGGTTTCCTTCATTTTAAAGTTATTTGTGATGATTACTAAGCTAGCATTTTCAATTATTATAATTTTAGAGGGGTCAATAATTATTTTAAAATGTGTCAATTAATAGGTATTTAACAAAAGTTTAACTATTTTTGCAAAATTCATATGGGTCATTTGACCCCGCTGCTAGCATGCTGCCTCCGTCACTGGCCTGAGGGTGTTCTTTTCGCTTAATTTGGCCTCAAGGAGTAGATGGAGATAGTTGTCGACATCTACGTCTTGTTACTCTGCATAGTGGAGATATGTACAGAGTGTGTACATTTAGGAAATGGGTTATTGGGTGATGGATTTTAAAGGCTTGTTAGAATTTTCAAAATCTATTGTTATTGGTTTATGAATTATGGTATTCTTATAAAAATATAGTGTTATTAGTTGATGGACTATGTCACTTATAAAAACCTAGTGTTATTGGTTAGATAATTTTTAAAATCCATACAAAATATATTGTTATTCAAAAAATTTAGATTTTAAGAATTCTATGATTCCATTAAGATCTTTATTATTGAGACTTTTCGTTTTTATTTAAAAGATTCAGTGATTTCATAAAGATCACAAATTTTTATTTTTATCTTATTTTTGTTGTTGTTGTAAAAGTGTGAAAAAGGAAACAGACTTTAGGAGGAGCTCGTATCCCGCCTGCTGCAAACAACATCGATGAGTGGATTGCCGCTGAGTGAAACGCCCCTGAGTGGAAAGACTTCTTGAAAACAGCCAATGACTTCATCCAATGGATGATAACTAATGTGTTTTTATTCGTTCCCTTGAAATTTTTTATAAATACCGAGCATATTTTTTCTTCGGCGTTGCAGCAGTCTGTGAGGTGCTTCTCTTCGCTGAACCCGGCCTGTGGGGATGGACGGCCGGAGCTGTGGTTTTCTACGTCGTCAACTCGTCATACTCCTGCAGTGAAGATTTGGGATTGCCTAAGTCATTATGGTGTGATTGCTTTTGGTTAATTTGGTTAAAAAACTTATTAATTAGTTAATGCTTTTGGTTAATGAACGGACTTATAGTTTAATGCTTTTGGTTAAGTCAATTATTAGTTAATATGCTTTTGGGTAATTTGGAAGTTATTTGTCTTCTTTATGCTTTTAAGACAATATATATTTTGAACTAATCAGCTCATGGCTATGTGGCAATGTTTACCTTTTGGCTTTTTATAATATTTCAAAAGGATACTTGGATCATTTTTTAAACAGAATTAAGATTTGTCAATTATTCGAATGCACAAAATATAATATTTTTAGGAGACGTCATTGAAAAGGATTTGTCTCACTAGATTACAAGACATTACACCAATATAAACACGTGAGGAGGCCTAGTTTCCTAAAGTAAAAGAATTCTAAAGATACTCATAAAATAGATTGATACTGATAATGTTGTACGAAAGGCCCGTCATTTGATTTTCCAAAACAACCCATATATTCTCAAAATACAGTAGGATGTTACGGTGGCTTGAGGGCCCAATACGCCCGGTTAATTAACACAAAATTAAGTTAATTGGTTATTTTAAATTGTTTTATTTAGATCTAGACTCCCCGTATTGTATTAAAATTTTTAGTCAAACCAAAATAAATGAATAGATTAAAAAAAAACCATTGTACATTCTACATGATCTAATTCGTCAACTCGGTTACATGGCACATGTACGGCGACATGGCTCGATCCGTGTGTGATTTGCGCAGACGATAGTAAAAAGATGTAGCTGAACATGAATGCAGCACAACCATTGCCCTTATGAAATCTGGATTACTTTCTTTTACAAAAGACCACCTTGTAAAAATGTTCGCCAACCAAAAACCTCATCAAGTGGACAAACTAAATCGTAAAAGAAACATGGAAGAAAAATTCAATTGGTCACGGCACAAATAAATACTTTGTTAACGCGGAAAGAAAAGACAAGTGGATTTTTCTACCTAACAAGCGCTACACACTGACACATCACAAAGCCGTCCGATTAGAGATCTGACGGTCTATAAAATAAACAAACACTGAACATACAAAAAAATATCTAATATGGCCGCTTCGCCGACTCGGCACACTCATTGACCCCCATACGCGATCTCGTGTTACCGTAAACGCAAAACCGAGCGTTCGTGTTTGCGTTTGCGTTCGGCGGCAGCAAATTCCTCCTAATACGGTTTCTGCGTGTACATGAACATATCCTGTAGCGGAAACATCTGATTACTCCCTCCTCCAAACGCGTTATCCACAGTGGCATCTATGTAATTAAACCCAAAATCAAGGGTATTATTATTGTCCTTGGCAGCAGCCGACCAATCCAATTCCTTCCATTTGGGCTCGCTCTGAACCTCGCTCGTGAACTCCGGCGACACCACATGCTCCGAGCAACTCGACTCCGTCGTGTGCAGCTTCGGCACCGAATCCGACGTGTCAAAATACACGAAATCACTCGCCGTCTGTGGCGGCGGAGGAGGCATACCCATATCCGTCAACCTCGGCTTCTCCTCCACGACTTCATCGGTGACTCCGCCGTTAACCACCGGCGGCGGTGGTCCTCGCCTCTCGATGGCTCCTTTTTTATTGTAAATCCGGCAAAGAACCCAATCATCCAGCTGGAAAAATCAACACCGTCGGATCAGATTAAAAAGGAAACACAAGGATTGAAACAAGGAGATGTCAGTTGTATGTATATACATACCCTGAGACTATTCTTCTTCTTGCGAACCGATCGGTCAACGTCGGCGAGACGGTACTCGTGCATAATCCAATTGGTTTTCTCTCCTTTGGGAGCTTTTCCGGCGTAGAAAACCAGAGCTTTCTTAATTCCGACCGGTTTAGGAACACCGATGGGTTTATCAGCTCCTGTCGCTTTCCAGTAACCAGAACCAGCCGAGCGGTTAGGACGAGAACCGTTGGGATATTTTCTGTCTCGGGGAGAGAAGAAATACCATTCCTTCTCACCATACAAGGCTAAACCTGTGGTTAAACCTCGCGTAAGCAGAAAATCTCAGATTTAGAATCAAAAATCTGGCAAATTAAAGAAAGAAAAAAGAGTACCTGGAAGCTCCCACGGATCGTATTTGTAGAGATCGATCTCAGCGATGATAGGAACGGCGATTGACAGAGAGGCGCATTTGCGGCAGAGATAGTGCATGACGAGCTCTTCATCGGTAGGGTGAAATCGGAAGCCTGGAGGCAGCTGTAACTCTGACATTTTCACCCTCTCTCAATCTCTCTTCTTCTTTCTTTTGTTGCCACCCACTACGATGAGATTGAGATTGAGATCGAGGGTTGTGACTTGTGAGGGTTGTTGGATGGATCCCCTATAGTATCCTAATCCTCTCCTAGTTAGTTACCTCTGAAACTTGAAACTTGGTAAGAAAGAGAGAGAAGTCAAATATATACGGAGAGGGGAAGGACACGTGTTGGGAATCTGGGACTTGTTGTGTTGGAGAAGAAGAAAGAGCTTCTAGAACACACGTGGGTGGATGACGCTGCCGGGACACGTTTCGAAAGGAGAAGTCTGATGCTGACGTGGCGACGAGGTGATGTTGTCACTGCTTACGTCTGTCGTCTTGAGGGTCCACTCACTTACCTCTAAAATCCAAATCCGACCGGTCCGATACGACCGAACCTGGGGCCTATCTTATATGGATTCTTCGTTTCCGGTCGGTGGATCTTTGGTCCCACTTCCTCCGTCATTTTTTCTTTGTCTTTTTGCGGGGCAAAAGCTTCAAAGCCGCCGACGATTAAACCGGTATATATAACCAGCAGCGGTTAATAAAGTCTTTGTATTCTCTCTTACTAGGCTCCATTTCACGGTTATTTACTGTACCCCTTTTTTTTTACTGAGTTTGGGTGTTGTTGACAATTATGCAACCAATTTGATTCCGTGATTTTTACCTCAAGATGTGACATTGTGTGTATTTGTAGACAAGACACAGGATAACATCAGCTTCTATGAAGAGTTCATCTTTTCAATCAAATAAAGATGGTTTTCAAAGTAAAACAAGAGGTTATTCTACTTATTATTATACTCTGTAACACAAGATATTATTTGAGCTAAAGCCAAGACGGGAGAGAGAAAGAAACTGCTCAGTTAGTTAGCTTTCCCCCTTGTGAAATCTAGGTGGATATATATAGTTGCGTTCCAAGAATTGGATTTGTTGACCCTCTCTCTCTTTACACTCCCTTTACAATTAGAGACATTGTGGCAATGTTCTTGTACACTCTTTCTTTGAGCTGAATAAATCCATCTCGTGCTTGTATGTGCACAAGAGGCCCAGTCTAGTCATAATCAGTAATGGGATGATGATGCATGCTTTACCAACGAATCGAGCAAAAAGTGATTTCCTCGCCAAAGATAAATAAAAATGTGATTTTTTAGGATGTCATCATAATTCATAAAACAGATTACATTCCAAGGAAATGAGTTTGTCTACATCATTCTTAATAGGGACCAAATGGTTTTTGATGTCGCAAAAATCTCTCTCTTTTTATTCGTACGTTACTAACTTATTGTGGGCCATTCAGAGCTTCGACGTCACGGAGGGTTTAGGAGGTCTAGCTTCTCTTAACAAAGCCTCTTGCGTTAAAGATACAACCAGCTGTTTTCACATTTTTCAAACAAACAAATATATATATAGGAATTATATTATATTTAAAGCATTTAGCAACGTGGATTTGATGCTTTGAAAAAGATGTGCTATCTTTTATAATCTATATATATATATATATATATCATGTCAAAATGTGTATTATCGGATTTATGTCTAAAAGAAAAGAGAGTACCTCTCCTTTTCTGTTGAACATTTGACCAGTGACAAAACCCCTAGTCACGTGCGCGGTTGGACTCACAATCTGCAAGAGGCATCGTTGTATGTGGGTGAATGTAAGACGGCAAACAAGTCTATGAACCACTTGACGTATTTCATTTTTGATGATTAAAACTTTCGTTTCTTTTTTTTTTTCATTAAAAAAACAGTGTAATAATGTTCAGAAGAAAGAAAAAGAAAAAGGATAGAAGAAACTACCACAAAGAGCAACCAGTCATCAGCTCTTAGAGGTCGGTGAAACCACATCCTGCAAGCCAATTGAGGAAAAATGAGTTAATAATTATTATTGAAACAAAGATTTGGATAATATCTCAAATGTTCAAAAATTATAAAATACACAAATATACAAGACTCATATATTTCACAAGGAAAAGATAAAAACTTACGCATGGTCCAGGCTAAGCGCAGCAGATCTCAGGCCCTTTCTACGGTGAGGGTTCAAACTGACACTAGCAAATATTAAATCCGAAGCAAATGCGACCACACATCTGTATAACAATGTCGCTTGCCAGATGGTCAGTTTGCTATGAATCATAAATCGAATTTCAGAAAGAACAACATACCATAAATTTGTCAATGTTAATATAAGAAAGTTTGAGCTTTTAAGAATCTCAACCCTAATCAAAAACCTATCAATCAGTGATCCTAAAACACCATTGATTCACTCGTCTCCAGTGATTATTTACTTTCAAAGTTAAAAACGTTGTTACCAAATGAAATATAGCAATGGTTTAGGTGGCTACCCTGTAGCAATAGTTTAGGTGGCTACCCTGATTTACACAATTGAAGTAGATGGATGTACTTACCGGTGCAAAGCTTGGTCATCAGAAAGCTTTCCCTTTGCTCTAAACCAATACCTCAATCTGCAAGAGGACTTTGTCAGAAGAAAACAAAACAAAAACAAAAATATTATGTGAGGTAAGTGATGAATTTCATGTGTAATAATCACATGAACCAGGTTGACCAGTTGTGCTTGCCCTCCTGGTGGAATGTATGACAATATGGTAATCTATAATATAAATAATTTATTCACAGACACCTCGGTGGAGACTTTGTCTGGTTTGTTGAATTACTGGGATCACAAAATCGAATCTCTATAGGCCATGGAACAAAATTTGAGGTTGCAACTTTGTTCCGGTAACTCCTGAAAGGAAGAAACAATTGGAAAGGTGGTCCAACGTGAGATTCTTAGATCATGTGTCAGACAATTGAAAACACTACCAACTACCTAGGTAGATGAGGGTCAGTTATACGACGTTCACGCAATTCCTCTAGTGACAGAAGCTGCAGCAGATAACGGTGAAAAGGAAAACCCTTACAATTTATTGAAACCCTTTCAAATTTGGAGGAACAATTTACCGTATCAGGATCTGGCGCAGAGGGCATGGTTGACTCCTGGTGATCAAATCCCTGTTGCTCTTTCTATTAAATCAACGAAAGAGATGATTTAAAAGCTAATTTCACAGTTTTTTTAAAGGCTATTCTCTCTTGGTGGCAGATAGTAAGAGGAGCGTATTACATTAACCATCTTGAAAGAAATAAAATGGAAAACCTGAAACGATGCCAACAATATGAATATGATATTCCCTTTCTGTATTGCATCTACTCTTCGGGTGGCAAAGTTGTTCCCATCACGTATGCGGTGAACTTGATATATAATGGGGACTGCAAGAGTAACAAACTACGATAATTAGATGAATTTAACAGCAGGCGTGGTTTCAATAGGTAAGAAACAAATAATTGCTGGCTGGCAAGAGCACACTGAAATTATGTTCATACTATCGATGTCTCCAACGAGAAGAAAATAAGAATGTAAACTGTGGACTATCTTCAGAAAATCAACAGTTTTTGATGCTGCAGCAAGTGCCTGTAAAATTTTGGCAACAAGTGACTTAGAGGTTATGGTTACCACTGACAGAAATGACACAGAAGAAGCTATATATGCAAATGAATTAGATCAGCAAGGTTTATCGAGACATGATGTAACTTTACTTGCAGCAAATGCAATACCTGTCCCATAAATTGTCCTCCGAAAACCTTTCCAAATTTAGGAGCATCAGGTAGAGTGATCCCCCTGAAGATATTCAACTACAAGAAAGAAGCACATAGATCCAAGGCATTTCATTCACCAGCAAAACAAAAACATAAGAAATGAGAAGAAGGAAAGAGCAGGAGTAGGACGTCCGTACTTCTAAAGGGTCCAGATGTAATATGCGTTCCACTAAAGAGCATTTCTCAACTTCTTGATCCGACTGCCAGATTGAATTTGTCTCAAGCAAACGACAATGATCACGCGGCAACACCAAACATGTAAGCTGCAATGACACAGCACGAGGGAAATTTGTACACTCCTGTCGTTTGCATATCTTCAGCTCAAGGACACTGAAGCCATAAATGCAAAGTACAGATAGGTTTCAGCAAGAACCTCGGACGTAGCAATTATGTCTGCTGAATGAACATGCGCAGAGATACCTGAAGAAACAAAAAAGATGGAAGCTAAGTATATCACCCAACCATATGTGCAGTCAAAAGGAATGTTCAGTGAAACCAAGTTGAAGAATGGTCAGTCAAAAGGAATCGTCATCTCACCATGGCCGAAGTAATCATATTGTTTCAAGAGAAATTCGGAACGATTGTCTTCTTCGTCGGATGGTCCGGAAACCTGAGCCTGCAAAAACGAATCAAACTGATGTATCTTCCTTTCAAGAAGCTAAATAAAACATTAGGGAAAGTTGAGAAAAACCTCTCCTGAGAAGATAAAATAACATCCATCCCAAGCTTGGTCTTCACGAATCACATAATCCCCTTTCCCTGCAATACAGTAAAGCTTGAGGCGACACAGCTCAAAGTCCTTATCTCTCTAACTTGAACCGCCTTTATACTCGCGGATTTACATCGTGAAAGCCAATACACAGATATTGAAGAGCTTCAAAGAAAACCGAAACTCAGAATCGTAGAGATCACCGACCGTAGCGTTTCAGAACAACAACTTTAGCGATTTTCTTGAGAGAAGAACTAGGCAACTTCTGAAGTAAGGGCACGTTTCCAAGGAACTCGACAACTGCAAACCAAAGCAACAACATGGAATCCTTCGATCGGAGATCAAACAACATATGCCGGAGATTGGAAATCTCGGTACATCAAATTTAAAATTTCTCCATCTCCGGCCAAAATACAAATACAAGCCGCTTACCTGATTCGGTGGTGTTCATGGCGGATTCGGTGTAGTCGGAAGAAATCGCTTGAGTATTGAGTAGAAGAAAGATGGCCACAAAAATAAAATGTCGATTCCTCCGACCTGGGAAATGATCGGGTGCCCTTCGGGTTATGGCACAATCCGTGGACTCGCTCCTTCAGTCGTTGAAAAATAATAATAATCATTAATGTAAATTACTTTATGACCCAAACCGCTAACTCCTTAAGTTGGCAGAAGCCTTTAATCTATTAAGCCCAATGAAAATAAGAATTTCAAAACTTTCTAACGTTATCTACTCTTTTGTAATTTAAAAGAAAAAACTAACTCCGTTTTTTACCAAAATCTATTTTAAATTCATGAATTACACGTCTAGCAAATTAGAAACGCACGAATTTAATATTTTAACTGTGTCAAATTCATACGACATAACCAACCCAGTTGTGGTAGTCGTAGCTAAATTTTGATTCGAATTTGAACTCCGTATAGATTGCAATATTTTCTCTTTAACTCTGTTCTATTGAACTTGCGCGAGTGTGTATGAACTGTCATTTTATTTAATTACTTTCCAATATCAGTCATGTTGGATTGGCTGACCTTAATTATATAGTACTAATACATACAATAAGATTTTTTTAAAAAACTTAAACAATATATAGTACTAGTTGTTATGAACTATTCTGTGATGTCCATTATAAACCCATAAGCCCATTAGATTTTACTTTGTCACCAAGTAAAATCCTCTTGTACTCCTATATAAATGACCCCTTATTTATTGGAATAATACACAGCAAATCTTTTTTCTATCTTCTCTTGTTTACAACACGTTATCAGCACGAAATCCTAGCCGCCTGAGCTAAGAGGTATTCGATTCTAATTTTTTTTTAGTGTTTAATATTCCAACTTTGAATAATGTTTATTATCAATTCATGGTTCATAAGAATGGATTACTTATCAGTATTATGATAATCTCCTGCAGAGATTCAAATCATATATTTATTTTATTGTTATTTAGTTTTATACAATCAATATATTATGATGAATTCTCCTGCAGAGATTCAATACACATATTTATTTTATGATTTATATTATGATTCCAGCAGAGATTTAAATCACATATTTATTATTATTTTTATACAATAATAGTCTCCGTAGAGATTTAAATCACATATTTATTATTATGTTTATACAATAATAGTCTCCCGTAAAGATTTAAATCACATATTTATTATTATTTTATACAATAATAGTCTCCCGTAGAGATTCAAAGCACAAACTTATTTTTGTGATTAATATCATGATGAATTCTCCTGCAGAGATTCATGTCACATATTTATCTTATTATTTCTCCTGTAGAGAACACATGTTTATTTTTAATTTATTCTCTATTTATGCACGTATTTCATTTATACTTTATCTATGCACATATTTTATTTATGATCTATTTTTGCACAAATTTGATTTATACTTTATTTATGCACGGATTTTGCACAAAATAATTTTCATCCGCACTTTGCATGGATTTATAATATCAGATCTGCACTATTCGAATATTGTTCATACTGTTTATGCACATATTTTGCACGGAATTTCTTAAACTGAATCTGATCTATTAAATCGAATATTGTTTATGCACATAGTTTGCACGAAATTTCTTAAATTGAATATGATCTTTTATATCGTATACTGTTTCTGAAAAAAAAAAAATTCGTTTTTCATATAATATCCGAATTTTGCACGGTTCAATTATTAAATATGAACTTGATTAGAACTCCCGAATTTTGTTCATTCGTACTGTTTTTGCACGAAGTCGTTTTCGCACAAACTTTGCACGGTTGTAATTATCAAGGTTTTTTTTAGATCTTCATTGTTTTTTGTTAAACCCGAATTTTGCACAGAATTGCATTATGTTTGTCTGTTTTCTTTACCACGAAATTTGCACATATTTATTAATCTGATCTTTTGTTGAGATGATTTATTGAGAACCTAGTTTAATGGCATGATATAATTAAACTAATGAATGATATGATTGATTGAGTTATTTTATATGATCTTATTATCTTGTTTATATTATATGTTGATCATATTTTTATTACATCTTTGATTATCTTAAGATCAAATACTTGACCATAGAACAATATAAATGCATAATCATCTGAATGTGATATGACCTAACTTTTTATGGATGATTGCATCTAAGACCACATGACTTGAAGTCTACAAGTGAATATAACTAATTGATATTACGTGAAGATAATATCATTGGTACAAAGATGTTAGAATATATCACACAAATATTGTTGTCTTGCAGACACATAATATAAAGATATTTGAGAAATACTTTGAAATTATATCTTCTTTTCTTTTAAAACTCAAATCTTCACCTGAAGTGAGAATAAAGATGATACATGTCTTGTTATTAATTGTTTTAATTATGCTTTTATTTATATTTTATTTATACATATGTAGTTTGATAATATTTATTTTTCTACCATCATCTATATGTTGACTGTAAAAGATCCACAAGTTCTTTACATCTAAGATTACAAGACTTGCAGTCTGTATCATAAAGCTCATTATGAGTCTTTGCATCTAAGATTACAAGACTTGAAGTCTATAAATAATCCTTAATTATGTTAAAAGTTATCTGAAGAGAATATAAATGATGCAGAGATGCTAGAAGGCATACTAGACTCTTTAGACAAATAATGTTGTCCTGAAGACATACTATGAAAAGAAGTTTAAGAATTATTTTGAAAAAAAAAAAATAATGAGCTATTGAGTCAAGAATCACATCCAATTGGTTATGATCCATTCCCTGAAGTGATTGTGATATTTTATATTGAGAAAGAAAAGAATCATGCCAATATGGATATGAATATGAATATAGATATGATTAAGGTCAAGGTCAAGGTCAATGAGTTTCTTTTAAGAACTCAAATTCTCATCAGAAGTGAGAAAATAAAAATGGTAACAAAGAAAAGAAATATCTCTTATATGAAAAATAAAATAATTTAGTACAATCTCTCTGGTAGTATAAAGATTATTGAAAGCTCTAGAAGAGCATATTTATTTGCCTATGGAAATACAATTTAAAATTTGTTTCAAAAGTTAAAAGAATCAAAGATAGAATACATGATCCAATTAACTTGGATATGTTATTGATTCTAGACTAGGATTCAATTCGAGATGGATGAACCTAAAGTGTCATCATCTCGAGGGGGAGAATCGATGAATCCCACAATCAATAGTACTTGATGAATCATTGATAAAGGAGAATCGAAGAATTTCACAATTCATAGTAAGTGAAACATCTAGAAGATTATGTTCACAGTCAAAATGATCTTGATGAATCATTTATAAAGTAACTTTAAGGGATTTCAAAGTTAATCAAGTTGAGACAGTAAGAAATGAAAAGTTGAATACTTTCAATTAACGAGTATTACCCAAAGCAATAAAAGTATTTTGGAGAAACTATATGAATATTCTACTAGATTGTATTACACAAAGATTAGTATAATGGAGATAAATATTAAACAGAAGTTTAATTTATATCATTGTTTGGCATGAGCCGGTTAGACCATAACGGTTCAAGAATGATGCGAAAAATAATTAATGTAGACATTCATTGAAGGACCTGAAGATTATTCCTAATGATGTTTCATGTAATGCTTACTTACAAGGCAAATATGATAATATGATTATCACTAGCCAAATTAGATTTGGATTTAACAAGATGGTTGTGTGTATTCTTGTTATAGATCTACAACCTGAAGTTTGCAAGAGTATTTGGTAATGCTAGTGAATCCACATCTTAAGCCTTTGATGATAAAAGCATAAGGATAAATGTTGGAAATCCAGAAGCATTAATTCGCATTAAGCCAACGAGTAATCAAAGGTTCTCCCATCAAAATTGGTTTTGGGTCAGACCAAATATTTTCCATCTAAAGGATTTGGATGTGCAGTATACATCTGCATTGCTCCACCTCAGCGATATAAGATGGATCCTCAAATGAGGTTGAGAATATATGTTGGATATAAATCTCCATTGATAATTAAATATGTAGAGCCATCCATGAAAGATTTATTTAAGGCTCGATTTGTAAACTGTCATTTTAATATTTCAGTTTTCCAACATTAGGGGGAGAAAAGAAACAGCTGAAAAAGATAATCTCGAATGAATTATCATTGATCCTCTGACTAAAGAAAGTGAATTGAAATTCCAAAAGATAATTCATTTACAAAGCTTAGTAAATCAAGTTACCAGACATATTTACAGACCCACATAAAGTGACAAAGTCACATACACAGCAAATCTTCTTTCTCTCTTCTCTTGTTTAAGGGATATTTATTCCATTATAAACCCATTAGGTTTTACTTTGTCACCAAGTAAAACCCTTTTTTGTACTCCTATATAAAAGACTTCTTATTCATTGGAATAATACACAACAAATCTTCTTTCTCTCTTCTCTTGTTTACAACACTAGTATAATATTACGCAGTCGTAAGTGGAAAAATTGGTTTGTTTGTTTTGTCTGGTCAGTTATTAATGCTCCATAACGGTGCGTCTCTCAACGATGATTAAAAGAAAATTATACTATTTCCAATAAATTAGTTCTTGATTATGTTGCTTGGAGTAGTAGAGAGTAGAGAGAGAGTATACAGAGTACCAGAAGAACTCTTTGTTTGGCAACATTGTCGAAAGCAGATGAATTCGCACGTGGTTAAAATCATTTACTAATTTATTTACCTATAAATATGCTACAGTTGTGGTAATAACTGACCAAGAGTTTTACTTCCAATATAGAGAGACCTGACATGATGAGTTGGCAAAAATAAAAGACCATATGTTAAGTGTCAGTGTCAATAAAGATCAACCAAAGATTTTAATGTATCTGTAAATCACTATTTATACATACATACGGATGATGAAATTATCGTTTTGAGTTGCCAAAAAACTAGAGTAAATATTTCGTTTTCACAGTTTCAAATATATATATTTTTCACAATTAAATTATAGTATACTATGTATAGTACACTAGGTGGACTTGCTGAGAATCTCGGGAATGCTATCAAAGAAGATTCCTCTTTTTATCAAAGAAGAAGATGAAATTAAAACTCATCGAGATTCCTCGTTTTTGTCTCTTTTTAGTGATTCACCTTTTATACTTCCACAGTTCCACGTACATGAAACTGATTTACTGGAAGGAATATTTATAACCATATATATATATATATATATATATATTTGTGTGTTGACATGTAGCACCCTATTTATAATTTTATATATTGTCATGTTGGACTAACATTGATATACACTCACGTATACTTATATGTTATGCAAATTATACACTTGTTAAACTTAAAGTAATACAATACAGTTTGAATCCTAGCTACTATTAGAACCTGTAAGACGTTATCACAAATAATTATTCAGTAGTCTTATAAATGTGTCGCACATGTTCTCTAAAAATTAAACATGCGCAATGCACTACGATAATTTGTTTCCTAAATATAATTCACTCTTTTTAGTATATTCAGATAGGATAATGATATTGTATTTTTAATTAAAGAGTTTTGTATCTGTATCTTGGAATCATCAATCTTTTCCCGGAAATTTGATATTGTTAAGAGCAACCTCATTAGTGATACTCATATGAGTGTCTTAAAAATTAATTAATATTAAATTTAATAATATTTTAATTTAAGACCAACACTAAGAATACATTATTTTTTACTCCTCCATTAGTGATACTCTTAAGGGTGTCTTAAGAATTAAAAAATATTTATTAATTGAAAATGTGTTTTTACAGTTAAAATTTATAATATAAGACCATTGGTAAAACCCAATTGTGGTTCTTAACTAATTTTTCAATATAAATTTTCCATCATTTTATTTTAAGAACTTTGCTAGAAAATTATATTTTATTTTTCTTCCATTGATAGAATCTCATCAAAGGTTCTTAAGAATAAAAGCAAACTCAACTTTGTGGAGTTAAATCCAACATTTATAGATCAACAAAAATAGAAACAATGATGAATTACAAAGGAGATACATACTGGTAGAGAAGACAAATGTGCCAAATGGTATTCAGCGAGTCTCCTCTCGTTTCGTTCTTGGCTAAGTTGGAAATTCAGTGACATCATTTCTTGCTCAAGCTTTGTGACTGCAGTCTCTAGCGTGGCTATGTTGGAAAGAATTTCTTGAGCCTGCCCAATTTTAAGAATCATCATCAGTGAAACAAAACGGCAGTAGTTCTATAATGCAATCACAATATCATGAGTTGAGCGAACATACAGGATGTGGAACAACACTACAAGTAGAAGATAGCTCCCAAGGATCTTTCTCCATGACGCTCTCTAAAAAAGTATGCAACTCTATTTCTTCTTGGAGTTTCAGTTGCAATCTTTTTACCTGCAACATAAAACTTCTTTCGGAGCTATAAACATTGCAAGTAATTAGAATATGTCGACACTTATTGACTTCAGAAGCACACATCCTCTTCAAGTTAAAAGCACCAGGAAGCTAATGCATACAAACAATGCCCAATAAACTATTGATCATAAAACCCCGGATTCAGATCACACTATCAATCTTATAACTCATAATACTAAAGATAATTAACAACATTCTCAATCTTAACTCCCGTAATAGCTCCGTTATAACACTTTATGGATCCCAATTCACATAACAGCAACATGGAATCAGTTCAGTTTGAGACTCACAAGGCTATGGCATTTCGTACTCATCCAAATGCTTTTACAAACGACCTGAAGAGTTTTTATCAGAACATGAAACCTCTGAAGAAACCAATCTTTGTCGATCATTTCGTCTCTCAGGTTGCAAATGAGCCAAAACAAGACCTCTGAACCTTTTCTCTTCCTTAGCTCGCTGAGAATACCACAACGAACCAAGCGGCTTCCCTTCGAGCTTTCTAGAATCAACCCATGATGGGTACTGAGCCATCTGAGCAATAGCTGCTTCCATATGAAAAAACACTTAGACAATCTTCAACACACCAAATTCAAAATCCCTGCAAAAGCAATTTTAATTTGATTCAACTTTCTCTGCAACTACCAAAACGTAAAGAGCATCATTATGACCATTTCTTCCATATAATCGACATAAATTTCACTAAAAGAGGAGAATTTGGCAACAATTAAGCACAACTAATGCTTCATTGACATCAATACCACAAAACCCTAGCAAGTTAATTTGTAGTCTGCATCGCCAAAAAAAAAAACAGAGAACGATGGGGGTCTCCGATTCAGGATTTTAGAGAAGATGAATCCTTCTGTAATTGAAAAGAGAAGATGAAGAAGCAGTGAAAATCGAATGATTTTTGGTTTAACGAAACGGAGGAGCCAAAGAAATCCTCTTTCCTTCACCCTCGATTCATTTTGGGTTTCACGAAAGGAAGAGCAAAAAAAACCAAAGAGACTGCTAAACAATTGTTTTTTTTTTAGACAACGAAGAAAAATAGGTCGACCCAATTTTTAGTAAATAAAGAATAAAGAAAACACAAATTTTTACCTTCCAATTAAAAATTGCCACGTACGAGATATATTTTTTAATATATTTTATTCTAAAGATACGCACAATTTTGTGCGTTGGAGGTGGTCTAAGTACTCTTTTGTTAATATTACGCTGGGCAGTATAATTTATTTTCTAGCTACTGTGAAAAATCCATTAAGAAAAACCAAGGTTTCCTACTTATTTCTGTAAATTACAATTAAACATTTTGTTATCATTAATATTGATGGATCTATACTCTGGCGGAGTCATTTTTCTGAAATTTACTGTTTGCTTGTCTAATGGGTGGCTAGGTATAATCTAACTCCTCGCTAGTGTGAAAAATCCATATAAAAAACAAGCTTTCTTAATTGTTGTGTTTTAGCAAATAATTAAACATCTAACTTTAACAGAAAAAAATAAAAAAAAATAATAAACATCTAGCTAGTTATCATTGCTGATTAACAATTGATTGCATGTACGTGTACTTTATTCATTGTACATGATTTAAAACTATTTGTTTTAACCGAACACAAGCTTTTGTCGTTGTGCAAATAAATGGTTTAATTTTTTAAATTACGAACCTATAATAATTGAAATATGGATCATATATAAAAGCTTGGGAGGCAGAGAGAATTCTCGACAAAAGAGGACAACAAAATTAATAGATGGGTGAAAAGGGGCAAAAATCTTAGAATGTGGTGAGGGGAGAAAGGGAAAGCTTTTTAATACGGGTAAAAGGGAAGTATTAATTAATGTGTTCTGAAAAAAAGAAAATCTCAATTAGTGTAGTAGATTTTTTATTTTCATTTCAGCATCACTTTTTTTTTTTGTTTCTTGTGGAAAATTCTTCTAAAAGTATTGCTTTCGGGTTAAAACCTCTATAAATTAATAATGTTAGGATTATGATATTTTATTAATTTATAGAGTTATTAATTTATAAGAAATATCCTTAAATAGCATTGAAATATATTTTTTAACAATAAATTCATAATCATTGTTTTAAAAGCACTGTAAAACACAATTCAACCAATGGTAAAATAATTTATCGAATAAAAATAGTTAAAAACACTAAAAATTAATTATTTTTTAATTGAAAGTTAAAAACATAATGTAATTTGAACCATATTTTCCCCTTAAAAAATTACTTATTGTAAAATGGAAGGAATATATGCAAATTACTAATTTATGATATTAATAGGACCATATATTTATATAGGAGTTTCAAAAAAATTATTATCTTATTATCTTATCGAATTTCGCTAATTTTTACAGTGGCCCGATTCGGAACCGACAAAATTTATTAATTTATAGTGATTATTAATTTATCGAATATTAATTTATAGAGGTTTTCCTGTATAGTAGTATTATTTATTAGTTATTACCCAAGAAACCAAGATGTTGACCCTATTCAAACCTATCCATCTCTTCTTCATGTCTGTCTCTAATTACTCAGCTTAAATACAGACTCTCCAGTCTCTACCTTCATTGGGCTAAGCTGAGAACTAGAAGGAAGCAAGAATAAAATTAAACTTGCAAGCTTTAGCACAGGCTTCTTCGTTTACATTTTAAGTTCGATTTGAAACTGATCTGGTTGTGCAGTTTAAACTATAACACCATATATATGTCCTCGACAATGGCGGATGATGTAGAAGCAATCAGGAACATCAGCTTGAGAAAACAACTCGCGGTTGCTGTAAGAAGCTTGCAATGGAACTACGCTATCTTCTGGTCATCTTCACAAATCCAAGCTGGGTAAGTAAATACATACCTCTTTTGCTTAATATAAGCAAATTAGTATCACACACAAATTTTAGAACTTGATCTCGTCGTCTTAGTGTTCTTTTTAATATGGGCATTAATATTGCCCTTTTATTCTTTTCATCAAAAAATTAAATGATTACACAACTCAAAATTTTATATATAGTTGTATGCCCGGAATCTAGAAATCCTACATGGATTTTATTCTTGTGCATATATATAGTTTGCGAATAATATTGTTCTTTGAAAAATCTAAGTCCATAAATAATCAAATACTTATATTTATGGTGTGTTAATGTGATTAGGGTTTTGGAGTGGGGAGAAGGGTATTACAATGGGGATACAAAGAAGAGGAATATAAGGAGCTATGAAGTTGATTCTAAGTATGGGTTGCAGAGAAGTAAGCAGCTCAGGAATCTGTATCTACGTATGCTCGAAGGAGATACTCATGGACATGGTCATGGTCATGATGATGATGATAACACAAGTGGTAATGTGATGCTCTCTCCAGATGATCTCTCGGATGAGGAATGGTATTACTTAGTTTGCATGTCCTACGTCTTCTCTCCTGCCCACTGGTTCGATCTCTCTCCCACATTGTGCAGTTCACATCATGTAGTTATTCCTTGTTCTTATCAGTGGGTCTGTAGTCAGCGCAACATTAATTTCAATTAAAATTAAATATTTTGATACCAAAAATATAGAAAAATGCAAAAAATTAATAATAATAATAGTATAGTGGGGTTTCACCTGATAAGATATGTCGTATTATATTCGAAAATAGAGTTTGTACTAGGCCCTGCATCATAAAACCTTTTTAATAAATCATATATAATATACCTTTGAGTTAAGTCTAAACAAGCCTGATGAAAAAAAAAAAAATACATAATTAACTTTCATTTGCATAAACGCTAATACTAATACTACGCCTACTTTTCATTAATTGCATCTGAAGCTATTCCTGTTTATAATTTACTAAGTTAAGTATTTTTTTTGTTTTATTAATTTTCCAAACGTCATTTGCCTATTTTTACTTAATTTCAAATTATATACCTAATTCACCCATTTTTGTAACCTCTTAATATATTCTCTATTTTTTGTTTACAGTGATATCAAGATTATAAATTGTCAATTTCTTGTTTTCTAATGCTTTGTTGATATCAAGAGTATTTATATGTGTAGTTTACCGGGTAAAGCTTTGGCGACCGGTGAGACCATTTGGCTTTGCAACGCACAACACGCAGAGACCAAACTCTTCACTCGATCTTTGCTAGCAAGAGTATGTTTCTAGAACCTTTTTTTTTTTGGACCAAAGTTTCTAGAACCTTTTATTACAGTCTATATACATAGTATCCAAATCTCACTTGTCTCTTCGTTCCACTTTCCTTTCACCTTTTCATGTGACGCTCGATCGGAAATTAGAGTGCATCCTTTCAGGTACAATTCAGAGCTTTGATCAAACTTTGGTGCTTACTTTGTATAAATACAAAAGTTTAGGGCTTAATTTTTGCATTAATCTTCGTGTCTTCTCCAGACTGTTGTGTGTTTCCCTTACTTAGGCGGTGTGATTGAGCTTGGCGTCACAGCATTGGTAGCTCCTTTTTTTTTTTTTGACATCATTGGTAGCTCTTTAAATCTCTCAGATAACTTTTGCTTCATATACACTCTAGTTTCTTGTTTCAGAATCAATTTATAGATTTACTTCTCACGAAATAAGTAATGAAAAAGATTGCAGAAGATCGTAACCTGATTCAACACATCAAAGATTGCTTGTCGGAAACTTCTAATCTCGAAGAACTAGAAGATGGGAACCATCAGATTTGGTCTGAATCGTTGCAATACAAGAAAACATTATCAAATGATCTGAAATTTGCCGCGAATAGATCAGAACGGAAAGATTTTGGTACGAAAGATCTCGCTTCATCCGGCTCTAGTTTCTTGCGTTGGAAGTCATCATCACTGCCTTCAGACACGAATCATCATCAGAAGCAGAGTAACGTGTTGTGGAAGATATTGCATGATGTCCCTCTGATGCACTCTGGAGATGTGAAGACAATGTGTCAAACAGAAACAACTGGTCTGAATCAGTGCGGTTCAATGGAGTACGAGGAAGATCCTTCTGATAAAATCAAAGAGAACGAGAATTTCAGTGTTCTTAAATATATGGTTAATCCCACGGTTAAAGAGGTAACCATTTCAAATATTTTCTCGAACGATGACAATCGAAGCCATTTGAATCTTCAGACAGAAAACTCTGTTTTAAATGCAGGTTGACAAAAAATCACTCTTAAGGAACACGATTAAGTACTTGCAGGATCTCGAAGCAAGAGTTGAAGAGTTAGAATTTGGTATCACACAAAGAGAGACGACGATTAAGGAGAACGTTCTTTCTAAATTAATCGAAGAGACATCAGAAACAGAGCAAAAAATGATGAGAGATGACTAGATGAGACAGAAGTGAGAGTTAAACTCAAAGAAAGTGAAGTCTTGATCGAAGTGAGATGTTTTTATCGAGATTACATAGTTGCAGACATCATGGAAGCTGTGAGTAATCTGAACATGGATGCTTTCTCGATTCGGTCTCACACTCAAGATGGATTTCTCTCGTTGAATCTTAAAGCTAAGGTAAATTTTGAAAACGAATCTTCTGTGTTGTTTGTGGTTTCTTAGGTGACACGATACCTTTGGGTTTATGGTTTTATTTCTTGTAGTTCCGTGGGGCTGCGGTTGCTTCAATTGGAATGGTCAAACGAGAGCTGAAGAGAGTAACATGTGAAAACTAAATCAGAAACATCGATTTTTGATCCCTTTTTGGTTTAGTTTGCAACTAGCTAAGGTAAAAGAATTTTCGATGTAATAATGGTCACAATATGATATAATATAATGTCATTGTTTTTTTCCTCTAAATTTAATTAAGATCACAGAAAATAATACAAGGGTGGAATATATGGTTGTAATACTAAATCGGCAGATTCCACATTTCCAAAGACAAAACTCCAACACCAAAAAATCTTGAGACTTTTACAAATGGAAAAAAACATCCAAACTAAAATAACTAAAATAAAATAAGCTAAAAACATACAGAACAAAAAGGATATATATAATGTCATTGTTTCTTTTGGATAAGAAAATTCACAAGAATTATTAGATAAATCATCAGATTCATCCTTGATATATGTAACTTTTCCCTTTTTATGATGGGGATATCAAATGATTTTTTCGGGGTTGTCATTAACGAAAGTGAATGATTAGTCATCATATAGTTATGAAACGAAGATTTATTCATATTGAAAACCACATATCATATCAGCAAATAGTTCCATTCGTTCTTTAAGGAGCAGCCTCATGCATGGCACCACAAAGCTTTTAATCGAAACTAAAGAAAAAGCCAATTCACAATCTCTACCGTACGATCAGACGATCAGTCATCCTTCTCATCGGACAGTCCACATTGTTCGAAATTTATTTTTTCCGGTCGCCGGTATACAGTATTGTGTAGAAAGTTTTGGTATAAATAAACGTTATAAAGATTCAAAACGTTCCTTTCAAATTTAAAGAAAAATCTGCAGAAGCTTTAAAGGTAAATCAAATAAAGACCGTTGCCTTTTTTTTTCTTATTCTAATTACGTTTTTTGAATTTCAAGTTTCAGACTCTCAGTACTGATCGATATCAGCGAAATATTTAATAAACAAATTTTATTTCTCGATAAATATATATATTTATATTATTTTTTATCTTTTTACTTTTTGATTTTGGCACGCCTAAAGCTAACGGTCTCATCTTTTGCTTTAATCTTATCCTCGAAATTTCACTGTCCGAAATTCCAAAAAATACTCTACTGTTTGTTATCTGGTTCAAATATTGGGAATTCGATTCATATTCTAAAGCTTTTCTGATAAACCACAACGAAAGTTTCAAGCTTCGGTTACATATTTCTTCTTTCCATAGAATCAGAGATCAACAAAAACAGAGGAAATTTTGAGAAGATGGAGAATTTGTCAAATCCCGATGAAAGCGAAGATATGGGTTTTCATCAATCACCCGGTTCCATCCATCCAAATGACCAGTCAGCATCCGAAACTCCGGTTTACTCGACGATGAGCACATATTCCTTTGCTTATCGTCGAACATGTTCTGAAACCTCTGGAGGCTTTTCAGACCATATAGATGAAACCAGCAGTTTATGCAGTGAAGTTTCTCCTTTTGATTGGCCTGTCTTAACCAAATCCAATTCCAAGAGGTCGAATTGTCCCACTGGCTTAGAAATGAAACAGAACCAGAGTGATTCCGATGAGAATCTTGCAGTCCAAGAAATTTCAGAACCAGGTTTTGTGCTCTCTCTCCCTCTCTCTTTGTCTCTTTCTCTATTTCCACTTTATCAAAATCTTGAAATTTTTCTAGGTTTTGTGCAGAATTTGAGACGATGAAGGAAAGATTCTCGAAGCTTCTTCTTGGGGAAGATATGTCAGGAAGCGGCAAAGGCGTTTGCACCGCAGTGACAATCTCAAACGCCATAACCAATCTTTATGGTAACTAAAACTCAGCCAGACAATTTTTTTCGAGTTTCAAAAGCCAATCTAGAGAAGCTGTGTAGCTAATGTCTTGTGATTTTGAGGTTTTGCAGCTACTGTTTTTGGACAGAATCTAAGATTAGAGCCATTGGAGATAGAGAAAAAGACAATGTGGAAGAGAGAAATGAATTGCCTTCTCTCCGTATGTGACTATATATTCGAGTTTATCCCAAAGTCACAGAATCTAAGCAATGGAACCACCGTTGAGGTAAAAGCAGATTTACAATCTAAAAACTGAAAAAAAAAAAAAACTCGGATCAAAATTTAAAATCTTTACATGGGTTTTCTTTTGGGTCAGGTTATGGAGAGTAGACCAAGAGCAGACATCTACATCAATTTGCTTGCACTCAGAAAACTAGATTCCATGCTTATGGTAGTGACTCTAGTTAAACATGGAGATACCGATAAGATTTTTGATCGGTTTCTCACAGAGGTGGTTTCTTCTTGTTTATGTTATATGCAGGAGGCATTGGATAGTTTTCAAAAGACAGAGTTTTGGTATGCAGAAGAAGGAAGCTTGTCAATGAAGTCAACACGTTCTGCAGCTGGATCGTTCAGGAAAGTGATTGTACAGAGGAAAGAAGAGAAATGGTGGCTACCGATTCCTCTAGTTCCATCGGAAGGTTTATCAGAGAAAGCAATGAAACAGCTTAAGAGCAAGAGAGAGAGAGCACTAATCAGATCCATAAAGCTGCTATGGCAATCAATAGCAGCATCCTCGGTGAAATGGATATCCTAGATTCTTACATGGCAACTCTCCCAAAGGTACTCAAAACAGAACGGTTGCTTTTCAAAAAAATTTGGGTTCTGTTTATATATGTCCACACCTAAATTGCAGTTTCATTTTATTTGAATCTTGCATACTCCAGAGCGGAAAAGCGAGCACAGGAGATTCCATTTATCGTTACATGACGAGTTCAGGCAAGTTTTTGCCAGGAAAACTTCTAGATTGTCTCAAGATTGTGTCGGAGCATGAAGCGCTCCAGCTAGCAGATAGAGTAGAAGCTTCAATGTACACATGGAGACGCAAAGCTTGTCTTAACAATTCCAAGTCTTCATGGAATATGGTGAAAGATCTAATGTCAATGACAGAGAGATCAGACAAGAACTATGTTTTGGCTGAGAGAGCAGAATCTTTGCTCTTTTGCTTGAAACAACGCTACCCAGAACTGTCCCAAACATCATTAGATATATGCAAGATTCATTACAACAAGGTAAGAAACAAACAGTGACAATATGAAGAGTCGTATTTAGTTTGTGGCCATTATAACAATATATAGTGTGTTTTTTTTGGTCTGCAGGATGTTGGGAAAGCTGTGTTAGAGAGTTATTCACGAGTTCTTGAAGGTTTAGCTTTTAACATAGTTGCTTGGATTGATGATGTTCTTTATGTAGACAAAACATTGAGAGGAGAAGAAGATATATGATTTGTTAATTACTTAAATATGTTTTTTGCTTCTTCTTCTGTTTCTCCCTTGTAAATTAGATCAAATCAAAGTAAAATCCAACCAAATGGCACACATCTATATCTCTCTCTCTTTTCCTCACAAAAATACATCCAAAGACAAAAAAATCCTATCTTATCATTCTACATTCCAAAGCAGAAAAGCCAAATCCTCTGTTTTCCAATATTGATTCTGTAATGGCTAACTTATCTGTCTAACTTCCAAAGTGATTGCTAAATTTGAAACAGGTTTGTGATCATCTGATCTTCAAAAGTCAAGCATGAGTTGTTCCAATAATTCATCTAGAATCAATTCACTAGTCTCAAAGCCAATGCACTCAAGGTCACATCTAATGTCTAACCAGTTTCTGGGTTTAGCCATGTCTTGTCTAATGATATGGTCCAGCGAGTGAGCAAATTGCAATGGAAAGAGACGAGAATAAACCTCTTTCTGAAACTCTTGAACGATGCTCTCAGCAGTAAATGAGAAGACTTGGGTTCTTCTGGGTTTAACAAAGGAAACCCATTGAGGAAACCTGCAGAATCGGAAGAGAAGTTCATTGATGCAGTCAAAGAGGAGCTCGTGGTCAACGCAAAGCTGACTTGGATAGAACGGTATGTTGCTGATCAAAGCCGGATTAAGAATCTGGTCAGAGAATTCCGTTTTAAGGTACATCTCTTCCCAGCTTGAGTCTACTGCCTCCAACACCTCTTTTACGTAGTTAAACACTCTTTCTTTTTCATCCACAGGATGGTTTTTCTCTTGAAATTGGTTACACAAAGGTTGTCTCTTTGCTTCACCTGAGTTTTGTTGAAGATGGGTCAATGTTAGTTCATAACTAAAGTATTGGATTTTTTTTGTTTTTGTTTTTCATACCTCTTGCTGGACTGATTTCATATTCAATGAATAGCGGCTCGACAACTAATTTATATTCGTCGGTTCTAGATATATTGTGAGATGGTGAGGCCACAGAGAGAGGAGGCTGTTCTGGTAGGCTCTCTTCATGGGAGGTCTGTTAGAAAAGAAGAAAAACAAAAGCAACCCCAAATAATTCTCATCACAAAAATTTGCATAGAAACACCAAATTTAAGGTGTGAATCGAAAGTTATACTTGCCTCTTTAAAGATTCCACCCTCTTTCTCTCCATCATAAGCTTCAAATTTTGATATCTCAAAGTCAACAATCTGGTTGCTTTTTGATATGGAAGGGCTACTACCTTCACCTGGTGATGATGCAGTACTTTCTATCTCTTTGGAATCATCTGCAAAATATCAAGGAACCATTGGTTGATTAATAGTTACTGTGTTCTCAAGAAATTGAATATATATGATAAACTACCTGCAATTGTTTCAGACTTGATGAAATGTTCCGAAGCAGATCTCGAAAGCACAGTTGAGCTTCTTCCTGGACTACTGAAAGGAGACGAATACTCGGGAAGCGTTACGATCCTTGTTTGATCAGAATCTCCAATGTTCAACATCTCAGACAGATGTTTCTCCTTGTCATTGTCATGGTGAGACCTCTTCTGAGATATTGAAGTCATCCGCTCCAGAAAGAAATGATCTTTAGTTGGTGATACACTCCTCTGAAATCTCTTCTTCTTCCCCAACAATCTCTTGTCATGTTGCGGTTTCTCCATTTTGAACGAATGTTTCAGCTTTCTCATGATCTCAGAGAGAAACATCTGCAGATTCTTCGCTTTGTTTCTTCTCATCAAAAGCGAATCTTCAGATGATTCTTGTGGTGATCTCTTCTTCTTCTTCCTTCTGAGAAAACCAGATTTCCTGCCTAGCTGATCTCTCTCTCTTGTCTTTGGGCAAAGCTTTTCGATTGGCATTTCAGATATAAGAACTGATGAAGGAATTGCATTATGCAAATACTCATATCATATGGTTATATATTTACTTTACAATCTCACCATCTGTTAGAAACAAACAACAAGATTTACAAGGCAAATGTTATTTTACCAAGAAAGAGAGGAAATATTATTGCGGACCGGTGAAATTTTTTCAGCAACAAATTGATTGGTCATTGAATCATCGTTTTTGTTTAAAGAACAAAGATCTTAAATACAATCTACTGTTATTTAACATTTGCTTTTACGTATTTAATATTTTACTAAAGCAACGTATTATATATATTGGTTCTTGTATATATCTAATTTGGTCGGAAAATATTTAAAGATTTTCATTCAAAACTTAAAAAAAGGAAGTAATCTATTCAAATGGCCAATACATAAGTTCCCAAAAAGAGGTCAAAGCTTTTGGTAGTTGATTTTAACTACTAGGGTAGGATTTGATTTTTTGTCTTTCGAGTAATAAAACTTTGAGATTATGTACGATTGGGAATATGAATGTAGTTTAGATTATAAATGACAACACCTAATTGAGTAACATCCGATTTTGAATACATCTCTGAAATTGTAATTAAAAACACCATATTTGGGCTTTTTATCAGTTTTTATTGGATTTTTTTCTTTTTCAGTTACTCTTACTAATGATGAGCTTGACATACCGTTTAATTAAAAAAAATTTGGCCGTGTTCCCTAAACGAATTTATCAAACGCCGTTACTTTGAAAAATTAGTTGTGAATTTTGGCAAACGTATGAATAATAGATCTAATTTTCTCTGGAGTAGTTTAACTCACTACCAATAGTAGTAAAGGTTCCTCTACCAAAAATACCCCTCAATCGAAAGTGAAATCCTTATACAATCTCCTCATTTTTTTAATTTTGTTAACTAATGGTGATTTGGTACAATTATGTTTACCAATACAAACAAGCTAAAATGGAGCAAATCCGATTTCTTCAATTTTCTAGCGGGATATCAGAGAAAATCTTCATACATACTAAATATAATAATTATAAGAACATGTTTTTAAATATGATCCAATCATATGTCTCCATGTCATAACTTATAATTTAAGTAGTATAAAATTCACTAGATTTTATAAAATAATGAAAAAAATTAGGTGGTAATGAAAATTCACTAAAAGTTTAGATAATTCACAATTGTGATATAATAATGTGTTTAATTAAAGTCATCTTAAACATCATGCTTTACATAGAAATGTGAAACAAAGGAGCGTGATTACTTTCCTATACTTACCTTAATTTTAGTTAATTATTATGGGGTTACCGAACTTCCTCTTTGTCCGCCGCGCTGTCCTAAGAATCCTTTCAGATTCTTTCTCTGCGTCCCATTCGAAGTTAGCTCCTGAAGTGACAATACACAGTTTCATAACACAGCTCTGTAGTTAAGAAAAATATGAACATATCCTTACTTCTATCCAACACACACAAAAAAAAAAAGAAGAAGGAAATTTTATCATTATTGTCCATAGATCCCTTTTGGGGGAGTTCTCTATTGTTTCCAGAGGAATCAAGTTTAGAGATGTTCATACCTTTGGTGTCCCCCCCGTTGAGCAAGCATGAAAAGCCTCCGTTTATATCTTCATCTAAGTCTATGACAATGCTGCATTGTTCAAACTGCATGAACTGAATTGTTCAGATTTTGAGGAAGTTAAAACAAGTGTTCTTATTGATTCTAGCTGATCAATGAGAAAATCCGACCCAATCACCTGCGTACGATTGCCTTCAGGTTTTACTTGCTTTCTTGCCGCGTTCTTCTTGAATGTGCTTTGTCCTGGTTTCACCGTCTTCCAACATCCCACCTGTGTCTTTGGGGATACAGATGTTTTTACAGTTTCCGCTGGACTGTAAAATACATGACAAGCATTTACAATCTATCTGTGGTAACTAATGGTTTTTGTATAGAAAGGGTAAAGTAGCAAAGCGATGTACGGCCTACTTTCTAAGAAGCTGCGGTTGTTTCGTTTTCAGTGTAGTATTACAAAACGCATTGCTCTGCTGCTGATTTTGCACATTTGTTAGTAACAGCTGAGCTTGTAAACAAAATGTAATTCTGAAAGACGACAAGTGTTCACTGTAATAGAGCTAGTTACCTTGGCTGCTGTACCGCGCTGCTCAGGCATGTTTTCCTTAGCCTGTTGTTTAACAAAATCCACATTAATTTCTGAAATGTTTGGCTTAAAGAGCAAAGAGATGGCAAGCAAGATAAAAATACCTTCACTGGTAGATCTTTTGGAACCTGAGCTATTATTGGCTCATGCATTTTCAAGGTAGCCAAAACCTGTAAGAGATTTGGTAGTGGGAGTCAAAACATTACATGTGCTCACAAATTCAAAGATTGACCACAATTCAATAGGACTTCAATCTTATATAGACTCTGCTGAGATAGACCAAATACTTGAAACTTTTCTTTATAACTCCCATGTCGAACCTGAGACTCTCTGGTGAACGTGTGGCAGATTTCCCTTTGTATTTTCTGCAGAGCGGTTTCTACTTGCTCTGGGATAGCTGTTAGCATCAGAAATAGTTTCTGTAGCTTCTCTTGATTGGGATCTTTGCTTAGTTCCTCTAAAATAGATTTAACAGCTCCATCAAGACTAGCTTTAACATCTGCATGTTCCTTTATCTGCTTCCCAATTAATCATTTCAATAAGATTAAATCTGTTTGCATA
>JAHZTW010000003.1:83612547-83665613 GCA_020283515.1 Alliaria petiolata | reverse complement strand
GGGGGGGGGGGGGGGGGGGGGGGGGATATATCTTATTATATAGATCAGTTATATATTATTTGTTTGAGGACTTTGGTTGGTCTCAAGAAATAGTATTCTTTTTTTATAATCTGTTAATTATGAATGGTCTCGACGCGCTAAACTCATGTCACGATTTCAAAATTCGGAGCGGTGGCAGTCACGCGTCTACAGTGCGCGTAAGAGTCCATATTTTAATTGTAAAACAAACATACAGTATAGCAAATTCTAAATGCAGATGCAAAAATGCCTAATAAGTATTAACAAACTTGAATTGAACGTTGCATTTGTACGTGAATGCGACAACACACAAATCGTTAATTACGAAATACGAATTTGGTTACATATACTAATTACGAATAACAAAATAATTGTATAATATTAATCCAGTAGTTTATACACCAACATTTTCCATTCTAGAACATCCTGTATTTTTTGTTTTTTTTTTAAAATCATACTAAAGTTAGAACCGGTTAGTCAAGTCAACTCTTAAAAAAAAAAACTGATGCTGTACACCGAAACTTTTTAGTTTCGACAATATTCCCGGAAACTTAATAAATAAGTGTTAAAGTTCAACTGCTCGCTTGAATTAAAATAATCGGACCCAGCGATTGACCGACCAGTTAACACGTAAATGGTCCGAAATCTCCTTGAAATTTTGTTGCAAAGGGATAAAAGATAACCTTGATCTCTCTATCTCTCTTTCTCTCTAGTCACTGCTATATATTACACATTCATTATAACTACGTAGTTGTATACCTTTTCTCATAAAAAAAAAAAAAAAAAACCATGGGAGAAAGTTTGCACAACGACGCCATTTATGTTGCAGTGAATCAAAACGTTCGAGAAAGTAAATTAACGTTGTTATGGACATTGAGGACTCTTCCCGTGAAGAAGCTTTGCCTTCTTCATGTTCATCTTCCATTTTCGTTGACCGCTTCTTGTAAGTATTTTAGATAGATTGATCTCGCTCTACGTTTCATTTTGCATTTTTTTTTTCTTTCTTTTGGGTTTGGTTCGTATGCCAAGAAGCCATGAGGTGATGTGAATGTTTCATGGACGATTCAGTTATATTAATGATGTTTAACTGGAAATGCCAAATTTTCAATCTATATTAGTATTACCATGTCGTGGTTTTGACGAATTTTACTATATCGCTGTTAATATTAGATGAGTCTCTGGATGCTAATTTTTATATGCCTATATAATATGCATCTGAAAATATCTTTATATGAACACACACATATATATAAATATTTCAAATATTCATCTGCATAGTCTATAGATAGAAATCACATGTACCAATCATCATGTGTCAGATTTTTAAAAAATACAATTGTTTTTTTCATGCCAACGAAATTCTAGTTACTTTAATAAGTCACGAAACAATCAACATCCTAGCATAAAAAATTTAGGATAAATTATAACCAAATTTATTTTAACTCTTGACCTACCACCGAAACAAACCAGGTTTTTGGGCTTATACGGCTACTACCCATTTGTAGTTAAGGCACACCACACATCATGTCACCTAATTATATCCTCCTCTTATCAAATTTGGGTTTTCTAGTGAGTTTACTCATAGTTAAAGCACACATAAGATGTTTCAGGGCGATTGCAATTGCACTAGTGTACTCTGTTTACTCGGTTTTGCGGGTGTTAGAATTGGAGTTTTACTCTGTTTTGAAATGGTCTTTAATTCGTGTATTTTTTTCAGCAAGTGGGTTTGATGAAAGTGAGATCAAGGCAATCCAAGAATCAGAACTGCAAACTTCATATGATAGCCTCCACAAGTACCGTGATATCTGCACAAACAAAGGGGTAAGTTCTATTTGCAATTCTACTACACAGCTGTGTAGCAATGACAATGTTAATCCAAGCAATGACAATACTAAGCAACACGCTATGTGTAATCTATTCTGTATTTTCTGTCAATTGGTTTTAGTCTTTTAGAATGCAGCTCAATGAAACCCCAAGAAAATCCAAAACACAAAACAGACCCACGATTGATGGAACTAAAAGAAAACAAAAAACTTGAAAAGATTTGATGGAAATTCTATATATATATATATATATATATCGGTGCAGGTTAATGAGGAAGATGTGGATATATCATTAATCTCAGGACATGGTGTTGGTGAAGGGATAGTGGAACTCATCTATCAAAACAATATCAAGAAGCTCGTTATGGGAGCAGCAGCTGATCCTCACTATTCCAGGTAAAGGAAAACTCAAGAACCGATCATGTTTTGACAAAACTGTCCAGTTGAATCAATCTATGTAATGTAAACGAAGGAAATAAAGCAAATACAATAACCTCTCTTTGTCTTTGATAATGCAGGGGAATGTCTGTCACATCTAGAAAAGCAGAGTATGTGAGTCAGAATGCACCTAATTGCTGTAAAATGTGGTTCATCTGCAAAGGGAAACTCATCAAGACAAGGTAAGTTTGAGCTTTACACTTATGTGTGTGTGTCTATGAAGAGTTTAAAAGAAAGTGTCTTTTACACTTTTGTTTAATTAGAGAAGGAAGATTCAACCTTGGGAATCCATCAGATCCATTCTCAGAGTTATATGGTTCGACTCAGGAACCAAGCAAAGGAAGAAGAAGGGATGAACATGAAACCGTTCCAAATAATGAACATTCAGTAAGTACAAAGATTAAATAAAGCCTTGGTGAATAGATTAATACCACAAAATGGATGAGACATGTGATAGGTTTCCATCGTTTCATTACAATCATGAATTTGGGTTTCGCTTCCGAGTTTAATGTCAAGATTACCATTTGAGACTCTTGTCGTGTTGCCATTGAAACAGGGAAGGATACCAGAACCCGAGGTATCACCAAAGAAAGTAAGGAAATATACAAAAAGAAACGGGAGTGAAGCAGACTCGAGTCCATGCCATGTTTCCGACAAGCCTCCTGCAGATTTTCTTTGTCCCATTTCAATGGTTAGGATTCAAACCCTGCGTCTTGAAGTATATTTCCTGATTCAGCTCTTGAAACACGCATGTGTACTTCTCTTGTCTGCCTTTTGCTCATCACACTATATTTGATATGATGTAGGAGATTATGCAAGATCCTCATGTCGCTGCTGACGGTCACACCTACGAGGCAGAGACAATCAAAACTTGGCTAAGGCGAGGAGGCCAAACCTCGCCAAAGACAGGGGCTAGGCTCTCCAATCACAGTCTTACCCCTAATTACACCCTTCGTTCAGTCATTAACGAGTGGCTGCAGCAGCACCCAAATTATAAACATTGATTATCAACCTAGGAGAAACATAATATATGTCGATTATGTTGTGATTTTGGGAGTTTCTTTCCGACGAAAAAATAAATATGCTATAAAACTTCATGTACATATTTACTGTTGTTATGTGTGCGATTTTGGGAGTCTATATGTGTGCGATTCTGTAAGCATTATTAAATTATGTATAAAAGTTTTTTTAATCATCAAATTGGCGGGAAAGAGCTGATCGAGTCAAGTTGACTCAGTGAGTCAACCCTTAAGTAGTAGTGAATTTATGGCCCATGGGCCGCTATAAATGTTGTTATTCAGCCCATTAAAAATTACAATATCACAAGCCGACGAAGAAGATCTGGCCGTTCACACCATAAGCTACGTGACGTGTCGTAACCTGAATCGTCGCTAATTGTACTTCAGAAAACATCTTCATTGTTCTACTTCAGGTCAACCTTCATCGAACGCCGGCTAACGTACCGGCGCACTCGTAATGTAGCGGAGATTGATCGGAGGTAAAAAGAGTCCGAACCGATATTTCTCCTCATTAGCAACCCTAAACACACAAAATATCCGGCCTTCGATTTCTGATTCCTGAATCAGATTTTTTTTTTTTTTTTAGCTTCTCTGAGTTGACATTAAATTTTAAAAAGCCAAGATTTCCTTTCTTTTAATTCTTTTATGAAATGTGTCTTTTACGGTAAGAAATGTTCTGCGTATAATGTGGACATCTACGAAATTCACCAATATTATTTGCTAAGTTGCATTTAACTAATTGTGAGCAATCTCTCTCTCTCTCTGATGTTATCTCATATCTTTCGCTGTCATTGCTTTTTTTTCTCAGAAAAGACTTTAATGTTTGTAGATTCACTTGTCTCTATAATATAGAATTGACTAAGAAAATGGTCGGAAACATCTTCGCAATTAGTTGCGAGGGGGCGAAAATATGTCTAGATATCATCATATATAATAATTTAATAATTGTGCTTGTGTTTTTGTGTCTTATCGTCTTGTTTTGGAAAAGAGAGAATTTGTCTCTGCGTATCTATTGAGAGAAAAAGTAGAGAATCCATGGCAGAGGCTTTGAACGACGATCCCGTTTATGTTGCAGTAACCAAAGATGTTCGCGAAAGCAGATTGACTTTGACATGGGCATTGAGGAATCTCCGAGTGAAAAAGCTTTACCTTCTTCATGTTCATCAACAGATTTCGATGAACCCTACATGTAAAAGCATCGCTTCCCCCAAGTTTGATTCTGCATTTTTTTTTGTGCCAAGAAACTTTGATCTGAGATATAATAGTTCGGACATATTAATTTTCTCTGTTTTGGTACTAGTTTACACTCATCGAGCATCTGATGGTTATGGATCACACGAAAAGATAGTTTTGATTAGTGAGTCAAATGGTCGCAGCTGGTAGAAATTGATGGCTTTTTTTGTTTAGTTTGTACTGCCTCTAATTTCATTGGTGGTGAAGTTAATATTTAACATCTAAAGATTCTCGATGGTAGGATGTAAAGCTGCTGATGATTCCTGATTATAGAAGAAGATCAAGCTTTACGTTTTAAGTTTCTTTTTTTCTAATGTTGGTTTTTTTGTCTGTGAATTCCAGCAAGTGGGCTAGAACAAAGCGAGATCGATGCAATCCAGGAGTCGGAACTGACAAGTACATATGAGAGCCTTCTCAAGTACCGTGATATCTACGAAGCTGAAGGAGTGAGTGCTCTTCCAAACTCTTCAATACATTAGTGCCACAATAAGGAATCTGGAAACATAGTATTGTGGTTCACTTGTTTTAAAACAAACAATTATGATCAGAATCTACAAGAGTTGAACATTTTGTATGTATGCATTTGGGATGTCATAGAATTTCTTATGTTGCAGGTTATCGAACAAGATGTGGATATATTCTGTAGTTTGGCAAATAATGTTGGGGAAGGGATTGTTGAATCTATCTATGAAAACAATATCAATAAGCTTATTATGGGAGCAGCTGCTGATTCCCACTACTCCGAGTAAGGATATGATGAGAATTGTCTCCAGAACGAATCAGTTGACAATTCTTCTATTGTGCGTGATGCAAAGATGAGTCTTTAAATAAGAAAATGCTCACTCTGGTCATATTATTTTTGATGATGCAGGGGCATGGTTAATATCACATCTAGAAAAGCCGAGTATGTGACTCGCCACGCGCCTCATTGCTGTAAAATATGGCTTGTATGTAATGGGAACCTCATCCAAACGAGGTAAGTTGGAGGATGCTACTTCTGCCTGTTTTGAATAATTGTAAGGTTAACAGGTTTTTTTTTTTTTAATGTTTACTAGGGAGGGACGGTTTGATCTTGAGGATTCCTCTCACTCCTCCTCTGAATCCTTAACCAGCCTTCGCGGCCTTGATTTTGCTCTGATACCATACGAGGAAGCAGGAAGAGCTGAACATGACACCGAGTCACATGCCCTGTCGCCACCTGAAAACCAATCAGTACGTAAAATTCAGTTTAGTCTGCACAGAGAATTTTGAATACCAGTGGGGGGGAGTGTTTTCTTAATTGGAAAATCCTTGTGATTAGCTTAAAAGCCTTAAAACCTATGGAGAAGGCATGAAGAATTTGCGATAGATGGAAAATTCAGGGATCCAACACCTCTCCTTGTTAGCCAAATATGCTTGTCTTAAAACCCGAGTTTAGTGTCAAGTTTACCATATGAGACTCTTGTGGTGGTGTTTTATATCTTCCAGTGCAGGGGATTCTCATTTATCCAATTTACACGGTTCTTTTAAACAGGCTAGAGGGTTTGAGACGATGTACTACGATGAGCAGAGACGGAGATTAGAAATTGAGGAACTAAGGAGAGAAGAGGAGCGACAGGATGAGATGAGGCGTGAAAGAGAGGAAGCACTCTCAAGTTCCTTTGGTGTCACTCAGATTCTTTACAATGAAGAAGTAAGTCGCAGGAGAATAGCGGAGGAGGAACTTAACAGAGCTAAAGCAGAAATCGATAACATGAAAAGGGTCCAAAAGGAACTCGAAGAACAGCTTTATATTGATTGCCCTCGTCTGTTAGAAACGTTCGAGAAAGAGAGTGACGATGCTATCAAAACAACTGAAGAGCTTTTGAGACTTCTAAACCTGGAGAAGGGTGAGTCATCATCACATTCACCATCATCCCCGTTGCAGTGGTCTGTTTCCAACGAGCCTCCCCCATATTTCATCTGTCCCATTTCAAAGGTCAGGACTCGAACCCTCCATCTAGAAAAAAACATTTTTTGTTATTGTTGAGATCTTGACTTGGCTTCTGCCCAATATCCCAACTTTCATGTACTAATCTTACACGTACACTAAACCATATGTCCAAAACTAACCTTTCATTTTGATATTTGTTTGCTGGTCTGATCTTATATTATTCATTGCCAATTGCTCGTGAATGTAGGAGATTATGCAGAATCCCCATGTTGCAGCCGATGGTTACACTTATGAAGCAGAGGAGTTCAAAAACTGGCTCAGTCATGGAGGTGAAAAATCACCGATGACAAACCTCAGGCTCCAGAATCACAACCTCACCCCAAATCTTGTTCTTCGTTCAGCTATTAACGAGTGGTTGCAACAGCACCCGTACTTCCTTGATTTGCCTTAGATAAATATGATGTTGATTGTGTTGTGACTCAGTATATTTATATGGGAAATGAAATGTGAAAAATCTAATAAAAAGTTCTCTATTCACTGGGAAAATTCTTGGAGAGACACCTTTTGTTTCAGTATCTTTATGCCAATACTTGTAGTTTAATTGCCACCCCGTTGACTTTACTGTGTCCATCTTACGAAACCTGAAACGGTCAACAAGAAGAACATTGAGGGTCACCACTAATGACTGTTGGTCTCTTTCTGTCAGATGCTTCTTTGTTTCTCTGTTTTCACTTTCCAGGGGGAATAAAAAAACAGAACACAAGGACGAAGCAAAAGGACATCAATGGCGGAACTCATGGCCATGGGCAATGATGTTGTTCATGTTGCTGTGAAGAATGATGTCAGAGAGAGCAGATCGACTCTAGTTTGGGCTTTGAGGAACCTTGGTGCCAAGAAAGTCTGCATCCTCCATGTTTATCAGCCAAAAACTGCTTCTCCTGCTGGTAATTTTCGTTATCTTCATTTCCCAATTGATTAAATACCAAGACTTATATGATTCCCATGGAGCAATGTTACGACATTTTCTGGTGAAGCTATGATGTTTCGCATTTGATACGTTAATTCCTGTTGAACTTTTAGCACGCAAACTTGAAGAACTGGAGGCTATCATGTACGAGACATTACATGATTATTTTGACCTCTGTCAACAAGAAGGGGTATTGTTCTGTTGCCTTCTTTATGTTGTTAAAGTCTTTCTCTTCTTGCTTTGAAATGATTTTGTTTCCCCTGATTCTTGATCTCTTATTAGTACCCGATATTGGAATTAACTGTGATTGCAGGTGAATGAGGACAACATTTACATATCTTGTATAGAGATGAACTATGTGTAGCAGGGGATATTAGAACTCATCCATGAGAGCAAAATCAAGAAGCTCGTTATGGGGGCTGCATCAGATCATCATTATTCAGAGTACGTATTGGACATCTATTAAAATTTAAATCTCTACTTTCACTCGTGTTGACTTGCTGATTATTTGCAGGAAGATGTTCGATCTCAAGTCCAGAAAGGCAAATTATGTGTACCATCACGCGCCTAGCTCCTGCGAGGTTATGTTTATGTGTGATGGACATCTCATCTACACAAAGTGGGTTTGGAAAACTCTCTTTACTTATGTTCTGTCTCTATCCTTGATGAAATCACCTTATTGTTTCTGTATATTAAATACTCAGGGAATCCAGTCTTGAAGACCGTGTGAATGAAACAGAAGCCGAAGCTGGACAATCGAAACCGAAGTTCTATTCCTCTGCTTCACCAAAATGCTCTGCTGAATTGGTCTCTGCAATTGTAGCTTACATTGACACAAGGAGAGACATGGACATGTTAGAGCCAACTGCATCAGAGGATCAATCTGTACGGTCTTAACATTGTTGCTATTGTGAATTAAGCCAATATATGTCGTGGTGTTTCTGTGTCTGTTACTAAGTGATTGAAAGCTTCTATGTCCTTCTTCAGGAAAGCGACAGGAATGATCAACTGTATAGACAGCTTAAGCAAGCACTTATGGAAGTTGAGGAATCGAAAAGAGAAGCGTATGAAGAATGTGTCAGGCGGTTAAAAGCTGAAAATACCGCCGTTGAGGCCATTCGCAGTGTAAAATAACCACACAATTCTATAATCTCAAGACATTGAGATTTTTTCTTTTTTTTCGCTTAGATTTGTTTCCTTTTACTTTAAAGGAAAGAGAGTATGAAGTTATGTTCAATGAGGAAGCGAGGCTAAGGAAAGAAAGTAAAGAAGCATTAGCAAAACAGAGGAAAATGGTGGAGAAGACTAAACAAGAGAGGGACGACGCACTTATCATCATCCTGAATGGAAGAAAGCTATACAACGAGGAACTGAGACTCAGAGTTGAAGCTGAAGAGATGTTGGGGAAGGAGAAAGAAGAACACGAGAGAACTAAGAAGGAGATGGAAGAAGTGCGGGTCATTGTTAAGGACGGTAATGTCAGAAACAGAAAAAGTTTACAGAATTGAATGTTCTTTTTCAGATGAGAGTGCTTGAATTTTCTATTAATTTTACGAATTAGGGATGCAGCTGTACAACGAGCAACTGAGACAGAGGAAAGAGATGGAGGAATCAGTGAAGAGACAAGAGGAAGAGCTCGAGAAGACAAAGAAAGAGAAGGAAGAAGCCTGCTTGATAAGCAAGAACCTGATGCAGCTTTATGAAGACGAGGTAATGAGTCTTAAGATCAATTCAGAAACTAGGAAGTTATAACCATCATATAAAAAGAAACATTTTTACAGGTGAGGCAGAGGAAAGAAACAGAGGAATTAGTAAAGAAAAGAAGAGAGGAGCTTGAGAAAGTGAAGAAGGAGAAAGAAGAAGCTTGCTCTGTAGGACAAAACTTCATGAGGCTGTATGAAGAAGAAGCGAGACGTAGAAAAGGAACAGAGGAAGAACTCAGCAAGGTCGCTGCTGAGAAAGACGCAGCAAGCTCAGTCTGTACAGAGATTCTGTTGCTTCTTCAGAGCTACACTCGTCGCCATGGAATACCTCTTGGATTCTCTGATGAGGATTCCGTTACCCGCCAGCCTCCGTCGTATTTCATCTGCCCCATCTCGCAGGTACGTCGCCTGATTGATTTTTAGACAATTTTTTGGGAATTCGGCAACAGCTAGTCTAAATGTTTTATTAGTCAATGATCGTTTCTTCGTATTTCAGGAAGTAATGCGAGAGCCTCGTGTTGCAGCCGATGGTTTCACCTACGAAGCTGAAGCCTTAAGAGAATGGCTCGACAATGGTCACGAGACTTCACCAATGACGAACCTTAAGCTCGCCAACAATAACCTTGTCCCTAACCACGCCGTTCGTTCCGCCATTCAAGAGTGGCTTCAACGAAACTCTTAAAGTCTCGTGTTGTGAATGTCTTAAAAATCTCTGAGTTGATTATTTATGTGTTTGTTAAAAAATGTTGGCATTTGCTGTGATGATGAGTGGAATTCATAAAACTGTTTGGTTCTCTTGATTAACAACAACCGCCTGAAAAATCGGCTTAACCCATGTACAACAAATGCTTGCTGTTTTGCTTTAACTCGGAAAACCTGTCTGCCGTCAACACTTTCGAAAAACGACCTGTAGTGTTTATCTAAGCGTTTCTAGAATCACACGTCCCTCTCGTTGGGCCAATCTAACCATCCTTTTACTAAATATGGCCCAACAAGGGCCCGCAAGAGTTTTTGCACACGTGAAATTTAAATCAGTTTCGCGACGCGCGTACAAACAAACAAATGGGTTTTTCTTTTTTAAACGTGGGAGGGTATTATTGGCCACTAAACTGATCTTAGTATGAGGTCGGCCACATAAGATTTTTCGAATTATATTTGTCTAATGGTTTACTGTAACATGCCGTCTTGTCGGTACGGTGTTCATACGGACAGAGCCGGGCCTGGACATATACTTATAAAACATAGGTATAGGATCCAAAATTCTTAAAAAATTTTTAGGGTCCAACTTGTTTTAAATATTTTAGGGTCCAATTGTTTTTCTAATACCCATTTAAAAAGCACAATACAAGATATTTATTTGATAAAAAAAAATCATAAATATATTTAACTAAGAACACCAATTGCCGACTCATCCTTGAAGAGAAATCGTCGTCTCATCGCCGGCTCATCGCTTGAAGCATACACCAAACTGACTTTGTGACTCACACTCGTTGCTTGTTTTCAATTTCTTTGGTGTTTGTTTGATTTAGTTCTCAAAGGTTAAAGGTACAAACTTTTAAAGTTTAAATTCAATTTTGTTCTACATGTATGTTTATGCTTTTCAATCGTTAGTTTAGCCAGACAAGATGACTCACTGGCTTTTTATATTTTTCAATTTCAGAATAATGAAGTCAAGATATGACTGTGGATATGTGAAACGAAACAAGAAGAAAAGAGAAGAACGACTGACAAAATCTCTATCCGGTTCTATTTTCAGGTACTACTACAAAAAACCAAAATCTCTTAGAACTGCTTAAGATAGTGAAACTGTCAAGGCTGTTGGGATAGATGATGAACATTGTGAGACTTTTAAGAAAGGAGAAGAAGATGAAAGTAGAATGGAATGTCCTAGCAAAGAGCAAGAAGCGAATGATAACATGGCTGAGAAAGATGATGAGGATGTTGATCAAAATTCAGAGGGTGTGCATTATGAGGATGTTGATATCTTGGATCCTGCAAATTGGGGAAAAGTTGATCAAAGGTTGAGGGATTTTTTGGTTGAAAAGGGTCCTCTAGCACGACCATCTCCTGATTTTAGTTTTCCCAAAAACAAAAGTGGTAGACACTTTTCGCATAAGCACTACAAAAGACGTATGAAGAATGGGTATACACAAGATAGACATTGGATTGTCTATTCAAAAAAGTCATAGAAAATATATTGTTTTTGCTGCAAGTTGTTCGGAGGGAACAAAGATATTACTCAGTTGGCTGGCACAGGATTCAAGGATTGGAACAATGTTCAAGTAAGGCTTAGCCAACATGAAAGTAGTCATTGTCACATTATGAGCATGAACCGTTGGATGGAGCTAGAGTTGAGATTGCAGAAAAATCTCACGATTGATAAGCATGTCCAAGAAGAAATCAAGAAGGAGAAAAATCATTGGAGAGAGGTTTTATTGAGATTATTTGCACTAGTGAAGACTTTGGCTAAATGTAATATATCGTTTCGTGGAAGCAATGACAAGATTGGTCAGAATAACAATGGAAATTTTCTTAGCTTTATTGAAATGTTTGGAGACTTCGATCCAGTAATCCGAGCGCACATCAGGCGGATTAAAGGAAGATAAATTCATTATCACTATCTTAGCAACAGAATTCAGAATGAACTAATAGCAATGTTGGGATCTGAGATGAAGCTAATGATCATTAAGAAAATTCAAGATGCTAAGTATTTCTCTGTTATTCTTGATTGCACTCCAGATATTAGTCATAAAGAGCAAATGTCTCTTATTATTCGTTGTGTGGATGTCTCAATGGAGTTAGCTCAGGTTGAAGAATTTTTTATTCAGTTCTTGGAAGTTGATGATAAATCAGGGAAAGGATTGTTTGATCTATTTTGTGATACATTGGTTGATCTTCCTTTGGACATTGATAATGTGAGAGGACAAGGGTATGACAATGGATCAAATATGAAGGGGAAAAACAAAGGAGTGCAAAAGAGATTGCTTGATATTAATCCAAGAGCCTTTTATACGCCATGTGGTTGCCATAATCTGAATTTGGCACTTTGCGATATGGCTAAGTCATCTGCAAAAGCGATGGATTTCTTTGGGATCATCCAGCGTTTATATTGTTTATTTTCACCTTCTACAACTAAGTGGGATATATACAAGAAAATGGTAGGAGGTCCTACACTTAAACCTTTATCTGATACTCGCTGGGAAAGTCATATTGAAAGCATTAAAGCCATACGTTTTCAAGCTCCAGAAATCCGAGATGCTCTGTTGTACTTGGCTGAAACCAGTGAAGATCCTCAAACCCGGAGTAATGCTGAATGTCTTGCAATAAGTGAAACGCACGGAATCGGAGGATTTGAATTTTTGTTTGGTATGGTTATATGGTATGAGATTTTGGCTACCATTAATACCGTAAGCAAGACTTTGCAGGCTGAAGATATTGACATTGATGCTGCTATTACTCAACTGAAGGGGTTAATCTCATTTTTTCAGAACTATAGAGAGAAAGGTTTTGAAGAAGCAAAAGCTGAAGCCAAAAAGATTGCAGTTGTTATGGATATCGAACCTATTTTTCATGTGAAAAGGAAGCGTGTTATTAAAAGGAGAGCACATTTTGATGAGGAGCCAAGACAAGTTGATGGTGAAAATGTTGTTCTCAGCGAGGATGAGAGTTTCAGGATAGATTATTTCATCAAAATCATTGATCAAGCCCTAGTTTCTCTTCAAGCAAGGTTAGAACAATTTCAAGAGTATGAGAAAACTTTTGGCTTTTTGTTCGATCTGAGAAAGCTCAATTCAGCAAGCCATGATAGCTTGAAGGTATCATGTACCAACCTTGAAGTTTCTCTGAAACATGGGGGACATTCAGATGTCGATGGAAATGATTTATTCACTGAAATTATAATTCTTCGAGAACTTCTACCAACATATATCAAGAAGAGTGTTGAAGTACTAAACTTTTTGAAGAGGTACAAGAAGGGTTATCCAAATATATGGATTGCCTATATAGTAATGCTCACAGTCCCGGTTTCAGTCGCCTCGGTCGAAAGGAGCTTTTCAAAACTGAAGTTGATAAAGTCCTACTTACGATCAAATATGTCACAGGAAAGGTTAAACGGTTTGGCCATGCTATCAATCGAAAGAGACATGATCAAAAACCTTGACTATGAAAGTTTGATGGATGATTTTGCTGGAAAAAATGCAAGAAGAGTTATTTTCCAGAATTGATAAATTTTTGTTAAGTTTTAAAATATTGTAAATTTTTTTTTGGCAAACTTAAGCTTTTGTAAGCAACTTTGTGTTTTATGTATTATAAAGGGCCCATAATCTATATTCCGTATCGGACCACGGATATGTCCGGCACGGCTCTGCATACGGATTCAGTTTAAAATTCATTAATATTAATTATAACCTATCGGTAATCGGTAGATTTGATGTACATATCGCATTCATGTTCCACGCGCAGCTTCTTCCACGCACACGCACTTTGCTCAGATGCTTTATTTTGAACAACGGTTTTTTTGACAAAAGATTTGAAGAACGGTATTTCACTCGATTTATATGATTTTTTTAGTTTTTTTTTTTAGCAAGAGCACTTGAGTCTGAACGTACAGAACGTTATCATTACTTTAACTTGAAATCGTCAATAGTTTTTTTTCGCACTTTACTGACAAATCGTCAATAGTTATGCATATATATTTTATCATCAGAATTATCAACATGTCATCCTCAATATTGTGTGGTGTATGATGTCATCGTATGTATATACTATGGATAATGTATAGTAGTTTCATGACTTGATAATATGATATACACAGCACTACAGTTAAGGTTTCTACATCATTTTTTTTGCCAAGGGTTTCTAGGTTTCTACATCATTTATGAACTTATTTTGTTGTCTGCTGTTTGTTTAGATATATAAAAAATATATATATTCATCATATAACACCAAATTATTAAATAATAATCGATTCATATAAATTGATTAATTAATGATATTAATATGATGTAAAGAAAAATAGTGATAAAGTTCAAAAAAAAAAAAGTGATTGCATTCATCAGTCTCTTCTTTTACAAGGCAATATATATTTGATACAAATAATTTACAAACGCATGTAAATCAAAACATTTGACAGTTTTTAATTCCCCTCCCCAACAAAAATTACACCATTTAGTTTTAGCAACAAAATAGTCACATTAAAAAGATTTAGTTAGAAGTCAGCAAATCTTTTAATTATCGGTTGATGTTTGTTTTGCTGTATTCATTTTGTGCCATTCCGTTTATTAGTCCACATGTTTTTATTCTACACGATTGTTTTGGTAATCGCCATCAACATATATAGCACTTTGATTCAATTAGAAAAGAAAAATATCGTACGGACAAATAATTGAGATTAAAAAATGTACGAACTCTTAACTAAAATGGGACGCGTCCCACGCGCGAAAGGTGAGAGAGAGTGGAAACAAAAAGTCAAAACCACCGTCAAAACGCTGGCGTTTTAAGCTTACTTATCTCTAAAACGACACACTTTTTTATTTTTTCCTCCCTTTTTCATCTCTCTCTCTCCCACGAGAGTTTCTTTCCCCCTCTCTCTCTATCGTTCCTTGTACCTTCCTCCATTTTCTCCATCTTTCCTCTTTCTTTATCTTCTACCTCCCTTCTTCTTCTCCTTCGTTGCCATACCTTTTTTTTGCGAATTTGTAGAGTCAAGTATGATCTCGCGGAGATCTTTCAGCTGTTTCTTGTTTGTTTTCGGGTTGTTGTACAGTGCTAGTTTGTTTTCTGCTGGAGACATAGTTCACCACGATGACTCGCTTCCTCAGAGACCTGGTTGCAACAATAATTTTGTGCTGGTGAGAAAATTGACCGAGTCAGCTTTGATTTGCTTAACCTCTTAGCTCGTTTCCCTTGGTGATATTCAGCTGTTTGTGTAGTTTAGGTTTCTGTTGGGTTTCTGATGGAAAATAGGGTTTGGAGTTTCCGTAAAGTTATCTCAAACCACTGAATTAATCTGTTGATTGCTTAATTGGAAAATAGGGGTTGGTGATATTTATTCTTGCAGCAGATAAAGAAATTGGGTTTACAGACTCTAGATGAGCTGTGGAATTTATATTTGATCAATACTTTACTTAAAAGGGTTTTTGTTCACAGCTTAAGTTCAGCGAGTTAGCAATATCCATTGATTGGCTTGCTTACTTATACGATCGTTTGTAGTCTCACGGGTTTGCGTGCGAGAATACTAGAGCAAATACCAAGTAATTGTTGTGGGATTCTTACCTTGGATTTGATTTGGAGAAAGCGGACACAGATCTGCAACTCTTAACTTTATGCATTAAGCCAATTTGGTTTCCCTGTCATGGGACTTGACGTCTACTTTTGAAGCATAACCGCAACATAATTCCATGGACAGGTCAAAGTCCCAACTCGAGTTGATGGGACAGAAAAGGTGGAATATGTTGGTGTTGGTGCTAGGTTTGGCCCAACCTTGGAATCAAAGGAGAAACATGCTACCCTCATAAAACTTGCTATTGCAGACCCTCCTGATTGTTGCAGCACACCCAAAAACAAGGTTGGAATTTTTTAATTTGTATGGAATACTTCTTCTTGGGACACGACACTTGTGTGTATTTCCAGTTTTAATTCTGGTTCATTCTCTTTTGGTAGCTTACTGGAGAGGTCATTCTTGTTCACCGTGGTAATTGCAGTTTTACCACCAAAACAAAGGTAGCTGAAGCAGCTGGTGCCTCAGCCATCCTTATTATAAACAACAGCACAGGTAATCCAATGAAGCTTTGTCTGTAGATTTTCCTTCCAAATAATTAGAATTCTTGTTATCCTCTTGAGTTTTGCAAGGTTGAATGTTGTTCTGCAGATCTTTTCAAGATGGTTTGTGAGAAGGGTGAAAACGTTTTAGATATAAATATTCCTGTTGTTATGCTACCTGTTGATGCTGGTAGGAGTCTTGAGGAAATCGTTCACAGTAACTCCATAGGTAAGTCCAAGTTTGAATCCTATTTTACTTCACCTCAGATTGGTCGTCTTCGTGAGTTTTTATTACTGTCTTCTACCATATCTTATTCTAGTTTGTTTGTCATTTTTCGCTCTCTTTTTCATTGTGGTTGTTGACTTTATTTGTTCAGTTACTTTGCAGCTCTACTCGCCGAAACGTCCAGCAGTTGATGTGGCTGAGGTCTTTCTTTGGCTTATGGCTGTTGGTACCATTTTATGTGCTTCTTATTGGTCTGCGTGGACTGCCAGGGAAGAAGCTATTGAGCAAGACAAGCTGCTAAAGGTGCTCACTGGCATAAAATATCTTTAAAAACTTTATATCGTGGGCATCCACTGTAGTCGAACCTTTTGGCTGCCAAGGAAAATGAAGTCTTTTCTCTCAGACCTTTGTTATAAATCTTAAACTGCAGGACGGGTCAGATGAACTTTTGCAGTTATCAACCACCAGCTCTAGAGGTGTTGTTGAGATCACTGTGATATCAGCAATTTTGTTTGTGGTGGTTGCTTCTTGTTTCCTGATCATGCTCTACAAGCTTATGTCATATTGGTTTATAGAAGTGTTGGTGGTACTCTTTTGCATAGGTGGCGTAGAGGTCAGAACGTTTATCCTGTGACCAATTGAATTCATAGCAATACCTAGTTGAATTCATCCTGTTACTGAGATTGAAAGTTTTGTTGGTGCTATCAGGGGCTGCAAACTTGTTTGGTCGCTTTGCTCTCATGGTATGTATATTTCTTCTTAGTATTAATTTCGCCTTCAGGAGCATGTTTCGCCTCTATTTTGCTCTTCTAGTAACCCCTGATGAGCTGGATACTATAAGAAACACCATTAATCCCTGATGTTGGTTCATTCTCTTTTCAAACTTCCTATGTTCTGCATTGTCTGGATTTCTGGGTTTGTTTTCCATAAATTAATGAAGCAGAGAGGAACCGTGAAGTAATTTTTTTTGGTTGAGAAAATGAATATTATATGCTAGGGCTATTGGCTTTAATTAGTGTTCCTCAACTTGGTAAATGCTACATACTGTATATGTGCAGACTTTTTCACTCGTTAAAAAGTTTAAAAGAAGAAACTGGGACTGACATAGGATTTATTATAGTTTCAGATGGTTCCGCCGCATTGGAGAATCATATGTCAAAGTTCCTTTCCTGGGTGCTGTCTCATACTTGACTCTGGCCGTTTGTCCCTTTTGCATAACATCTGCTGTTATCTGGGCAGTTTACCGCCAATACTCTTTTGCTTGGATAGGGCAAGATATCCTTGTAAGCACGCCTTTCTATCTATCTCTCTTAACTGCCTTCAGTTGGAGTCCATGTATTTCTACAAGTAACGTATATGCAATTGCCTCCTGTCAAATCTCCGTACAAAACCACTCATGCACATACATTCATGCTTATGTGTATAGAAATTGGTGTTGGGTTGACCGCTTTATGTCTAACAAATGACAGAAGATAACAGCTCAATGTTGCTATTTTTTTGCTGACAGGGAATCTCGCTGATAATCACAGTTCTTCAGATTGTCCGGGTACCAAATCTTAAGGTAATAATATCCATTTCCTTTCCGAATGTCACATTTTACATTTTGGCTTCTGTAGCCATCTAATACCAGGTTCCTGTTTGAACCATCGGTTTTCCATTGTCTATATTCTAACTATGTGCTTAAGAACTTGGCACCTAATAAACAAGCTTTTAAAATATTGAAAATTCAATAATCCAAACCGATCAGTTGAAGACTGAAAATTTCCTTGCTGCTGGTAGATGGTGCCAATTTTTTCTGCCGATGTATAGAAGACCCATCTTTAATAACAGAGTATTAGTTCATTGAAATTTAATGGTAACAGGTTGGAGTTGTTCTTCTCAGCTGTGCCTTCATGTATGACATCTTCTGGGTTTTTGTTTCAAAATGGTGGTTCCGTGAAAGCGTGATGATTGTGGTAAGTTTTTCCTGCATTTCCATTTGATCCAGAAAACCATTTTCATTCATGCAAGATAGTTCAACAACACATACTTCTCTGTCTGCTCCACACTGATGTTTTTTTCTGAGAAATCATGGCCCATCATCGTTTTCCAACCTACAGGTAGCCCGTGGTGACAAAAGTGGAGAGGACGGCATCCCAATGCTACTAAAGATCCCACGTATGTTTGATCCTTGGGGTGGCTACAGTATCATCGGATTTGGCGACATCATCTTACCAGGATTGCTTGTAACTTTTGCACTGAGGTTTGCACTGTTTCAATCCCCTCGCGCTTTATGAGCCAGAGGAACTGTTGTGATGTAGTGTTAAATTGCAGATACGACTGGCTGGCAAACAAGAGGCTCAAGTCAGGATACTTCCTTGGGACAATGTCTGCTTATGGTCTAGGTATGATCCCTCAAGTAGGGAAGAAGAAGAAACATGAAACAAGAATTTCGAGAATCTATAACTTTATTACTTCTCTGTCTATATATATATATATTATATCACAGGTCTTCTCGTAACATACATTGCCCTAAACTTGATGGATGGACACGGGCAACCAGCTTTGCTTTACATCGTCCCATTCATACTTGGTAAGTCCTTAATTAGATATGTGGAAGCCATGGGAAAGTGTTTGAATCTGAGAATGCTTGTGGCAATGTCAGGTACTTTGATAGTGTTAGGTCACAAGAGAGGTGACCTCAAGACCCTATGGACAACAGGGGAACCCGAGAGGTCATGTCCTCACGTTCGCCTTCAACCTCAATCTTAAAAACACCATCATATCAGATCAGATCATTCTCTCTAGTTTTGTTGTTAATACACACACTTGTTAGGTCTATATATGTATCTCCACCTCCTCCTTACAGAACCAAACAGACCCCTACACACCCTTTGTCTTTACTCTTATTTAACCTCCCTTCTTACTTTCTTAGGTCTTCCTATTCAAAGAGAAAAAGAACTAGACATTTTTTCATCCTATAATTGAAACAAATGTTTAAAAAAAAAAAATACTTTAGTTTTCACGAAAGGATTGTATATGTTTTAAACAAAAAACTACTTTTTTAAATTTTCAACAAAAAAAAAAAGAGCTCCTAGTTAACAACAACTATTTTGTGAGGTTGTAGAGAAGGAAGATCCGAGGCATTAAAAATATATCTAATGTTGTTCACAGAACTTATTTACTGTAATAGAAAATGTGGTTAAACAGGTGGATTGTTTAAAGATGTAATAATCTCATTCACATCATAATCTTCAATAGATTTTTCATTTCAGTTTTTGATACTGGTATCTTTTTTTCCAGATGAACATATGCTTTTTTCTTTATAACTAATCAATGTATTTATCCCTTGAAAATCGCAGTAATGGATTTATATTTCTTAAAAACTGATCATCATCCACTTAGATATTAAAAGTGATTTCACCCTTTTGCATTCGAATATTCTTTTTTGTACAGTATATTTTATCTTCCGAGTTGTTTGTTAATATTAATATCCCACCAGTTGTTAAAAGACTTCAATATGATTGACCGTACGAAATCAGTCGAAATAGAGTTTCTTCTCACTTTAAAGAGCGTCTCTCCGGTCATCGTACTGAAGCGACGTCTTACCTACCTAAAACATCTCTTTGAGTTTGAGTGAAGGGAAACAAATTTAGAGAAAGCAGACCATCTCGCTACTCGGTAAGATCCTCCTCTAAATCGGATTTTCGAATTTCTCTGGTAGTTGTGTCGCAAGAGAATATTTTTTCATGCGAATTTCTTCAAATGGCGGCGATTGAAAATATAGAGGATGATCGGCTTGATTGAATCGTGTGGGTGGTGTCTTTGTTTGAGTTGTGAAACTTGAACAGTATCACCTTTCTTTGTGTGATTAGGGTTAGTTAACCTTGGGCTGTGATTTAGAGTTTAAGGGATCTATGGGATTTTAGTGGTGGAGCCATTCAATGCCATAGACAATGATGGTTTTTCGAATCTCAACAAATTTCTTGAATTTGGGTGATTGTGGCTCTATGACAGTGTGGATAAAATGATGGCAGAAGCAACAGCAAAGGCGGCTTTCCTCGGGGGTCTTGTTGTGACGTTCAAGGAGCAAATGCACACTGATGTTGTCGTTAAACCTGGTGAAGAAGGTCCTGCCATACCTACACACAAAGCCGTCCTGGTAACTTCTCTATCTCACCTTTTCTTCACAGAGATCTGTTACACACACACTCTGGTTTCCAAGTTATTACACTTGACATTATATCTAAACACATGTTCTAGTTTATCCTAAGATTAGATGATCTGATTTCAGATGATCTCTTCTTGGATTCTGTTGTTGCTTTCACTAGATTTCCCTTTCCAATTTTCAAGGTTCGTTTTTTTTTTTCTCGCAGACGGCAAGATCAAAGGTGTTCAGGAACATGCTTGATTCTGATGAATGCAAGACCTCATCGGAGGAATCAATCACACTCCCGGATTTGAACCACGAAGAACTGAAATCTCTCCTCGAGTTCCTCTACAGCGGAAACTTAAAAGCTCCATACAATCAATACCGAGCTCTCTATCTGGCTGCTGATAAGTACGACATTTTATATCTGCAAGACGTATGCCGAAACCATTTCATTGCATCTCTGAGCTCGAGGAACGTCCTAGACATCCTTGAGCTCGCCAGTATTCCTTCTGATACAATCCTGAAAGACGCGGCCATCAATCATGTTGTCAAACATATGGAAGAAGTGGTATTTCCGATGAAATACGAGACCTTTGTGCAGAGGAACCCAGATCTAGGCGTGGAGATCACTAGGGCTTTTCTGAGAGAGACCAGAGCTAAAACCAAAGACCATGGAGCTACTATTTCTGGTTTTAATCGCCCTCACTCTCGCATGCACTGATGAACAAAACAGCTTATTCTCACTTGCGCTTTCTTTTCTTATAAGAGTGTGATTTTGCTTAGAAAATACTTGTTTAATGGATTATCTCAAGGCCATGTACCTTCTTTAAAATTAGTAAAGTAAATCTGTTATTATTGTTTAATTTTATTATTGTTTACAGATTATCTCAAGGATTATCTCAAGGCCATGTACCTTCTTTATATGTACCTTCTTTACAGATTTTCTTTTATTATTGTTTTGGTTAGAATTTTAATCAAACATATTAGTCTAGTAGAGTGGCAGGGAAGAGCCGCCATACTAAACTCTTATAGTTGACAAACTAAATGGCGGAATCACAATAGATATGAATTGACAAGAAATTTCAATAACTATAGTGTTGCCAACACTAAATATGGTTTAATTCATTTATCTAACATCGAATAGAGAGAGAACAATAACATTTTGATCATTTTTATACGCCCAAGTTGTGGGATCATCACAACTACTTAGAAAAGACAAAAAAAAAAAGAGCCTTAAAAGCAGAAGTCAGTTCTATGGGAAACGACAAAAGAGTCTTAAAAAGTAGAAAGCGGTTCTTGTCACTACAGCCCAACTACCATTTACTCTTCGCTAAAGTCTTGGCTTCATCTCCTAAATGAGGGATTAGTCAGTAATCATTAGTGTGCTGTCTTGTTTGTTTTTTGCCCTAATCATGTTCCTCCATTTGTCCTTGAGACCAGCCGGAGTACGAGTTTCGTGAAACACCTTCTTTCCCATTTCCAGAATTTTCCTCCATGGCATGTTCATGTTTGCTTCTGATGCATATGTCTCCACTCCCACCTGAGCCAACAACACATATCAAACAGCTGTTGTCATCCAATTCATGGAAAGAAATATAGCTAGTGTTGTTTGATTATACCTTGAGCATTTCTTCTTCTTTGGACGTCCAAAGTATCCGCCTTGTCTGATTATTGTTGAAAAACAAAATGTCCCTGCAAATCCCCATGAGGTAGCCTTGTACGTTCAATTTGGACAAGAGAGTAGATACTAGTACTCATGGAAGGAAAAGGACCAACCTCACTGGCTTTGGCTTAGCCACTTTATCCATCAGCTGGGTTACATCTTCTCCAGCTGGCTCGTTGGTTATTTCATTTAATGAGATTTCCCTATCGATAGCTTTCAGTACTATCCGTCTTCTTCTACTTGGCTTCTCATTCTGTTGGACATGGTCGTTTTCTTTTCCCTTTTTCCCTGCACATGTATTGACTCTAGTTTGATCCTGAGCTCTTTCGTCTGGGAAGTTAACTGTCGATAACCTCTCTTGGTATCCTAATGCTGATGGCAAGTTGCCACCTCTTGATTTATCAGAATCCTTGTCAACTTGAACATGTTCCCCTTTGGATGAATAGGCATCAACCTCTCCTTGTAACTCTTGATCACCTACAATATCTACTGAGTGCTCTTGGTTTCCATTTTCATCATCATCCTGACTTTTAGGAACACTCTCCTTTACTTCGTCACTGCTTTTCATCTCCAAGACTGCCTTTTGCGCCATAAGTGCCTTGTCTCTCAGAGTCGTCGGTAGTTTGGATTTGAGAGCTAGAATGTGGAACCAGCAATAAGGACAATAATAGGGTTTTGCAAGATCCTCCTCGGTACTACCCTCCTTCAAACACTCGATGTGAAATGAAAGAGGACAGTCAATCCCGGAACAACGGGATGCCCGCTTGTCTGAAATTTCACATACAACACAAGCATCTAAGTCCAGCAGCGGCTCCGATCCTCCACTACCATTCTCACTCGCCACAAGATAATGACGCTCCTTGCGTGGAACATCTCTTTCATCAAAAGTAACTGGAACCATCTCAGCACCGCCAAAAATTCCATCCTGTGAGAGGAAATTATGCAGAATACATCAAAATTCAAACTCAGCTCTAAATTCAAAACCGGAAAGTTCACAGACAGCAGCAAGTGAAGCTAGCAGGAGAGATCATCAACAAGGAAGAATTATCCCAACTTAATTAAACAAAATCAGTTTAAGCGAACCACCATACGGTAACGGAACAAATTAGTGAAGAAGATTCCCGAACTCAGAAGCTTTTATCAGTTGGAAGCTAATAGACCAAGTCTAAAAATCATCAGTCATGTCGAATAGTTTAATCAACAAATTAGTGAACACATTCGCGAATTCGGAAGCTTGTCCGATTAAACTCAGCAACCAATTGAAAGAAACGGAATGTTACAACTCAAGTGAGATCTTCCTATGATTCTGGGAATGATGTCTAAACAAGAGAAGACCGAATCGTAAGCCGTACAGTTCATATTCGTATCAAGATCTAGTGAAGCTCTCTGATTATAACAGACGAGTCGAAATCAGTCATGTCGCCACATCAAGAAATCGAAAGCTCTGATTCCAAAGAAGAAACAAATTACCGGAAGGGATGGATAGGGATCGAGAGACTTGCGCCAAGACCTAGCCGGAAACGATTTCGATCTCATCATCATCTTCTTCTGCTTCTACACCTTCTCTCGCGACTCACAACTTTGAAATCGTCATAAATGAACCGTGAACTCACTGTGTAGGCGAGAGTGATCCGTACAGAGTAAGATGGTTTACCTTTTTTTTTACTTTTAAATCATATGGACTAATTTATTTCTTCTCTATTTCAAATTTGTCTGGTTTGTTCTTATCTTTTTTTTGTTTTCCTTTATTTTCTAACCAGAAAAAAGAAACCAATCATATGATATGGGAGTATTTATTTCTTGGGCTCTGTTTCTAATAGGCCACGTGGATTTGTCCAAACCGTCAACAAGTATATTCTTTAATTATTTGGTACCGTTGGGAAAAATAAGCCAAATAAATTCATACTTGTTAATTCAGTTTTCGCCAGTTTATGTTTTACATATTCTTTTATTTTTTAATCAAACATTGTATTGTATTAGATTGGCAGGAAAGAGCCAATATATATACTAAATTTAAACAAAGCTGTACTCAAATATTATAGTTGCCGCCAAACGAAATGGATACGAAATTAATGACAAGAAATTTAAAATATCGATACTATATATCATTGGCTTCTTGATTATAATGTTTTGACAGTAACAATAGATATGTTGTTTCATTTTATTCAAATATAAAGAATAATAATAGTAATAATTTGGAGACAGAGCCGGGGCTTTAGCAGTAAGTAACCTATATTAATGGGAATCCTGAATAGGAGTAAGAGGCATTTTGCCACCGTAGATGTCTGGAAGTTGGGCTTCGTCGATGTCTTCAAGCAGAGTGGCAGTGAGTTTCTTGTTCTCCACGAAAACAATCTGCCACCCAAAATTAAAAAAAAATCCTAAGTTACCCAAACAAACAGAAAGTATGTATGTATCTCTAAAATTACCTTTTTCTTGGTGTTGCTGTCGATAATCGGGTAAATAACTTTCCAAGCGGTCATGAAAATGTAGGGGGCATGAACTATATATAGTTTGCCTAGTCTCTCTGGGTAGCAATCCTGGAAAGACCCAAAACAAAACAAAAAAAAGGTTTTATTAATAATCTTCTTCAGTTTGTGAAAAAATATATCGTCGGGACCACAACTATACAAGCGATCTTTTTTGGGGAACGTTTGTATTCTCTATTTGCCAAAAAACCAAAATTTGTCCGGGACTTAGATTTTTGATGTTAAACTTGGTAAATGACATTATGTTGAGCTTATTTTGAGGTAAAGGGATTATTAGCAATATTTTTCAATTTTTTTTTGTTGAAAAATAAAAAAAATGATAGGAAGTTTGAAAGTAACCTGCAAAGTGGATAGAGCAGCAATGTAGCCGCGGATGTCACAATTTGAATATCCCCATCCTTGTAGATCTGCTATGGTTATGAATTTCTCTTCACCTTTTGGCATTCTAAAGATTAAATTTTAGATAAATAAATATGAATTAGCGGCATGGTTTAGTTTAATTAACCACCACTTGGAAAAAAATATCAACTGATTAATGATAATAAATAACCTTGCACATATTTTCTCCAGCGTGTAGGCTACAAAACCTGCCCAAAAACACACACATATATATATATAGGAGAGAGGGAAAAGTGAGGTTGGGATGATGAAGATTGAAATGTAAAGAGATACAAGGGAGATACTCACGCTTGAACTCGTCGGGGTTGCCTTTGGAAGGGTTATGTCTGTTCCCAATTGCGACAACGATAGGTCGACCCAACTTGTCATGTCCCTGCATACACACTTTCTTGTGCGACAGATCATTCGCAATCTCTGTTTCCGGTATGTGGCCCTTCGGGAGAAAGTTTCTTCTCCAAGCCAGGTACTTTAGGAACATCCAACCTCCTTATCATCAGGTCATCCACCTCCTGGTTTTCGAAATTCCAACATCTCTCATCATCAGCCATTATTAGGCAGCAACAACAACAGCTATGTTATGCTTCCAGTTTCTTCTAATTGCCATTTTATTCACTATATTCACGAATTAATAACACACACGGACCTTAGTGTCGGGATCTTGTCGGTCGCAAAGAGCTCTCATGATCCCTACTTTGCTCCTCTCGATCTCATCTTCGATCAAAGGCAAATTCTCGTGCTCAGCTTCTGCTGCTCCTCCCACACTCTCCGCCACTTGCAAAGACTTCTCCTTCGTTTCCATTACGTTTCTCCGGAGCAGATCTCGAGATTGGTGAGAAAGAGAGAGAGAGACAGAGAGCGATTTGGGTCGATCAATACGGTTGGGCTCCTCTCCCCTTCGACGGCGACACCCACCTACTTAACTCATTTATTGACTTTTCGTTCAAGTACAACTCTATCTCACTGAGGAAGAAGACGACCTCGCCCACTCAAACTCACAACTATTGGGCCTCTCTTGGGCCTATCACCTATGGCCTCACTTTCAATCGTTAGCCCAACTACTCCGCTCATTTGTCTCAAGGCCTTGATTGATTCGTGCTACCTTTTTCTCTTTGCTTGTTAATTGTTATTAGCCCATTTTAACTAGTCAAATTGTTTGTGGCTTAACAGCGAAAACATGCGCAACATGCATGCGGGTGTGTGTAGCGAGGTAGTTTTCTGCTTTTTTTTTTGTTAAAAACTCATATAAATAATTTCAATTCACGATTTTCAAAATATGTTCGTATCTTTTTTAGTATCTTCTCACATGTAGCAATAAACGGGATAGTACTATTTTGATTGAATGTACCAACTACGTACAGCTACACGTATAATTTGGTTCAATTAAAATTCATCAAGCAAATCATTGCTTAATGAGTAATAATGCTAGTGTAGCTCATTGCTTGATGAGAATAATAATGCTACCGTAGTTATGATTGATTTATATACTGTTCGGTTCACGCCTCAAGCAAAAAAGATACTCGTCAAAGTAAATATACACTATTGTAGTTTATTCGATGAGATGAAATAATGAAGTGATTTGTACAACCAGAAGCAAGCGAAGCGCGAGGATGTCAAGGGTGCCACGTGTCGAACTTATGTTGGTTTGACAGCTCTGTGCCTGTGATGGCAACGTCATCGTCACTAAAAGTGTTTCTTAAATCTTAATCATAGTTTAGGTTTGGATTAGTTGTCCCTTTTTCAAGTTGTTATAAAATAATATCCAAAATAAAGTTTTTTTAAAGCTTAAGAGAAAAAGCTCCACGTTTGTCAAGGCCTTCGAACTAGAGAACATGGAGTGGAATTATGTGGAATTTTATATTCAAAATAAAGTTAATCTCTTATCAATTCTTCTATTGTTTCCGTTAGAATTTTATTCAAACATACTGTAGTTTTTTTATTTATTTAAAACGGCTTGCACAACTGGGTTCAAACCTAGTTTCGTAAATATCAAAAATAATGCAGTATATATATATTGACAGTTAAATTTGGTTTAGTTTATGGATGCAGTATATAAAAATAATGCAGTATAATGCAGCCTTTTATCAAATCATCTTTTGTAATCACTACATGAAATACGAATATACGCATACACAAAGTAAAAAATAAACATGTTAACGTAAACCACATGAAACTTAATAAACATGTTTTTGAATTCTGAAATTCGACTTCCAGCTTAGTTTACCAAAGAGTTACAAAATAACATAATTATCGGCAATACAGTTTCTCGATTATTTGTTTTGTTTGGTTTTTTTTTTTTTTTAAGTAAGTGGGAGTAGGAAAACGAACATGTGATCACAGAAAAGCAAAATACATTTCTGAGCTGTTCAATCTTTTTCAGTCAATCCCCGGAAATGGTAACTAAACTCCAAATTTTCTTTCTTTTGTATGCATAGTGGCCTAAGGCTAATTTTTAAAATGTGTCCTTTATTATAAAAAAAAGTCATAATATTATCTCAAAAACATATTTTGATAAATATGAAAATTCTAAAACAATAAATAACCGATTTTACTAACAGATATTGTCTTTATAAATACCATAATGAAACAATTCTAAACAAATTGAAATTAACAAAATACATTAGCCTAAGTTATAAAAATATGTGGTCTTATATTTTTTTTTTTAAAATGGTGGCCTTAGGCCAATGCTTTTTTTCTAAAGCATCAAGCACGGCACTGTTTGTATGCTTTCGAGCTCGACTGTGAACTTTTCCATTAAAAAAAACCTCAAATTTACAATTATATTATTTTGTCGTTATTACAGGTTATACTTTTGTTAAAAGATTTTAAATATATTCGTAGGCCCGGCACAATAGTCCACACGATTGTGCTTTTTTCATAACAACGGTCGGAAGTAAATTTTTTATCGTCGGCGAATCAAATCTTTTTCCTTTTTTTTTTAATAATATTTTTACATTTTAACTGATGGATTTAAGCCTATAAGAATGAGCCACATTGGCCGTCCAAAAGAAATCGGGACCCACTTTATTTGTTGGCAAAACCTCAAGGAAAAGACAACTCACAGAACCATCATCTTCTCCATGATTATTAACTTATACTACTATTTTACACCTTTACAATGATAATAGTTCTGCTTCATAATTACGATATACGAAACTAAAGCAGCTTCCGTTCTTTCTTTTTTTGTTGACCTATAAACTGCTTCCGTTCAAAGAAACAAAACAATTTAAAAAAAAAAAATACCGTCATTATAAATTTTAAAATTCGAAAAATGATAAATTAGCTCAGACATGCTCTTAAGTGATAAACAGAATTATTAGCGTGGGTTCTGTTACATGATTAACAATCATAATAATGTCCCTATAACTACTACTATTAGCGTAATTAAAAAAACAGTTTTACGAAGATCATCGTTATCCATGGATTCCCTGTAATATTCATTTAAAAACAAAAATTAAAATTTTGGAGACGTTTTAGGCTTCTTTTCTATTCTCTCTCCTCTATAAAGCCACTCACTATCCCATTTGCAGAAAAAGAAAAGCTCAGAAGAACTTTAACGTTTAGAGAGAGAGAGAGAGATGGAAGGGAAAGAAGAGGATGTGAGAGTGGGAGCTAACAAGTTCCCAGAGAGGCAACCGATAGGGACATCGGCTCAGACGGACAAGGACTACAAGGAGCCGCCACCAGCGCCACTGTTCGAGCCAGGCGAGCTGAGTTCGTGGTCGTTCTGGAGAGCCGGGATCGCCGAGTTCATAGCCACGTTCCTCTTCTTGTACATCACAGTTCTGACGGTGATGGGAGTGAAGAGAGCCCCAAACATGTGTGCCTCTGTAGGAATCCAAGGCATTGCTTGGGCTTTTGGTGGCATGATCTTTGCCCTTGTCTACTGTACTGCTGGAATTTCTGGTAAATCATACATAACCTACTTCGTTTCTTGATGCCTGATTCACTGCTGTTTGTATTTTAACAGAAGAAAAATTTGGTCTTTTACTTCCTCAGAAACAGAAGAAAAAAGTTGATTATAATCCTCGTGTGTGTGTTTTCACTTTCAGGTGGACACATAAACCCAGCGGTGACTTTTGGTCTCTTCTTAGCTCGGAAACTTTCACTGACGAGAGCTGTCTTCTACATCGTGATGCAATGCCTCGGAGCCATCTGCGGCGCCGGAGTTGTCAAAGGTTTCCAGCCGACGCCGTACCAAACCCTCGGCGGCGGAGCCAACACCGTCGCTCACGGCTACACTAAGGGATCCGGTCTCGGCGCTGAGATCATCGGAACCTTTGTCCTTGTGTACACCGTCTTCTCCGCCACTGACGCCAAGAGGAGCGCTCGTGACTCCCACGTTCCGGTACCCAACTTGTTCTTTTACTTGATTGATTTGGGAAAATATTCGGTGTTATTAATCTTGGGGGAAACTTTGCAGATTTTGGCTCCGCTGCCAATCGGATTCGCTGTGTTCTTGGTTCACTTGGCGACGATTCCGATCACGGGAACCGGAATTAACCCAGCTCGGAGTCTTGGAGCTGCAATTATCTACAACAAGGACCACGCTTGGGACGACCACGTGAGTCCCCCCCTCCCCTTTCTATATGACGATTTGGTCGAATTGTTGTTTATTGATTTTTGACTTTCGTGTTGTCGCAGTGGATTTTCTGGGTGGGACCATTCATCGGAGCTGCTCTTGCGGCTCTCTACCACCAGCTTGTCATCAGAGCGATTCCATTCAAGACCAGAAGCTGATTTTGCTGCGTCTCATCTTTGTTTCTTTTTTTCAAGTTTCGCTCTTGTTGTTTCTTACTTTGGTTTTTGTGTATCGACGAGCCTGATAATATTTGACATCATCTGGTGGTAATGTTTATTTATTTCATGAATTTGTTTGGGTTCTTTGTTTTCTTCTTTCTCGGAAAATTTGCTGCGGATGATCCTTTTAGTCAATCGTTTAATAGAGGTCGGTAATTGTTGGATTGGTTCGGTTTTAATTTTGGTTTTGTAGTTAGTCTCTTTTTAATATGGTTTAGCTTCGGTTAGGGTATAAATTTAGCCCATTTGCAATAGCCCATTTACAGTGGACCGACCTCCTTCGGCCTAAATAATTTAGGCGTAGCATATGCCCTTTTTCCGTCTATCAACATAATCTTTTACACACAAAATACAATTGGACAAGAAAACTAACTAATTACATTCTGACATCATTAACAAAAAGTTTTACACGAAATATTCTTGCCCCAAGAAAGGTAAATCTAAAGAGTCATTTGATTATTACGATGGATGGCCAACCAAGTTGACAGAAAACATTCTTAATTTTATTAGTATTATTCTACAAGGTAAACCTAACCTCGTCAAAGTGGATTACTATCACATATCCAAAGCTTTTTAGTTTTTATTTATGTGAGTTTAGCATTTTAAAGAAAATGTCCATTTTTATTTTTGAATATAATTTAATTCAAAATTATTAAGTTTGAACTTTTCATTTATGATAAGTTAGTGTTATCTGCTTGAAATGAAATCAACATATATATGATACTTATTACACATACTGTGTGTATATCGGTAGTTGACAATTTCGAGTGCAGCAGAAAGTAGCATACTAGCATGCATCGATTTTCTACTCTTAAATTATTTTTCAAGCACATACATAAATAATTCTTTTTTTTCTCTCTGTAAGGTTCTTCACGTGATAGGTTGCTGGCTTACTTTACTGCAAGAGTAGTTTCCATATCATCTTGTCTAATATTCAGGGGCATGTGTATTGGAAACTTTAAAAGCTGGTATCTAAAAATTATTTTTTTGATTAAATTTAAATAAGTTTAATGTTTTAAGACACTTTAGTTATGGAGACATGTCTAAAGCTCAAAAATAAATCATATATTACACTTTTTATCAGTTTTGAATTTTTGATCTTAAAATTTATTATTTTAATAATGTTATTAGATCTCTTAAAGTCTCCAATGCACATGCCCTCATATACATATACTATACTGAGAGCATCTCTAACCCATAATTGCATTTTCCATTGCAAAATGCAAATGAATTTCTCTCCAACCCATAATTGCATTTTTCATTTCAAAAGGAATATTTAAGTATATTCTTTTTTCCATTTTATTATTAATTGTTAATTATACACATTTAAATAAAAAATTACACATTGACCCATTTATTTAATTTCTTTCAAAAATTCCATAAATTATAATATTTTTGAAATTTAATTATTATAATATAAATAAAAACACATTACATTACATAGAAATGATAAAACAAAATAGATTTTTATTTTCTGTTATTTTTAATTTCAGTATTATGTTATTATATTTTTTATTAAATAATGTTATTTGCATTTTTATTTTAGACATTAAAGTGTTTTAATATTTATAATCATAAAAAAAATTATTATTAAAATAATTATTTATAACTCTAAAAGTTAAAGTATCTAAAATTTGAAGGACTACTTTATAAATAAAAAATTCAATTGCATTTTGCAATTGAAAATGAGATGGTTCCATATTTGAAAGCAAAAATAGCATTATGTCATTTTGCAATTGAAAATGAGATTGAGTTGGAGCATATTTTATTGCAAAATAGCATTTGACACCAAATTTGCAATGAGGTTGGAGATGCTCTGATATTGTGATACGCATAATATATACTATTATTATTCATGTATGTGCGTATGTAATGAATCCATAAGTATATGAATGCATGGCTCAAGGGCGATCCAACTCCCAACCATCTAGTACCATTTTATTAATAATATCATTGACCATGATAGAAGAAAACAAAATCGTATTAAATTATTTATTAAAAAAAAAAGGAGACTCGAGCTCACTAAAAATATGGTTAGTCGACATGCTTTAAGAAAATATATTGACTTGTTTAAAACTACTAACTTGCTACCAAGATGTATACAGACATATCTCACTCAATTAATTATACGGCGTTCCATTTAGGTGAGCTACTAAGCTACTTTGTTTCATGTCAATCAACAAAAAAATAAAAAAATAAACTTTTCTTTTGGTCCCAAACCGCGTGGCCTAAAGTACTTACTTATTTACACATTGATCCACCACATAAAATTAACCAATTTTTAACATATTTACATATACTAATGAAATAACCTATGTATTTACATACTGAATAGTAAGTAGTAAAGGTGTCAGGTGTGAGTCGAAAGCCCTTCGCTGTGAATCTTATTAATGGGGAATTTTAAAATAAAGTGAGAATGAGGGTTATTTTTGAGGATAAATTTGTAAAGAGGTCACATAGATTGGAGTGGATAGCTCAATTTGTGACTTGAGCGATTAAACCACTGGAATGCGCATTTAAAGCAGAGAGAGACCTTCCCTCTCTTTCTTTCCAAAAAAACAAAAAAAGATCTATAGAATCAAGAGAGAGAGAGAGAATGTCTCCGGCGAAGAAGAGCCGAAGTTTTCCTCCGATATCAGAGTGTAAAAGTGGAGAGTATGATTCGATCGCTGCAGATCTCGACGGGACTCTGCTTCTCTCGCGAAGCTCCTTCCCTTATTTCATGCTCGTCGCCATTGAAGCAGGCAGTCTCTTCCGTGGATTGATCCTCCTCCTGTCTCTCCCGATCGTCATCATCGCTTATCTCTTCGTCTCCGAAGCTCTCGGAATCCAAATCCTCATCTACATCTCCTTCGCCGGAATCAAAATCCGCGACATCGAACTCGTCTCTCGCGCCGTTCTTCCACGGTACCCATCTCGTTTGGATTTTCGCTAAAGCTTTACTCCAAATCTCTGTTTCGATTTTGGGAATTCTTTTCTTCTTGAAATTAATTATAGGTTCTACGCGGCGGATGTGAGGAAGGACAGTTTTGAGGTGTTTGATAAATGCAAGAGGAAAGTGGTGGTGACTGCGAATCCGATAGTGATGGTGGAGCCATTCGTGAAGGATTATCTTGGAGGAGATAAAGTTCTGGGAACAGAGATCGAGGTTAACCCCAAAACGATGAAAGCCACTGGTTTCGTGAAAAAGCCAGGTGTTCTTGTTGGGGATCTTAAGAGATTAGCCATCTTGAAGGAGTTCGGCGACGACTCGCCGGATCTTGGCCTCGGTGACCGGTCCTCCGATCACGATTTCATGTCCGTTTGCAAGGTATATAGACTCTTCACTATCTCCTCCCTCGTTATCGTTTGTTTTGCCTATCCGAAAAGCTTAATTTAGGTGGTAATTAACCAACTCAAACATTTCGTAATCAAAGAAATAAATGCGGTAGGACCTATAAATGCCGCGTACGGTTGTTTCACATGATCTAGTGGGAAGATAAATTAAATTTTCCATACAGCTTCACATGATCTATTATTTACTCTCTTTTTTTTTTTAACGGCCAAATGATTTATTTACTTTGTATATGTGTATTATAAACGCATGAAAAAACTAGATTAGTTAGTCCTATATAATGTTTTAGAAATACTGTTTATTTTTAACATGCAAAAGTAACAAAACGCATGTGAATCTAAGAAAGGAAAGTAATCAGTAAACCGTGACAGAAAGTAGATAAATAGAAGTAGTGAGTTTTCATAAATGCGTCCAACCACACCCTTCCACATAAGTTGGACGGTCCATTTAATGAATCAAACCAGCATTTCTTTCTTTTTTCTCCTAACCCTTGGAACTTTCAATATTTTTACCAAACTTCTTACTATAATCGTGAAACTTTGGAATCCCCTGTAATAAGACAAATGATATAACGAGTTGTTTTTCCTTAACAGGAAGGATACATGGTGCACGAGACCAGATCAGCCACAACGGTCCCCATAGAGCGTCTCAAGAACCGCATAATCTTCCACGATGGCCGTCTTGTCCAACGTCCGACGCCGTTAAACGCGCTGATCATTTACCTTTGGCTTCCTTTCGGCTTCATGCTCTCAGTCTTCCGCGTCTACTTCAACCTCCCTTTACCCGAACGCTTTGTTCGTTACACTTACGAGATCCTTGGGATTCACCTTACTATCCGTGGCCACCGTCCTCCGCCTCCTTCCCCCGGCACACCCGGAAATCTCTACGTCCTCAACCACCGCACCGCCCTTGACCCCATTATCTTCGCCATTGCTCTCGGCCGTAAGATCTCATGCGTCACTTACAGTGTTTCTCGCCTCTCCCTTATGCTCTCACCCATCCCTGCCGTCGCTCTCACCCGGGACCGTGCCGCTGATGCTGCCCGCATGAGGAAACTCCTCGAGAAAGGTCATTATTATTATTATTATTATTATCGGAAAGCAAGAGTAACTCTGTTTTTCTACTTTATTGGTTTCGCAGCCTCTTCAACTCCAATATGACAAGATGAGTTGTTATTTATTCATCTACACTTGAATACATAATTGGTCTCGTTATTATCACATTATACAACCTGTCACCGGTCGTATCATTTTTAGAGTCAGATACCTTTCGTATATAGGAAAGTAGAAAACGCTCATATTTATGTGTTTAACTTTCTACACATAATTTTGTATCGGCACTATCATTATAAGCCTTTTATTATTTTTGCAACAGGGGATTTGGTGATCTGTCCTGAAGGCACGACTTGTAGAGAGCCATATCTACTAAGATTCAGCGCTCTATTCGCAGAGCTAAGCGACCGGATCGTGCCTGTAGCCATGAACTGTAAGCAAGGGATGTTCAACGGGACGACAGTGAGAGGTGTGAAATTCTGGGATCCTTACTTCTTCTTCATGAACCCTAGACCTAGCTACGAGGCCACTTTCTTGGACCGTCTGCCTGAAGAAATGACGGTAAACGGGGGAGGAAAGACTCCGATCGAAGTGGCTAATTACGTTCAGAAGGTGATTGGTGGAGTATTGGGATTCGAATGCACTGAGCTTACAAGGAAGGATAAGTATTTGTTGCTTGGAGGCAACGACGGGAAGGTTGAGTCTATCAAGACCAAGTCCAAGGAGTAAAAACCCATTTAATTACCGTTTGCTACTATTTTACTTGGGGGTGAAGTTAGATCTTTTTAGTTTTCACGATTACTTTTTCTTATTTGAATATGCACTGGACAATGAATTACATTTGAATTAATGTAGTTTACTTTTCCTAATATTTTGGAATGATTAATTAGTATATACTCTAAAATATTTTTTTAAAAAAATATAAAAGAAAAGAAATAAAAATCCAAATATTAGATACAAATCCTATAAAGTATCTGGCACGTTATTGTCTTTCACAACTGCATTGATCACATGATCTTAGAGAGTTTGTGCCTAAGTTGTATGCCACTGTATCCTTGCGTATGATCAATTTTCAACTTGATCATGACCTTGGATCTTATCAACACCCTTATTCAAGGGACAACTAGTTTCTCAATTTGTTTCCTTGTGAAAACCAACTCTTTCTTTAGTAAAAATCTTAACACACTTTGTTGGTTAAACACGACTAAGGTATTGCGTACCAAAGTAAAATGTATTTATTTGGACGTATATATTTATATATGCTTTGGTTACAAACTTACAATAAATTCATTAAAGAAAATTCAAAAGTTTACGAAAAGATACAACCAGAAATGACTAATTGGAGTATATATATGCTTACAGTTTCATATTGAACAGAAACCAATATCGTATTTCTGTCAAAATGTTTCTCCAGGAATAAAAAATGTGTATATAAATCAGAGGCGTTATTGGCCTTAAGCCACCGTACCTTCCGTGTTATTGTAAACGGCGACGCCTTCACAAGTGACGCTGTTACATTTGCCGTTAACGACACCGTCGCTTTTCGCCACCACTAGACTCTTGATGATTCCTTCGAGATCCCTCTTATGCAGATTAACCAGAAGTCCGTTCTTCATAAAAAGCGTCAACGACATCTTCTGCTCCACCTTGTGCCCCGGAACCACCGTGAGCCGGTGACGGAGAAGCACCGCCGCCGCGATAGTCTTCATCTGAAGATACGCCAGATCTTTTCCCAGGCAAATCCTTGGTCCGGCGTTGAATGCCACGAACCGGTATTGATCGTGTTTGATGAATTTTCCGTCGATCGGCGAGATCCATCTCTCCGGACTAAACTCAAGACAATCTTCTCCCCAAGTCGATTTCATCCTCCCCGCCGCGTAAATTGATTAACTCACCGAAGATCCTGCCGGAACGAAAGTCCCGTCCGGTAAAACGTCGTCGTTCTCGACGTGCTTCGATTCTTCGGGCACCGATGGGTAAAGCCTGAGCGTCTCTGAAAGCGCCGCCTTGAGGTAAACCAATCGGTCAATTTCGTCAAATCCTAACGGCTCCTCCGTCCAAGACGTGACGTCATCAATGCCACGCGTCTCGATCAGAACGGAGCAGATCTCACGGACGATTTTATCCTCAACGGTTGGATGCATCGTGATAAGCCAGAAGAACCAGCTCAGCGCAACCGATGACGTGTCACGTCCAGCTAAGATGAAGTTAAGCGCCACGTGTTGGAGGAAAGTGTCGCTGTAGGATTCTTTCTTCTTCATCATGAAACGTGAGAGTAGTTCGTCGTGTCCTTGGGCCCCACTTTCTTGCTGACTCATCATTTCTTGCTTACGTGTATTTATGACCGTTGCTAAATATCCATCAATTTCTCCCAAGCTTCGGCTCATGCTGACTTCTAAGCCGAGTCCAAGCCATTTCTTCAGCTTCCACAGAAACTCCGGCAAAATAAACCGTTGAAGCGAGGCTTCTGTGGCTCGGTCAAAAGCCGAGGCAAAACCGTTCTCGGGAAGCCCTGGTGCGCAGGTTCTTGTGTCCTTACCGAACGCTAATCCTCAAATGTTATCAAATGTGAGACGTAGTATCAAGTCCTGGAGATCAACCGGCTCGGATTTGGCTTGAGCCGATTCAAGGATTGGACAGAACCGGAGCTTAATTCCTTGGTTTACCCACCGACCCATGGCTTGCCGCAACGTCCTGCATCATAAATTTACAATACCAAACCGAATATATTAGTAAACCAAAGAGAGTTATCGGTTCGGTTTGATGAAATACTTTTGTAATTAAAACCGTGAAATTAACCCTGATGAATAATAAATGCAATCCAATAGATTGGGTTGGTTCAATTATAATTTTAATGCAAAACCAAGATTAAACAGACGGGTTGACATTATAGACCTAGAAGTGAACCGAAGATAAGAGACTGAAGAATTTTGATTATATATCAAGATAGTAATTGAAGCGTGAAATTCACTCAAGCGATAAGGGGCTAACCAATAGAAGTGCTTCAATTATAATATAAATGCATGATGAATTAGATAAAATCAGTATTAAACCGAGCGGTTTGTAATAATAATATTATAAAGGCACACCTCGTAGTGAATTCGAGAGCGGCGGTTTTGCGTTGGAAGAGCCAGGTGTCACCGTCAGAGTTGAAAATACCCTGACCGAGAAGGTCGTGGAAGACGGATTGCCACGTAGGACCTTTAGGGTAGTTATCGAAGCGGGTCTTGAGCATGTGCTCGAGATTCTTCGGGTCGCACGTGACGGTCACGAGACCTTGCTTCCTCGCCAAGAAAGGCACGGCACAGATACAAGTCTGATAAGTGCCACCGCACGCACGGAGGTTCTCGGTGATCCATTCATGCATCCTGTCACGCTGCTCTATCAGACCAGGAAGACTGCCCAATACAGGCCAGACACGTGGGCCCTTTAGCCACCTCGAGATCCTCTTGAACCATAGCCAATACGCTGCTACGACCGCTACAAGAAGCATCCCATTGGATATTTCCATATTAGCTCTTTGATTACTATATATTTCCTGGGAAACCAAATAAATAAATCAACTTTCCCGCCCGGAAAACAATATGAATGTGGTGATGATTGAGAAGAGAAGAGATGAAGTTGGATCCAAATGAACGATTTTGCCTGTAATATTTATAGGGTGAAAATGAGGAAGAAGCTTCTCTCTGATTCACAATCGGTCACTCCGCAACTATCAGAATCAAACCCTCATTAATGATTCCGCGGTTATCGTTGAGATATATTGGTTTATAAGTATATATAACGAGAGATTTTTCAGATTTGGAAGTCAAGAAGTGGTAAAGTACTGGTGGTGTTTTATGCTTTGCTGGTACCTAATTTTGCAGCGAAAGGAATAGTCTCATTCAATGAAACTCATTAAATGATCATATATAGATGTACGTTTTATGTAGCTGTGTGGTGAATTAAATGAGATTAGTTGAGAACATACGGCACAAAAAAAGATGGTGGGGGAAGAAGAAGAAAAAGTCGTTTATTTTTTTAATTTAGAAGTTTAGGGTTAAAGGTTAACACATGTTTGGTTTGGTGGTGAGATAGGTTATGATCTAATCTTTTATAGGTACAGCTACAAGTGTTATTTCGGTTTTTGGTTTGGTTTATTCAGTTGTTATAGTTTCAGAGTATTTGGGTTGTTTTGGAAAATCAAATGAAACTTAAACTGAAGAAAACTAAATATTTAATTTAATTTATTTCGGTCTAATTGATTTTTTTTTTTCAAGCTGGATTTGGTTCAAGGTTTTTATCTATCAATCTATGTAAAAATTTATGTATCAATACAGTTTTAATTCGGCTTGGTTCGTTTTAGTTTGGTTCATAATTTCTTTTTAGGTACATTTATACACTAAATGATTAAAATTAAATTTGTAAGTAAGCTAGGTGAGAACTCAAGTATGTAAAATGGTATCAGAACAGAACTTTTATTTTATTGTTTATATTTTCCTATAACTAATTTCTTATTAAAAAGAAACATTTTGATTTTTCCTTATGAAAACTTCCTCGCTTTGGGTTAGCGGTTTTAAAATTTGGTAAGCAGCTCGAGAGACCTTACTAGTATTTTACTTTAGGAAGACACTTTTCTGAGTTTCTTCTCATTTTGACTTTTTGGTTTCTCCTTTAATGCCTTTTTCTTTTATCTTTGGTTTTTATTTTTTTTTACTGATGAAATGTTAACCAAAAACACTGAAAGATAAAGTGGGACAATATGGCAGCGGAATATTAAGTAAGAAATGCATTGAATGGGATGTGAAAGTCAAAGGGTTATGCTGACTTTTGTTACTCTGCAACTCGTATTGCTTCTTCTTTTCTTTTTTCTTTTTTTCTTTGAGAAGGTAGATGCTTCTTCTTTTTGCTGGTTTTAACTTCATTATAATGCTTTAAAATGTATTCCATTCGTTTTATTTTATTTTGATGATTTAGAAAATGCCAAAAGGGTAACAAAATATATATAGTATATATACATCAATGTACATGGAACATGCGATTTGTGTATTAAACGTTTCCTTAGTTTTTAGTAATTCCCCCTAAGCATATATAGATACAATACTAAACTTTCTAATAAAAATAAATGTGCATAAATCTAGTTTGATTTATGTTTTGTAATCAATGATAAATTATTGTAGAAGGATCGTCATATTTTAAAATATAAACAAGAAAAAAAACTCTGTGATTTGTGGGTATAGCAAATGGAATACAAAGGTAGGTGTATAGTAGTGAAGAGTAGATGGCTTACCAACCAAACAATTCTAGAAAAACATTTTTCACTCATGGTTGACTCTCTCTCTTTTTAAAGGAGACGTCATGATATCTGTATTATTTTATGGAATTGCAAAATCAATTACTAGAAAAAAAAAATTTAGACAACTGTAGGACATTTAAATTAAACATAGTTACATAAAGTAACAAAAAAAAAAAAAAAAATTAGACAACTCATGATGAAGTAAGTTACGTCGGATCAACTATCACGGAAAACGAAAGAAACCCATGTTAACATAGATTATAAAATTTAGAGAAAATATCAAAAAATAAAATAAAGTAAGCAATACCTTTCAAATGATATATAAACTAGTTTTTGCCAAATCCTTCTTTTTATCTCCTCTAAAAGCATCTCGATAAGTTGTGTATCGTCATGATTTCCAACTTGGTTCCCCCTGCATCTTTCGACGGTCCTTGCAATATTAAACGACAAATTATCACAACACCCAGTGACACCATATAATTTTCAATCTGTTTTGACGAGAAACAACCTAAAACACCAGCTTTAAACACTAAATTCTGTATTTTGTAGGCAAATTCAGTCTCTTCTTCTAGATATACTTCATTTATTCTTAAGATTTCCAAGTTTTTTTTTTTTTTTTTTTTGGGAACAAAATCCAAATTGTTGTCCGCATCAAATAGACAGCACCACGTACTTGACCATCTTCTTACAGTACGACTCAGTAGTTTGAGGCTAGAGAATTCAAACAAAATCATAACTTTTGAACTATCAATTAATATGTTAGATGATCAATTAATTTGAAAATCAAGTTGACAAAATATTAATTTGAAAATCGAAAACTATGAAGCACAACACATAACTAGAATAGCATAGCACCGTTAGGATTCATGAAGTAATGTTATGAGCTAAAACATAGCACTCTTGTATCTAAGTTGATCTTGATTATGCTATGTTTTTGTCAATTGGAATGATTCTCTTTCGGAAAACAATTGTCGTGATCAATGGGGATCAAAGAAACCTCAAATCCCACTTCTTCCTTCACTAGCATGCTTTTTGCATGTACTCTTAAAACTTCAATGTATAAGAAAACTAAAATAAAAATTGTACAAAAAATGTAAATACTTACGGTTGTTTTTATTTGTTAATCATATGTTGAACTTTTTAAACTGTTTAAACCTATAAGTATATCTGCTAAGTCCTAACACACTAATAAAGAAGAACATGTATGTATACATTAGTGCTTTCCAAATACGTGAATGTAGAAATATGTATCTTTTCAGAAGTTAAGCTTTCATTTTCTTTTGAATTAATTATGAAACCTCTTACTTATTTTTTTGTAGGCATCATGCTCATCTCAGGCGACGTAGGTTTCTCTGAGACGTTGCAAACTCTCAAAGACCGGAATTACACAATGTTGGTTGTGTATAAGCCACTTTCCGCTGCACAAAACAATATTGATGTTGACCATTGGAAACGAGAGTGGATGAACATGCTGCTCTTGGGAGGAAGCAAAATGACTGCTCATTGGAAATCAAGGGGTCTCCTTCTGCCGGTACCACCACTAGCCTCTGGTTCTAGCTCAGGACCATTTCACCCAACATGATTCACGGGAAACGCTCTGGGAAGCAAACAACAATGGAAGTGCAAACAAAGTTTTCTATTAAATTTTCAATTTTAATTTAAACTTACTTTTCATCATATTTTTACTACAATGAAAAACAACTCAGTAATTAATGACTGGAGTAATTATATGCTTACAATATCATATTGAACAAATAAAACCATCGTTATGCAGTTAGAGACCACTTGAATTTTATTGACATATATGTAAGCTTTAGAAATCGATAAAATACATTTTAGTTTAGTATAGCAATGCAAGAGCTGATCCGTGATCCGAGACTTAGTTCAGTAATTGGCCTCATAAACTCATGGTTGAGGATCGCAAACGTTTGAGCCTTTGTTTTTGTTCTGTCTCTTTTTATTTTATCTGGCTTTTGGCGGCTCAGTTGATGTAATTAATTTGAGAGAACTTCTTTTGATTAATGAATTTTACAGATGACCAAAAAAATATGGAATTAAATTATGACATTATAAATCAGTCGAATTCTAAATCCACTATGTGACACATTGCTTCGCCTGTTATTAGCTGAATTATATTTGTTATCAAGGGAAAGATGTGCATTTTCTCTAAATTTATCTACTATCTAGCCACCTAGTTAATTTGCAACCAAAACAACTGTCACAGAATATCAAACTGAATTAAAAAAAAATCACCAGCTGAAACTGATAGATTCAAACCGAAGATTCTCAGCCGAACCAAAGGAACAAATCTTTGCAACCTCTTGTCTCATCTTCCTTGGACCACACACAAGAACTCCTACGCTCGAACCCTTTAAGCCAACTAGAAGCTCTGCTTTCACACAATGAGAACTTAGAAAAACTAGAAATACTCTACAGTATGAAAATGCTATATATAATCTTAAATAGACTTACTGTTAAGATTAGGCCTTTCTCCGTAATGAATGCTGGTGGATTGCGATAGCAACTGTTGTGGCGAGCTCTCGATCATCAACGAAGACAAAATGTCGACGTTTTGGTCATTTTTCGTATAATACTTCTTTTGGTTATAACACAACACAGCTAACGTAGACGTAGCCACCACGCTAACGGAGATTGCAAGAAGGTAAATGAGAGATTTATAAGCCGAAGTGTACTTGGAGCTTTGATCGATTGGGTAGATGTGACATCTTGTGATGATTCCGATGATAACAATAAAGATAATGAATGAAGAAGAGAGGATGGTGGCGAGACAGAGCCAGGAGTTGGGTCCGAGGACTGGTGAGATAGGTTGGTCTGAGACATATGGTTTGAAACAGAGGGGTTTGATGATGTTCCTGTTGCGAGTTGGTTCTTTCTCTCGGGTGACGAAGGCTTTGATCTGGATATCTAAAGACGAGGAGATCTCGGTGGTGGATCCGGAGATGGGTAAGATTAGGTCGAGCATGGAGAGGTCAGAGGAGTTCTTGAACGCGCAGATTAGGGTCATTTTGGGGATTTTACAAGTGTTAGTTGTGCTCGTGTAGAGTAGGTCGCGGATTATGGAGATGAACGGTGTAATCCCACTGCCTCCACTCACCATCACCATATATTCATGTCTATACTTTAAGAAAATTTGTAAAACAGAGCATCATTGTTACTTGTGATGCAAGAAACCAAATGTTGAACTTCTCTGTTTGGGACTTAATTTAATTACCGTAAGAAATCAGTGGAACTAGGGCCATATGGACCTTCAACGGAAACAGTGAGGCGGTTGATTTGTTCTGATGAAGAAAGCATTTGGTAAAGCTTAGTTGACCATTTGCCTTGGCCCTTGATCATAACACTTAGCTTCTCTGGTTCTAGTTTACTACTCGAAGTTATCGTAAATGGATGCCATTGAAGCTTTGAAATGCTCGGTATGTTCACGAACAATATACTCGTCGGGCTATACGTCAGCACTGTAATAACATTTTTGCATATATGATTCTTGAATAGATAATCAACTGAAGAAGAAAAATCAGAGGGTTCATTGTTAAAACTCACGAGGGTTTTTGGAGAAATTGAGCTCGACGGTGTCACAAGGAAGAACACGAGCAGAGACTAGCTTGACATTGTTGCGAGACTGGAGAAATCTCAAGTAACGATCGACGATGAAGATGTAAAAACCGGGAAAAGAGATCAACGAGTAAGAGATGCCAGCGTGGAATACAAATAAGAGCATGAAGACGATGTAGAGATAGTGAGTGTAGAAGAAGACTTCGAAGAATCTCCTTCTTATCGTCGGAAATGTGGTGGCCCACATCACAAGTCCGGCCACCAGAGCTATCTCTCCGGCTAAATTCGAGATGCCGGTCCTGTCCCACTCCAACATCTATTCACCTCAACAATTTGGGGCGAGCATATAAATCCAACCAGAATTTATTTATAATCAAACCGGTTCATTATTTTTTGAACCAAACTAGCTAAAATCAAAAGTAGCTTGAATAATTAAAAAAATATGGTTTAAGCTCTTTTTTTTTTGTTTTTACTGAAAATCGAAATTAACAAAAATTTTGCCAACCTAATTAGTTCACAATTCTGCCGTAAATTCTCAAAGCCAAAATTGGAAAATAAACCAAATAACTTAACCAAAGCGAATTGAATAACCAAATAATATACCCACACCGACAAACAAATTCGACGAAAAAAGTCACAAAATGATATACAGTCCTTTAAATAAAAAAACTTATAGACAGCCGTCGACATAGACTAACCTGGGAGACTTGATTAGTGGATATCCAATAGATAACATAACAAAGACCGTGGCTGGTGAATAAGGTCATGACCATGTGGCCGAGCCATATATGGTACTTGATGCTTGACTCTGACGTAAGCCCAATTGCAGCCAGCAACGACGAGCCACGCGCCACCGGATAGAACAAGAACGCCAAACATATGTTCCCAGCTAGACCTAACCGTACTGCTATTGAATCCAGCCTCGCTTGCCATCTTTTCAGTTTTTGTCATAAAGCAAATACAAAAGTCAGAGTTTTTTTTTGTCATATAGCTAGTTAGCTTATAGTACATGTTAAATGTCATTTTGTAACTAAAAATATATAAAAAATACGTCTTATAATTTGTTTATAAAAGGCCAAATTGTTGAAGATATGATATGAGTGATTCAGAGAATTACGGGTCAATCAATTTTTTTTTTTTTTTTAATTCGAGCTTCCTATTGAATTTTGACTAAAGTTGCACTCTAATTTTAAGACCCACAGATACTATTCCATTTTAGAATTTTTTTTTTTTCCCAAAGGTTTTCAAATTTTAGAATTTTTTTTGGAAGTTATTTTCCATCATATCACAATATCATAAGAAAACATTCCTGCAAATTGTCATTCAATTGAATCTACATGAAACTATATTGCATGTATGTATATTTTCACGATATACACAAAATAATTACGTTAATAAAAAAAATTCCAATCTATAAAACTTACAAGTTATCTCCATGGATCGCGGCTGATTGAGTGATGGTGACAAAAGTATAGTAAAAGTAATTGGTTAAGCTCCAAAGAAGAAGAGCCATGAACATTGTCAAGAACATAACCTCAGTCGCTGTCACTATTCCTAATGGTCCCTTCACTAACATTGGTCTTCTCAATGATCCGAACTTGTCTCTCTTCTTCCTCTCCCCTCCACTTTTGATATATACAGATAAAAAGGAATATAATATTGATATAAAAAGCTGTAGATTAGAGAATAATCAGTTGGTAGTTTAAGTGTTTTAATTACCTATGAAATTGGTCACCGCTCGTTTGTTTCTTCAAGTGAAGGTAGATACATCCCAGAAAAGCCAATAGAATCATTGGGAACATGTAAATCAAAAGGTTCACTCCTGATAAAAAAAAACCCGGGATACATAATTGATATCCGTATGAACTAATTGAAAATTAGATTATAAATCTCTTGGCTTGCAAAGAAACTGGTGTGAATTACCTGGTTTCCCAAAATAAATCGATTTGCCGAGCTTGGCACGCATGGATGTCGACCAAATCTTCTTGTAAAGAGAAGTTGGCATCATGATCCAAATCACCAAAGTCCCCATCAAAATCATCATCGTGAAGAGCTTGATTACCATCATAACCACGTCCTTATTCATTTCTCCTAATCCCAAGAGATGAGATTCCAAAAAAATAAGAAAAGAGAAACAAAGGGCAATGAATAGCAAACCCATATCTATGCTATTTAAACGTAAATTTAATTATTTTTTTATGATAAAATTTATTTGAATTACATTTCCCTTTGATTATTGACTTACGAAATGGGTTTGACTCAAGCGTGTAGGCTAGTGGCAGGCACCTTCCGAAAATAGGTAGTAGTATGCGCCCTAGTATGAATGGTCTGTGGTCTGCTCATCAACGCTCATTTACATATTTGTCCCGTACTTGAGGCGATTTAGGCGTAAGCTTCAATTTTTTTTTTTTTTTTTTTCCAACTTTGTAAGCTTGATGAATTTTATGAGGACTTTAGCCTAACAACAACAACAAAAATGGGCTTTTCTTGTGAATAATTTTCTGGATTTCGTATTGAGAACGATGTTGTATTGGACAGTAAAATTATATTATTTTTCAATAAATTAGATGTAAATAATATTAATCAGTTATATTAAAATGTATTTGATTTGTTATTATATTAAAATTTACTGTACTGTAATCATATTAATTTATATGATTTCATTAAATTTCATTTGATTTTCTACTATATAATTTATAAATAAAATAATAATAAATTCAATTATATTTTTTTATCAGAAAATTATTCATCCAATGAAAAAAACACAAGGCTATTGATATGGATCAGAAATTTGTAACAACCCATTATCGTTACATTTTTTCCAGTGAGATTGTTATATGTAAAAATTATACATCGAAAAAAGAGAGGAAAAGGTCATCATCATTCGGATCACACAAAAAGGTCATTCAGTGCATCAAACTGAATTAATTCTGGGCTTATCAGCAAATAATGGAAAGTTGAATTAGGTCCTCTTGAGTGTGTCTTTTGTACCCGAATGTGTGGCAATGTGTCTTTGCACACGAATCTTCGCGTGTCCAACCAATTCTTAATCAAAAAGGTAATATATCTAATAAGACTTATCTATTGTTTTTATACTTTTTGTACAATTGGTGATTTGTCCACTCCTTTCTTTTGCAGTTTTGCTTTCCATTTTATTCCTTGTAGTGACTTTTTGAGTATTTGGAAAATATCTCGCACAAATTCATGAACATTACATTAAATTTCTTTAGAAGCATCTGAAGTCGGTATTGTTTCCCATAAACCATGACCATGGATTTTTAATATTTTGCATATGAAATAAAACTCTGTTTTTTTTTTGAAGTTACCCACCATGATATAACGGAGTTACATAATAATCGATAATAAATTGATGTCTGTCTGTTAATTAGGTACGTGAGGTGCCAGTTATTTTCTATTAAGTTAATTTGTGACATGTCAATTTAAAGGGTTTATTCTTTGATTTTTACGTAACTTACAGTAAACTAGGTATTTGTGCTATCTGCAAGATGGCATTGACACATGAGTTATGACATATTCCCTCTGTTTATATTTAATTATTATTTGAAAAAAATGTATTTAGATATATTAAATTCAAAACACATACATCTAATTTTTTATAGATACGTTTTTCAGAACGATAATTAAATGTAAACGAGGGAGTATTAATTTATTTGCAACACGTATGGTTTTATATATGCATAGTCCTTGCCCAATTAATTTCAAGGATATAGACTTTTTGGTAAGTATATATGCCCCTAGATCAAATATTTAAATTGATGAAATCTGAAACTGACTTGTCTGCGTACACAGATTCAATATACTACATAGGATTTCGAATACACAATCAACTGCAATATCCAAATGATTCGATGAATAGTCTGAACTAAGAAACAGAGATAGAACCATGCATATATATCTTATGACCCAAAATGATTTTATTATATTTCAGCATTTACAATTTACAAAAGCTCCATGCCTCGATTCGTGACCGAGTTTGTAACATATGAAAGGGAACGTAATTAAGGATTACAAACGAAAGGATTGGTTAACTTTGGGGGGTGGGGCTTTCACAATAAAAATAAAATATTCCTAAAGGAGAAAAACAACCGGAAAAAAGCCAATGTAACAAGCACACAAAGATAGGTCAAATCACAGGCCCACCTTATATACTTGTAACTCAAGCAACTTCCACAACAGATGAAAAACAGTGTGTTATATGATAGGCACTCACCAGCTGAAACTGATAGATTCAAAATGGAGATTCTTAGCCAAACCAGAGGAACATATCTTCGCAACCTGTTGTCTCATCTTCTTCGGACCACACACGAGAACTCCCACACTCGAACCTTCCACATCAAGTAGAAGCTCTGTTCATATAAACCAACAAGTATACCTAATTAGAATAACAATACTCATATACATAGATATCGATCGATATGTAATTAAGGCTATGTATATATTACTCTTGAGGTTAGGTCTTTCTCCGTAATGCAGGTTGGTGCACTGCACTAGCGATTGTTTTGGCGAGCTTTCAATTTCTCTTAAGGTATTGTGACCCCATGAGGTAGGAGAGGACGTTGGAGATGGAACGTCGACTTTTTGGACCTGTTTGTTTTCGACGTTACCGTATTTCTTCTTGTTCCACAACATAGCTGCACTAGAAGTCGCCATGATGCTGTCGGAGATGACTAAGATGTATATGATGGTTTTTGAAGTCAATGAGTAGATCTTGTTGGTGTTGTGGTCGATCGGGTAAATGTAATACCTAGTGATGATACCGATAATTATCATGAAGATCAAGAACGAGGATGAGATAATTCCGCCGAGCCAGAGCCATGAGTTTGGTCCGAGGATTGATGAGATGGATTGGTCTGAAAGACTTGGCTTGAACCACAAAGTTCTGATTTTCTCCGTTGTTGTTGCTTCGCTTCTTGCTTCTTTCTCTCGGGTTATGAAGGCTTCGATTTTGATGTTTATGTCAGAGGACAGTTCTGTTTGAAGGCCGGATAATGGCAAGACAAGATCTAGCATGGAGATTTCTGAAGAGTTCTTAAACGCGCAAATCAGAGTTATTTTTGGGATTTTGCATTTTTGGTTTTGGCTTGTTGCGATCAAATCACGGATAACAGATATAAACGGAGTAATCCCGCTTCCTCCTCTCACCATAACCAGAGCTTCATGCCTAGAACACCAACAAACAAAATGTGATATCAATGTTTCTTTAAACCCAAGCAATCAATAATAAAGTTTCTTGTGCTTTAATAATTGAAAAGTCAAACTATTGATGGGTCTTGGAGAAAGTATTTATATATAATCACCTTAAGAAATCGGTGGAAGCAGGGCCGTAAGGACCCTCGACAGAAACAGCTAGGTGGTCGATCTGATCTGAAGAAGAAAGCCTCTGGTAAAGCTTAGTTGACCATTTACCTTCGCTCTTGATCACAACACTTAGCTTCTCTGGTTCGAGTTTGCTGCTTGAAGTAATCGTAAATGGATGCCATTGCAACTTTGAAACGCTTGGAATGTTCACAAACAATATGCTCGTGGGGCTATAAACCAACTCTGTTTTAATAAATATAATAGCTTAGAAACTAGAACTCTGAATCACAATAAGAAATTATAAATAAGATAAAAAAAAAATATATATATATATATATATATATATATATATATATATTGGGAACTCACTAGAGTTTTTGGAGAACGTGAGCTCGATAGTGTCGGAAGGAAGAATCCGAGCAGAGAGCAATCGAATATTGTCACGTGACTGAAGAAACCTAAGGAAACGATCGACCATGAAGATGTAGAAACCAGGGAAAGCGATGAAGGAGAAGGTTATGCCGACGTGGAGGACGAAGAAGAGCATGAAGACGATGTAGAGATAGTGAGTGTAGAAGAAGACTTCGAAGAATCTCCTCCTTATCGTCGGAAATGTGGTGGCCCACATCACAAGTCCGGCCACCAGCGCTATCTCTCCGGCTACATTCGAGATATCTTTTGTATCCCACGTGATCATCTGCGATTAGTAGTTATTTTCACGGTGATTTTATTTACTATCAAGTACAAAGGGAAATGAAATACCGCTATAGACGTAAAAAGTTGACAAACAAAAATCGGTTTGAAAAACAAAAATCATTGCATTATCTTGAACTTTAATATGAGACTCTTTCGGTTATACTACAAAAACATGAAATGAAAATGATTTTTCACATTAATCGGAATAGGAGTCGTAGACGAATGGAACACACTTATCCAAAATTTTCTACCTTAAAATGCGTGTTTCGATTAAATGTTTGTTTTTGGACCAACAATATTAATTGCTTTATCTTCACATTTATGCCACGTTAATACCTAAAATTAAATATTTGACCGCAAGTATATTTTTTTAACTAAAAATAAAAAAGAATGCGTATGGATTATGGAAGCTGCTCTATTCAGATTTCAGTGTGACGTTGACCCGAAATAGTTAAGAGTCGTTGACTTTATTCGTATCTAGAGGCGGGACCCAGTTATTGGACTATTAGGCGGAGCCAAAATCGAATCCACATATTGACCTGGTTTTGAAACAAAAAACATTTGATAATTAATAAAACAAAGATATACCTGGGAGGTTTCATTCATAGAGACCCAATAGATGATGTAACATAGACCATGAACGGTGAAAATGGTCAAGACCATATGGCCGAGCCAAATATGGTATTTGATGCTTGACTCCGATGTTAGTCCCACCGCCGGTAGCAACGACGACCCACGTGCCACCGGTAAGAACAAAAACGCTAAACATATGTTTCCGATCAGCCCTATCCTTAGGGCCGCTGATTCCAGCTTGGCTTGCCACCTTTAATTCATAAAAATTTTAACTAAACTATATTAGAAACATTTACTAAACTGTCTACATATATACAGGCCCGGCTCAATCATGTGCTTGACCCGGTGCTGTCAAGAAAAAAGGACCCTAAATAAGCACTTTTTGAACAAAAATATCAGATTTAAAATAATTACATCATCATTTTTTTTTGTTTAACTTCGAGCAAACTTACAAAAAAAAACAGAAAATAAGTAACTCTTCTTATTGAGAAATGAGAACAGAGAACATCAAAAATCTTCCCTCCTTCAAAAGACTCCTCCCAAAATCATTCAAGTAAATAAAATCTTTCTTCTTACATGCTTTGAAGCAAAATCATCAATCAAAAACTCAACATCTAATTCTTCCAGAAAATTGTTCTCAATTGCTATTAAAGCTAAACCGTTTAACCTCTCTTGTGACATAGATGCTCTCAGATATGACTTCAAGAGTTTCAGTTTTGAGAAACTTCTCTCTGCAGAAGCAACTGTAATTGGAACAGTGAGTAAAATTCTATAAGCAGTTGTAGTATTTGGAAAACTATCATATTCTACAAGAAAATTTAATACTTCACATGCACTCATTCTTTCATCCGGTAAAAGTTCTTTAAGAAACTGAATCTCAAGAAAAAGTTCATCTCCATTTAAATCTAACAAATCTCCTGTTTTTAAACTATTTTCTAAACAATTACAATAAGACTTTAAACTCTCATCATCATGCATTTTCAAATTAGTAGAATCAAACAGAAAACCAAATATATTTTCATATAATTTGTATTGTTCAAATCTCTTATCAAGTGAACTAATAGCATGATCTATGATATACAAAAAATACTGAATCCTAAATGTTTCTTCTACAGATAATATTGTTTCATTATCACTAATTTCACCAAAGTGTTTTTTTCTACGAATAACACGTCTTTGAATAAATACAGGTTCAATGCCAATTTCAATAGCAATTTTCTTTGCTTTTGTCATAGCATCGACAAATCCAGTTTCTCTATATTTTTTAAAATAAGAAATCAATCCACTTACCTCAGTCATTGCAACATCAATTTGCATATCCTTTGATTGTAATTTTTTGCTAACCATATTCACTACATGCAATATGTCAAACCAAATAATACTAGATAATAAAAATTCAAAACTACTAAGTTCGTTCATTGCTAAAGATTTTGCTTCACTTTGAATCATTGGATCATTATCATTTTCAGCAACTTCAAGTAAAGCTTCTCGTATATCTGCAATCTGGAATCTTATGGCTTTAATACTTTCAACACGACTTTCCCATCGTGTTGTTGACAATTGTTTAAGAGTTAAACTTTTCACATTTTTTTTCAAAATATCCCATCTTTTTATAGAATTAGCAAACAATGAATATAAACGCTGCACTACACCAAAAAAATCTTTTACTTTCACAGAATTATTTGCAATATCACACAAGACCAAATTAAGACTATGACAAGCACATGGTGTATAAAAAGCTCTAGGATTAATATCCAAAAATCTCTTTTGTACACCTTGTTTATGTCCTTTCATATTTGATCCATTATCATAACCTTGACCCCTCACGTTATCTATATCAAGATCTAGAGATTTTAATACATCTTTTAACACTTCAAATAGTCCCAAGCCTGTTGTGTCATCCACTTTCAAGAATTCAACAAAAAACTCTTCTACCTTATAAGAAGTTGAGGAAAGATGAACACACCTTAGAATTAACGTCATTTGCTCTTGGTGGCTAGCATCCGGAGTACAATCCAAAATCACAGAAAAATATTTTGCTTCTTTAACCCTTGTAATGATTTTTGATTTAATTCTTGAAGCAATCAAAAGAATCAATTCATTTTGAATATTATGACTAAGATAATGATGATGAATACTACCATTAGTAATCCTATAAACATGTTCTTTTATAACATAATCAAATTCTGCTAACATCTCTATTAATCCTAAGAAATTACCATTACTATTTTGGTATAATTTTTCATGTGTTCCACGAAATGCCAAATTATGTTTTGCAAGATATTTCACAATAGCAATAATTCTTATTAATACATTTTTCCAATATTCTTTTTCTTTCCTAAATTGTTCTTGAGCAACCTTGTCAATAGTTTCATTTTTTTTAAATCTATGCCGTAATTCAATCCAAGCTGTCATGTTAAGCATATGTTCCTTACTTTTTTCATGCTCCTTTAATCTAACAAGTATATGAGTCCAATCCGAAAGACCATTCTTTGCTAGTTGACTTTTCTTAATACCTTTCTTAAAAATCTTACAACAAAAACAAAAAGCTTTATCTAATTCTTTAGAATAAACTAACCATTTTCTATCACTTGTTTCTCCATTAGGCAATTCTCTAGTGTAGCAAGATGAAACAAATCTTCTACAAACTTTATTTTTAGGACCTTTTACAATCAATAAATCTCTTTTTGGTCCACTTAGTGATAATGTTTCTATCTGTTTTAAATCAAGCATATCCCAATTTCTTGGATCATAGATATCAAGTACACTAGAAACAGCAATATCATCAATGTTTTCAAGAATTTGAGGAGCATCTAAGACTTGTCTATTATCTATATTATTAACATCCTCATGAGCACTAGAAACACCAATATCAATATCATCAATTTTTTCTTTTTCACGTGTCTGTCTCACAACAAATTGATCCATAGCTCCCTTTTGAGACATGATAAAATTATCTACATGATCTTTTTTTATACGTTTAGCATGACCAGATGGAGCCATATTTAACTTAACTTAACAATACCAAAATCAAAATATTAATTAAAGAATCTGGAAAGAAAACAATAAAACCTGGATTCTTATGAAGATTAAAGGAATGAGGAAATTGCTGGATTGTAGTCTCTTGTAGATGTTCTGAACTTGCTGGAGTTTAGAGAAACGAAGGAACAAACACGGCTAGGAACAAACAGAGAAGAGAAAAATCAGAAGGAGGCCAAATTCTGATTGACATGGTGAAATCAAAACTCATCAGTTTATGAGGAAAAGATTGAGAAATCTTTAACGGCTAGATCAAAATTAGGAGAAAAATAAAACCTTTGCCCAATGAATTTTCGATTTACCTGCAGATCTTGCGATTGTCCATCTGTTTTGTTCTCCGGCGGAAACTACTATTGCTTAGTTTTATTTTATTTTCTAACAGATTGATATTATCTAATAATTTAATTATTTGAGATAATACAAACTACAAGGGCTAAACAACGTTTAGTTGGGCCAAACCATAAAATACTTTTAACAATAAATAAAATTGGGCCCTTAACTTAGAAGTTGTTACAAAAATTTGGCATAACTACATATACTAAATGGTATAAAACTTATAATTTGGACCCTTAAAATTGTTGGACCCTGTGCAAATGCACTCCTAGCACTTGCATAGAGCCGGGCCTG
>JAHZTW010000003.1:83580338-83610404 GCA_020283515.1 Alliaria petiolata | reverse complement strand
CCAAACCATGTAATATTACTCTTATTTTGAGAGCAGACCCCTCCCAACGTAAATTGAATCTAATCGAACATGTGATCTCCAAGATGTAGGGATCTTTAAGCCCCTTGGTTACCGAAAATGTAGGGATCTTGGAGATCACATGTTCGAGTTACAAAAAAATGAATTTATTTGTTAGGATAAACAAAAAACTTTATTCTATTTTTATTTTTATAAAAAATATTTTTTATTATTATTTTTTAAGACTTACCTCATACGTCACATTTTTCACGAAGAAAGTTATATATATATATATATTAAAATGGTTTGATAAAATTTATTAATTATTAAAACTAAAAATCTCTAATTTTATTTTTATTTTTATTTTTGTAATTCGCTGGATACATCACATTTTTTACAATTTTTTTTTGTTGACTCAGCAGACACGTCGTAGCCACGTCAGCAATATCAAACGGTTGACTAGCGGTTTTAAGGTCAATGTATGTTTTGGCCGCTTTTTTTTAAGTTTAGGTATGAAATTTTAAAAAATATAAAGTATATGTATGTTTTCGCACAGGTCGAAAGTACAGGTACGAATCGGGACCGCAAACCAGAGTTTGGGTAGGAATTGGCGGTTCTCCCTTAATAGAACCATCAAATGTTTAATAGAACCATCAAATACCGTGTATATTTAATTTGGTAAATTGTTAAACACAAGATGTATCACAATTCCTCACAGAACCATCAAAACAAGAACAAAAAACCTGAAGGAATTAACACATCGACAGTCTCCAAAATATCACCAAAGGTGTATATACCATATATCTTTTATATATATAACAATAACATTAACACTCCTGTGAAACAAATATAGATTATTTCATTGTACCCGAGACAGAAAATACTCGAGAACAAGTTATTAGCTTTAAACTCTGGAAAGCTTCAGGGTATTCTTGATCCAACTCGATTCAAGGTTTTCAGATCGTTGTTGTCTTCCGGTACATTTTCAGACAACCTTAACCAGCCGAATCCATCCTTGGCTTTCTTCCTCTGAGTGACAATGTAAACACTCATCAAGATACACATGAAAGCCACCATAGACATAAACATGCTAAGGTTTCTTCTGTTGGGACAAGGGCTAAGTATCGTTTCAGCGGAAACAAACCCATCAAGACTTCCCAATGTGTTATTCATCTTCATGATCTCAACTCCGTTCAAGATGGCATCAACCGCGTGTTCTGCACTCTTGCTCGATGGTCCAATACTCAGGCTTATCAGACCCGAAGAAGAAGAGTAGCCATCATCCACCACCACAAAATCTATGTAATACGGGGAAGCCAAGACGTAGTCCGTGGCGTATAAGAGATCGAGATCTTGATACGCCAAATTACCATTGACGTAGATGTTGAAGTATAGCAAGCCAAGTGACATACTAGCTATATCGCAGAAATGCAATCTGATTAGATACTTGTAGCCACTGCTCACTGGAAACTCCCATGTCATATTAACCCGAGGAACGGAGCCATTGTAGCTTCTCACCACACGGGCGGTGTTATAGAGGTTATCAGGGCCAACTTCACGACTTGCCCCTCCGAGTCTATACTTGATCCTACCGGAGAAGTAAACTTTCTCAGAACCATCGCCAGCTTTGAGGAATGTCTCATCAGGAACCCAGCTTCTCCACAATGTGTCGTTAAATGGCGTCACTTTCCTCCCACCAACATTGATTCTGTAAACCACTTCCATTGCTTGCTGAGCTAAACCTTTGAATTTCTCTGTTCCATCACTGGATACAGAGGTTGCGACGTCTGCGATCAAATCCTTAGGTGCAGATATAACTTCGATAGCATTCACGAATGCTAATTTCGAGTCTTTGCTAGGAACCAACCTGATTACGACTTTTCCATCATCGATCCAAATCAGGAACTCCCTAACCCTAGTCTACGATGAGCCGCCGTCACCATCGCCGCTAAAATTCCTAAGCACGACGTTTCTGTTTACCGTCACGTGGAATTCGGCGTCACTGAAATCGATTTTCGAGGAATTGAGGCGGTGGAAATGGAGGCGTACCATCTGGATCCCTTTCTCGACGACGTTGAATTCGTATTTCGCCTCTCGCGTGAAAACCCTTGCGGTCCGGTAGATCTGAGCAAGGTCGCGAGCTGGATCTTCCGATTGGAGAGTGATCGATCCCTCCGACGAGAAAAGCTTACCATTTGACGATGAAACATCGGCGATGAAGCGGCGGTTGTCGACAGTGGAGTCAACGACTGAGCCACAGTCAACGAGGTAATCGTCGGTCGGAGAGAAGGGGTTAGCAACGGAGACGGCGAACAAAGTGGAGGATAAGAGAAACAAGAGACGGAACACGATGCAGAGGATCGTCATTATCGCAAATGGATCTGATATGCGAGAATAAATGGTATGACTTTGTATTTGGCCGAGTTGAGTCCGAGTCAACGCGGTATCCCAGCTGTTCCCTCTCTCTCTCTCTCTCTTCCTCACTCGCTCGCGCGTCTTAGGAATCTTTGTTGGTTTTGTTAGAGTGAGAGCAGAGAGAGATTGGGCTTCTAGGAGAGTGCTTCGTCGCAGGCCCAGAATCAAAATTGTGCTATAAGAGAAACAGAGGAGTCTTTTCTTCTTCTTTCTCGACATAACCAATGGAAGTTGAGCCCATATCAGCCAATGCTTCTCTTTACAAAGAAGCTGACAAGTCATCTGCAGTACTTTAAGATAAGTAAATACTTAAATACGTACGATATTACGATGTCCTATAAATCCAAAAAATCTAAGTTAATAAAGATTAACATTACACATATATTTAAATACGTACGATATACATATAGAAGATCAAAATCTCGATAAGAAAATACTCTCTTTTCTCTTTTTTTTTGTCATTACCCTCTTTTCTCTATAACTTTGTAAAGTGACACTAAAAAAAAAATGTTGACAAAAAAAAAAAAAAAAAAAGTAGATAAATCATCTATTTAAGAGGGAATTCAATAATTTCATCATCTTTACAAGCTCCAACATCGATCACCATCGTTCCGTTCTTTTTTGTAGGTAGTACCCTACAGCAATCTCTTCTTGGAGCCTGAAATTTCACCCCAAAAAACAGAGTCAATAATAACATAATATAAAAAAGCAAATAAAACAGTTTTAAATTAAGTAGTTACCTTAATGTAATAAAAAATTAAGTAGTTTACCTTATCCTTATTCCATCTATCTGGGTCGGTTTTTTTATAAACTATGACCCGATTGATTTCAGAAGGATCCGACATATCCCAATCACATTCAGGATCCCACATGTCATACCACCTCACATATTCGCTTGCAGTTCTGTGTAAGACCGAATCAGGAAGCGCGTTGGAGAGATAGTACACGCGCGGCCGCTGACACGCGCTCTCACTAATAGGACGCGTGTTAAAAGCAAAGCTTTTGTCGTCAGCGCGTTTGTACCAGTCGATGAACGTGCGCATGGGGATCTCCATCTCTCTGGCTGACAACACGCCACGTGTAATCTGGACCGTGTATCCCCAGGAGACCGACACGGTCCATCGGTGCGCCGTGTCGTAGCAGATTGATTGTTGCGTGAGGCTTGCTGAGTCGAGTTTGGCTGGAACCATGAAACGTTTCATGGCGTTGATTCGGCCCATGTTTGGGAATATTGGATCCACGATGTCTAGATGATGGATCGATACTATTGGAGTCAGCGGATGAGCCGATAATAAACCCATCAGTTTTCCGTATAAATCAAACTGTTACAATATTCATTTAAACGAAAAATGTGAGTAGAATGATCAGCAATAGTATACAACAGATCTAGAAATAGCGAGGGACAGATATATTCCAAATATCGATATATCTAATATTTTATGATTTTATTGAAATTGAGATTTGGTTTAAGATATTTCTAGATCTATCCTAGGAATAACAAATAATGGCAAAACATAGAGGAATGTAAGACCAACACGTAGGTTACAACAACTAACTATATATATTTAACGCAAAAGTGCAGAGACTTTTAAGTGGTTGCATTGACTTATGTGAGCCTAGGAACGATGTTAGTGCCAAGATTCTCGCTATAATGAAATCATATAGATATACAAAATTTATGGTNCTCGCTTCGATCAACATTCTCTTCTTCTTCTCTGGCGAGGACTTCATTCATATCGAAGATTCCAGGGCTACCGGCGATATGTCGTTAAGCGAGTGGTGACGACGATGGAATAAGGAAGGAAGGATAGTGGGAGATGGCGATGGCGAGGAAGATCAGCAAGGAGAAAGTTGTAGAGAAGTTCAAGGACGACGGAGATTTCGACTGTCTCCGCCTCAAAATCATACGCCGCCTCAAGGAAAACGTAACCCCTCTTTATCTATCTCTCACGTCTTTGGATTGCTCCTTTTGATTAGGCTTTATGGTCTCTCGATTCCCAATATACTTCGCGGATTCAGGATTGAAGTTTGGGAAGGAATGTGATTTTGATTTGTCTTAATTGCATGTAACCAGCTTCTATCGAATTAGGGAATCTTATCAGTCAATTTTGACTTGGGGAAACAATTGCTAATCAGAGGAAAAGTTTGCTTATTGATGTTAGTCTTTGCATTGCTCCTTTTCATTTTTTATAGGAAAAGTTTCCATTCAAGTTGCTCTTAGCCAAATTAGATCTTAGAGGAGAAAGTTTGCTTATTGATGTTAGACCGTGGGCTATGGTTTGATTCTCCTTGCTTCTGTCAAGCATTACTTTTCGTCTTTTGCATTTTTTGAAAGACTAAGGATTTACCTTTCAATCTCCTCTTTTTCTCTTTTGCTTGACATCACAAGCAATGCCCTTTTGTTGTTTGATTAAATACCCCAATGAGATACCAAGTGTTTTTGTAGAATTTAGTTTGATTTTTAGATATGCAATCATGTCTTTACTGTTATTGTATTATCTGTTGCTGCTTCACCATTTGAAAGAGAGTTTTTCGATAATACTGAAACTGTGCTGTGGGAAGCCGAGTCATATCTTTATTTGTTCTTATAAGTATACTACCGATGATTTGGTTGCAGATTAAGGCTGCTGATGATCTTCGGGCTTGGATCAATCATGTACTGTCACCATAGCTAGGAATCCTATTCATCTCCTTCAGGTTATAGTCTAATCTTTTTTTTCAATAACTTGGCAAAACTATTTGTTGCATCTGGATATATTTGCATGTTTGATATATTTCTTACACGGTTTCAAATCTCGTTGGTTTGTGCTGTGAAACAGGTTTCGTTAGTCTTGTGGGCTATATATCCTATGTCGGGACTTTAATCAATTCCCTCACTCTTGTCTACATTGGTGAGCATCTAAACTTTTCTTGTGGGCTGTATCCAATAATGTTGGTTGATTTGAGTAATTTGTTTTTAATCATGCGTCTCTGTTTTATCTCACAGGGATTCTTCTAAGTCTTTCCGTTCCCATTGTCTACGAGAAGTACCAAGACCACATTGATGATAAACTGAACTCGACTTCTAGACTCATCCGAAGTATCTCAAGGAAGATTCTGATGCCCATAAACAAAGAGAAGAAATATCAGTAGGTAATATATCGATGCCCATCCGAAGTGTATTGTCCTTCTGTTTTGGCTAATGCTTGATCTGTTCGTTTAAGTTATATACCGAGTGTTTTGTAGATTTTAGTTTGATTTTTAGATATGCAATCATGTGTTCTTTGATTTTCTATAAATTTAAAACAATTTGTCTTAATGTTTTTTTTTAAGAACTCCATAGAGTCTCTCCAATGTGTGACTCAAAATTAAGAAAAAACTAATGAATCTCTTAACTTAAATTAATAATATATTTAATAATAAAAAATGCTTAAGAACCTCAACATGAGTTCTCCATTAATGATGCTCTTAGTGCCAAGATTCTCGCTATAAAGAAATCATATAGATATACAAAATTTATGGTGATGTGTTAAATAAAATTGACAAAAAAAAAAGATCAACCAAATGTAACTATAAAAAATATTGTAGATCATAACAGCTTTTTACACACGATAATTATCAAACAAAAACTTCACTAATTTTACGGTTATCAATGAAAATTTGACAGTTTACTAAAGATTTCGTTAGAAGTAATTAAATGCACGTTAAGTAAATAACATTAAAAAAGAGGGAATGGAAGATCTTCGGTTGGAGAAACTTTGTTATATATACTTTAAAATATCAATTAAAATATACTATTACCTTTTTCAATAACGATTTGTTTTTAATTATTTACTTCAAAAAAAAAAAAAAAAAAAAACAGAGGACTAACCTGATGAAAGCCAACTTCTCTAGTCAAAGGAACACCGAGCTCCGCCATACAAGCATGAATCCGATCATCGGAGCCGTACAATTGTGGGTACCTTTGAATACAGCGGTCTTGCATCTTCTCCAACGCTTTAGCCAACGGATAGCTAATCGCGAATCCTCCTCCTCCATAAGCCATCCCATAAGAGAATTTCAGATTCTGGATATGACTCTCCGACGAGCTTCCTATGTAATAGAATTGCCTGTGGTCGTATTTTCTCAGAACCCTAATCAGATTCTCCGGGAAGAACACAGTGTCGTCGTCTCCCATCACAATCCACCTCACGTTTTTCTCAGACTCTGTTCCGTTTAAAAGCCTCACTGTCTCGGAGACGATTCGTGTGAGTCTGATCGCCGATCGATTACCCTTTGGGTACTTATACTTAAACCTCGCCGTGTCAGAGGAGACCTTGATCGGAGGCAATCCGGCTGAAACGTTGCCGTTTCTGTCAATGTGTCTGTCTAACCAAACGACGCCCTTCATTTCGCCGTCGGGTCTCCACCAGAGCTTCACGTAGTCTCTACGTTGTTTCCAGAGTTTCGCAGACGCGGCGATTCCGAAAACGTCGTGCTTGATTTCGGTTTGCTCCGGGTTTTGACCTGATCCGGATCGGGATCCGACGGGTGAAACCGCGATTTTTATCAGAGATCGAGGCGGAGAAGAGGAGATGAAATTGAGAGGATAGAAAAAGAATTGGATAGATAGTATAATGGCGAAAGTTAAGATTAGCTTCGAGAACAGCCGATAAAAAGAAGACTTTGAGTTACATGAAAAGGTTTTAGCTTTCTCGTAAGAAAAAGGCTTTTGATCTTTCTTATCCTCTCCCATGGCGGCAAAATAATTTTAAAAAGGGTTTTCTATCCACCGGAGAACGAGGAAGACGACGATGTTGGCCGTGGTGGTGTGACTTGTGATGTTTATAAAGGGGATGGAGAAGATGAAACGATTTTTTTTTTTTTTTTTTTATAATCGTTACTTTTTTGTCTTTATCCTATGAAAAGGGATATTATGGAGTCCTCCTTGTTCGTGTCACCCATTAATTTATTTTAATTCAAATAAGAATGAATAAAATTTGACTATATTTATTTGGAAATATTAAAATTTAATTATATATTTTCTACTTCGAGAGGTGTACAGATGTAATTTATAACCAAAAAAATGGTATGATATGAATATTTTTGACTGTAACGATTAGCACCGGTCAAAACTGCTATATCAGAATGGTCAATGACAATATTTTCGTGATCATAATAAGTTGGGTATATTTCACGAGTCAATTCTTTTACTATTCACACTCGACTCACAAAAATAATAGATACATCTTGTACTATTAAAACGAAAATCTATTTATATTTTAACTTTTATTTATATGTGATATTATCAGATATACGAGAATTATTTTGTTACAACTAAACAAAAAACATTTATTAAAGATAATATTCTCATAAAATCAATGTAGATGCATGAAAAGAACAAACTACAAACATAATATATATATTTTATTTTTCATAAAAGGTATATGCGGCCTCCAAAGTTTTTTTCTTTTTAATTTCATTAAAAACAATTACAAGACTCTCCGCAGGATTAGAGCATCTAATACTAAATAGGGTGGCGGCTTCGCATTCCCTCGATAGCTGCTACTGCGACTTTCCTCAGGATATCTCTTAACATTAGCAGATTATATACGGCGAACCATATGTTTCAAGGCTTCCACCTTTAGTGTTATTAGAGCTTCATAATCCTCCGAATTTTTTTTCAATCGCCTCTTGCAAACAAATCATCACGCATCACTCATCTGCCATATTATGCTAGATGATAAAACCTAAAATCATGTTACTCTCTCCTTTGAACAGATCACTGGTGTAAATAAAGACGTAAGTTTCGTTGTCGTCGTGATGATAAACTTGTTGGAGAATCTGCGAAGGAGAATTTGCATTCGCCAGAAGTATTAAACCAATATCAAATGTACGGACAACGCTGATATGGACACCACTAGATTGGTTTTCCATAATCAATCCTTTCACAATATCCAACACGCAAACAACAATGCAAGATTTCTGGAATGAGAGAATCGACAACACCAATGTCAACTCATCTTTGGAGTGAACCATTATTCGGAATTTAGGATCGGCTCAGAGGATTTTTCACTTATTTTCGGGATTGTCCGGAAACAACACTATAGAATCCTTTCTTCATTCTCTTGGCGAACTTCGAGATGCTACGAAGATGAACTGATTGAAAAAATATATTTTGTTACAACCAAACAAAACGTTTGTTAAAGATAATATCTCCAAAAAAATCCATCTAAAACATGTGGGTAATTTTCAAAAAAAAAAACAAAATGTAATTGGTGTTTATTTTAAAAAATACCAATTACAATTTAGTGTCAAGGAAACAAGAGGAATCTGAAAACATAATCTTGTATTTCATTTGTTTACAACAACAATTACGATCAAAATGTACAAGATTTGAACATTTAGTCGGTATGCATTGGAAATATCATATAATTGCTTATGTTGCAGATTATTGAAAAAGTGTGGATATATTCTGGAATTTGAAAAATAATGTCGGCGAAGGGATTGTGGAACTTATCTATAAGAATAATATAAAAACGTGATTATTGTTATGTGTATTCAAAACGACCAAATTGTTGATTTTTTTATTGTGTGGTAATTCACGTGGGTGCAAATAGAGATATTCGTGTTCACATATCTATTAAGGATATTTGTGAAAAATTGTTCGTTATAAAAATTATCATTATAATTATTCTCATAATATTTCAGACTTTAAAAAAGGAATAGAATGGTGTAGCAGAAAAATATTCTATCACCTCTTTTGCAACATATGAAATCAAACCATATCAATACATATTGGAAAAATATTTCGTTTACTGGGCCAACGAACATCAATACATAAATGAATAAAACGATCAATTTTGGAAAAATAATCAATTGAAACAGAGGCTAAAGCTTCCGACTTTATTGAAAGGTCAATTTTGTGGATAAATATTTAGGTATCGCCTACTCTTATTTAGCCATACGATAACCTGCTTCATATTGGTGATATGTTTTTATTTTCCAGTCTTGATATGTTTCAAATAATATGATTTAACAGACTTATGTGATGTGACATTCTTATAATTAATAATCAACGTGGCAGTCTATTATAATTAATGTGACATTCTATTATAATCAAATAATTAACAGACACATAGTTCACGGGCCAAAATCCAGAATCGAATTAAGAATATTTGTTCTTATTTCATATTACAGACTTTTTACTTAATCAGGGATTCAATTAAAATACAGAGATGATGTAAAGCTTCAAGATTCTCTTCAAGTCTCAGTAGAATCTTGAGGGTTAAACTTGACTAATTCACGATATATAAGCTCCTTGATATTCCCTTCCGTCAAGGAAGGTTGCTCGAAATCGAAACCGAATGGTCTCACACACACAGATTCCGCGTTAACATCGTGTAACGGCGCTAAGTATGGGTGGCACAAAGCTTCATCGACTGCAACTCAAAAGATGCTCAAACTATTACAAAATAGAAATATTAAAAGAGAAGGTAACGTATAAAGGCTTTATTTTCTTATTCTTTCTTCTTGACCTGTTATGCGTCTGTCTGGGTCAAAGACCAGCATTTTCTGCAGCAAATCAACTGCCTCAACAGACATGTTTGGGAATCTAGCGGCAAAGTTTTGTCTTGGATACTGTGGAAGCTGATTTACGTATCGTCTCGCGTTGTTGCTTCTTAAGAATCCGAGGCTTGAATCATCAGGTGAACCTATAATATGTGAAACCAAAAAACCGGTATGGACTTCCGAGCTCACGTACGCTCTTTGCATATCAATCAGGTAAGCGTTGAATGCAAAAATTGTTTGAATCATGATGGTCTCAATCTCAATAAGTTTTTAACATATCATCAAGCTTTATAGATAATATCATAAAACCTTTACTTGTACAAATACTAGTTTCACTGCATCTCGTACAAACGACCACAATATCACTAACACCTGATAATACATTCACGACCAAGATGGAACACTTACACCATCTATTCACACAATAGCAGTTAATCAGAATCCTCTGTGATTTTTTCCGGCAGCCTTTTTTGGTGATGTTGCCAGTACCGCTGATGCGCCGACCGACCTGAGGTTCTCCAGTAATGTGTCCCGCCCCGACAACAGAATCTTGAAGAAACAATCGACTTCCTTCGAAACAAGATCTAGCCCATTCGATAATTCTGTGACCGAGTCCTTCAATGGCTGCAGCGAAATGGGATCTAATGACCCTTGTTGGATCGCAGGGGCGAGTTTCTGAACACCCGAATCAACTGCCTCGAGCTCTTTCAGAACCGTAAACCCGTCTGACAAAAATATGTTCTTCATTTCTGCGTTCATTGTGTTCTGCATTTCCATGAAGGATTGTGCCCATGGAAGCTCGTTTGAGACGGTAAGGTAAAACAGATTCTGCGACGAACCTGAGAATGCTGCAGCAAAAACACCGGAAATGTATAGAGTCTTAACCTTGACACCGTATAGAGCTCGCATCAGGACTTTTCCTTTGGCCGAGTTTTTCACCTTGGGGAGATTCAAGGTCTGAACAAGGCTACTCAGGATTGCACGGCAGTTTTCCATTCTCGGGTTCTTGGAAACAATGTGTTGCTTCCAGCTGTCGAGTGATGATTGGGCTTTCGACAGATTCTGAGGAGAGTTTGTCTCCAAGTTATGCAACGCAAACTGGAGTAAGAGATGGCCTTGGTTGAGACGGGTTAGCTCTGAGCTAAAGGCATTGCAGAGATCAAGGAGCTTCACGCTTATGTCAAGATAGACATCAACCCACTTCTCCTCCCAATCTGATACAGGAAGCTCTAGATCGGTTATAAGAGTCTTGATACCATTATGTGTCTCGCAGAGAGATTCCATTGCTTGCTTCATCCATGAAACAGTCAGGATTTGGCTCTTTTCCTTTGGGACAAGCTTTCTAATAGAAGATGCTAAGTTCACCTCGAAATTGTTCAACAGTGAGAGAAGCTTCGACGATAATACTGGGTTCTTTGAGGATAGATTCTTGAACGGGTTTCCAAATGGGAAGAAACCGCGAGGAGGGTCTTGTGGACGAGCCATTTTGTCAAGTTTCAACTGAAAACACACAAAAAAAAAAGAAGAGCAAAGATAACATATCAGTTGTCACATATCATAACACAAAGACTATGAATCCATACCAAATCCAAGACAAATATCAAACTGCTTATTGCACTTTCTGAAAAAATTCATCTTATTGTATCTTTTTTCTCAACAGATCTGAAACAACATCAAAAGTCTGTTCCTAGATTAAAATTGCGTTCATACAAAGTCAACATCAGAATTAAAATTTTACCAAGATCTAATTTTCTCCGAAGGAAAGAAGTTGTAAATCAATAGATCCACGAGTCAACCCTAAGAGGCAAGAGCTATCTCTAGCTTTCGAATAAAAATCCATTCCTGTTTTTCTGTAGGTGAAGCAAAATCCAGATCTTAAAATCTGAATTCCCCAAGAACCGTTTCGAAAGTCACATAGAAGAGAGATCGAAGACATCAAATCTAACAATAGATTATCATAAAGAAAGAAAAAACAACCACATGAATCGTAGACAAACTATGAAACCGAAAGACAAATCCAAACTCACCTAAAGAGATAGATCGTTGGACTAAAAAACTACTTTGTTACTCCAAAATATGAAATTCGGATTCGCCTGATAAAAGTTTCTGGGCAAGGAAGATAAGGAATCAGAGACGGAAAATAAAAGGAAAGAAAAAACAAAAGCTAAAAAAAGCAAACTGAGACAAGATCAGATCAGATCAAGGGTCATTGTTCTTACCGAAAATCAAAACGCTGATGAGAGGTCAGAAATAACGAGGAAAGATAAGAAGAAAATGAAACGCGTTGTTCATATATGACTAAACCACAGAGTTGCCGTATTTCTACAGATAAACAAGCAAAAGTAAAGAAAATATATGTTTAGCTCTGACGCTGATTTGGTAGACGAAAGGGAGAGGAAGGGGGAGATTAGGTTTCAGTTACGAGTCTGTGACGAAACGCTAAATGACAGACGAAGGCGTGTACGGTTAAGATGTGGGTTTTTTTTTTTGTTTCTCTGTGTACATATTGGCCTACTTGTTGCGTTACTGTACCAAACAGGAAAAGTCAATTATAGCCAGCGGGATATTCTTCCCTCTAATCCAACGGCTACAAATGTCTGAACTTGCTTGTGAATGCAATCAATCATTCTATTCATTTTCTTTGGTTAGATGACTTTTCCTTGTATTGTACTTACTAATAAAAAACATTAGAGGAACAAAAAAATAAACTAGTAACTTACAAATAATACTTTTTAACTGAAAATACTTTTCTTTTTTGGTGAACAATCAAAAGGTGCATGTATTAACAACATTTTGACGTTTGCGTACGCAAATACATACACATATTTTACTCTTTTATCCTCATACAAAGACTTTGTTAGGATGGCTTAGTTTTCTTTAAGAAATATCTCAAGTGTCAAAAAATGGAATGACTTAGGGAAGTAATATAGTAGATTCGTATTGTTATTTTCGAACTGGGTAGAAAATTAGTTCTCGCTAGCTCTTAAGTTTTCCTCCTACACGTGAAGAGATTCCAGCCGTCGGTCGACGACGACTGTGCACTTATCTTGTGTTTACAAGTCTGATTATATAAATTTAATGATGCGATCATTTTTTATATTCTTGCAACTTGAAAAATTTTCAAGATAAATAATCACATAATCGAGATGATATAGTGGGCAATAATTGTTTCGGAAACACAATCACGTGAGCTTAAAGAATCCTTTGTGGGTCCATTTTGCACCATACCGGTTTTTAAAGCGACAAGTTTGATCCAGCAACCAATCGTTATGCACGGGCCGAGCAATAGCGTCGAGGTTGGTCCAAAACAATTACATATTATATAATTTATATAAATGACATGTGATCGTTGACAAAAGATTACAAAGAGGAAAAAGGTTAATTAGACGCAAGGCAATAATACTCAAGAGCCAAAGAATGAAAGATATTCTGTAAGTGACATACAATATAATAAGAATCAATTGAAATAGAAATGGTCGTGTTGTGACTCTTTTTCAACTTAGCTTTTGCTGATGATGCCGTGAACCGCTCTCGCCGCTTTCACAACCTGCAGCCGCCGCCGTCTCTTGTTTTTCGCGGCTTCCATGGTCCCTAGTTGTTCGGCGTTCCTGCAAAAATGTCATAACGCCATTAAACATTTCTCAAACTCTGTAACGAAATGTAAAAAAAAAACTGTAGATACAAAATGTTGTAATTACATCGCGATAGAGCAAGTCTTCAGCTTCAAGCATATGAATGATATGCCCCATTTTAGGTCTCTTGTTCGCATCAGGATCCACGCAACGCAAAGCTACGAGCAGCACTCGTTTAAGAGCTTTTGAGGATGGAGGTTCGGGTATTTTTGGATCAACTACTTCTTCGGATCTTCGGTTTCCAACCATCGATTTCAGCCAATCTACTAGATTCGTCTAAAACCGCAAAAGGAGAGAATGAGTATATAAATAAAAACATTAGAGGGAATCGAGACACAAAAGAGGTTTAATCCGTGAGATAATACCTCTCCTTGAGGCCGACTATAATCAACTGGGTTTCTTCCTGTGATGATCTCCATGATTAATATTCCGAAGCTATAGATATCACTCTTCTCGTTTAACATTCCAGTGCAAGCATATTCCGGTGCTACATAACTAAAACGCCAAAGTAAAAAAAGTTATTTCAAAAATTTCAGTTTGCATGAGGGAGAGAACGGGATTAAGAAGTTACCCGAAAGTTCCCATCACACGGGTTGTCACGTAGCTGCTCTCGGAACCCAAGAGCTTAGCAAGTCCAAAATCCGATACCTTAGCATTCCACTGGCGATCAAGCAAGATATTGCTCGATTTTATATCCCGATGAACAACTTTCGGTTCAAGGCCCTCGTGTAGATATGCCAATCTGCATACACACCAAATATTTACATGTAAACATAGCTGATTGCGACCTGAATCTTTAGTATTCACTTAAACTCTATCAAGAATTACCCTTTTGCCATCCCGAGTATAATGTTCATACGGATGTCCCAAGTTAGAGGGCTGACATCGCCGACATCACCGTGTATCCACTGCTCCAAATTGCCATTATCCACAAAGTCATACACGAGCATCCTGTAGCAGAGAACTCGAGATAACATTGCTTTCTTCTGTTTCTAACCAAACAAACAAAGAAAGGAATTATGAGCAGCGGCATTTACCTGTAGGCACCTTCGACGCAATACCCTAAAAGCCTAACGAGATTCTTGTGTCGCACACGCCCAATTACTTCCACTTCTACTTTAAATTCCTTCTCTGCTTGACCCCTGTAGATTAAAGACAAATCTTACAGTTCATGGAGAGATCAAAATCCAGAAGCCATAGTCTATTATCAGTACAGACGTTACCCATCAAAACCACATGTGACTAAATGACATAATCTATTACATAGAATTCAATAACGAAAACAACTTCTCAGGACCACACTCATACGCATAGCAGTTCAATAAGAGAAGGACTCTGATCGTCATCACTCCCAATCCCAGAGGCATCTACGCCAATGGATCTAACCACATAACAGCAAGAAGTGGAGAACCAAAGGCAAATTTCATTACAGAGCAACTCTATAAGTAAAACTCCCTAATTACGCATAACTGCAACACAGAGCTAAACAACAAGTAAAGCAAAAGAGTAACAACAACAAGTCCAATCAAATCCAAAAAATCGAGAAGACGAAAAACCCTAATTCAGAAACGAGCTAAAGGATCAATACTTGGAAAGAAATTTCGAAATTTTTCGAGAAACCTGTTATTAAGCAGATTCTTAACGGCGACTTTAGTTCCATCAGTTAAAATCCCACGATACACAATCCCGTAACCACCTTCTCCGATTACATTCTCTTCACAGAGCCCATTCGTCGCCGCCTCGAGCTCTCTCAGAGTATACCACCGTCCCCATCCGAGATGCGAAACCTCCGGTCCAACATTTCCGCTGCCGGAAAACGAAGCCGTCTCGCTAGCACTCGCTGTTCCTCTACTCTCTCCACTCGACACTCGATCGGAAAACACCACTCGATGCTCCATTTTCCCTATATCGACCTGGATCTCCGCCGGAACGATCTCCTTAATCTCCTTAGAAATTGGCGGCGTTGCGACGGCGGCGGAAGCGAAATCAGCTCGCGGCTTGCGGTTTTTCTGGCGAGAGGTTAGGCAGAGGGAGAGAAGGAAGAGAGCGATGACGATTAGAGATCCGAGTAAGATTCCGATTACGACCCATAGCCGGAGACCGAAGATCGATGTCCGTTTCGAAAGCTCGGTATTGAGGAAAGCAGCATCGTACACCGACATCCTACTCTCTACTTTCACTAATCGATGTCGGGTTTCTTTATATTCGGTTAATGTGGTCTCCGGTTTCTTCGCATCTCTCGCTGGTTAAACACAAACTCTCCGGCGAATAAACTCCAGCAAAAAAATCTATGCTTGTCACCGCGTCGAGTGTTGAATCGAAAACAAAGGAATCGAGGAAAAACAAAGAAATAAAATATTAAATTAAATAAAAATGAAGGGAATTTAAAAGAAGGCTTCTTCGAGTGATCTGTGTGTGGATGTATCGAATGAGCTGTCTTTTGAGTTCCTGTCTCCGTGTAATTGCATGTGTGGTGTGACGGTGTGGACGACATGACGATTTTGCCCTTATCGGGAAATTGCAAAGATAGTGTGGATCCTCCTAGTTCTATATATAGTTCCGAGGAGTTTTTGGGTAACAGAATCAGATAGAATGCCGTTGAGGTGCTTTGATATGGTACGCCTCTCTGCAGTGTACAATACATCTGTGGATTTTTACACATTTAACTTTTCATTTCTTCTTTTGACTAATTCTATTTCTACACCTTAACGTTTGATTATTTTTGTTTGCAGTTTTAATATAGTTTCTTGTGTTTTGGTTATGGATATATTATCTCTTAAGGGGATAATTACTTTGTAAGAAAGTAATCACTTTTATCATGGCAACATTATTGTTTGTTTGAGCTTGTGTTACGCATTGTTTGGTTCATAACAATTATTTGGCTAGCAACAAAACTTTTGTATGTCAAACTGATAATTCGACATAGTCACATAGACATAGCCAACCCTTGAGCTCGGGTTTTCTAAAAATGATCCAAAAATCCGGTTTTCCATTAAAAAAAAAAAAATCATATCACTTTTGAGTCAAGACGATGAAGTGGCTCGATCAGTCATTCCATTTTCACATTCTAACTTTTGAATCTAAAATTATATATTTGAGACTATGATATCGTAACTAGCCCGCAAATTTCGGGACGGGTTTCCAGTTCCTATCCGTACCCGTTTCGAATTTCTCATCCTGTTTCTATTTTCATTCAAAAAAATTCACGTTCGAGACCATTTTTTCAAACGGGTACGGGAAGGAAACAGGAATGAGATCGGATATCCTAAGTTCCCAAAAAATTTTGAATTTTTTTGAATTTTTCCGAATTTTTCTGAAATTTTCCAAAATTTCCCGAAATTTTCCGTAATTACCCGAATTTTCCCGAAATAATTACCCGTTTGGGAAGAGATTTTAGGTAAATAAATTTTTCGAACCCGTCCCGTTCCCATCCCGTTCTTATCGGATTCCCTTTTGTGAATTGTTTTTCAATTCCCAAATTCCCGTTTACGTTCCGTTCCCGTAAATACCCGTCACGAAACCCGAAATTTTCAGGACTAATCGTAACCCAAACGATTAGTTTCCGCGTTTTAACATTTTGAAGTGGAAAATGAAAAATAAAAATCTAAAACCTTGGGTCAAATATATATATATATATATATATATATATAAATGAAAAATAAAAATCTAAAACCTTGGGTCAAATATATATATATATATATATATATATATAAATGAAAAATAAAAATCTAAAACCTTGGGTCAAATATATATATATATATATATATATATCATTAAAATTTGGTTTTTTTTTCCAAAGTTTGGATTGCTCTTAAAATTTAGCAATTAATGAGAGAATAATTTTTTAGGTTTCCTCCTAAAAAGGGTTTAGGTGGGGCTAAAGAAGAAAACCCATTATCGCTCTATCATATTCAACGTAAACTACAATAAATTAATATTTCAACATTCGGAAAACACCTTTCTTTTTTATTATAATAATATATTTTTACCTTATATTTAAATAAAAAAATTAACTTTTGTTAAACTAAGAAGAACCGAGACGTCATTGAAAAGGACTAGAAGACGTTACACCAATATATATACAAACGTGAGGAGACCTAGTTTTCGTTAGTAAACGAATTACAAAAGATAGTCATATATTTCATAAAGATAGATTGATAACGCAGATTTCATTGTTATCCATGGCGCCTCTCCTTATCGGTCTCCAATCTCCATATCCTCGTCATAACTCAATGTCTTTTGATCATCTATGGTACGTTCTCATTCGCTGAACCAATTCTCTGTAAGTGGCTAATTTTTGTATTGCCATCTTCAAAAATGGAATCAAATCCCAAACAAATAGAAACAAAAGAGTACCATAGAAAAAAAAAGAAACAGACTTAAATCTTCTTGTTCCAAACATTTTTATATTTTTTGCGATTTTTTTTATTAGTTCGTAAGTGATGAAAATGTCCCTATCAACATACATGCTTTCCTCCTTTTCCAAGAGGGGTAGGATATGTACACGAGAAGTTCTCTCATCTAATACTAAACTTGTCAAACTCTCTGTACTTCCATCCCTACCATAACCTGATCCTAGGAAAGCCTCCAAGTAATCTACTACTTCAAGGGCTACAACCATATTTCCACAATCATGGAGTCGTTCTTGAGTCTTGGCAATGGCCTGTTGTTGGATCGAGAAGAGAGATCACAAAACCCTTATGCAGGAGAGAGAGATAAGATCTCTCAGTCAATATATATATTCAATTTGTTGTTTAGTGGATAGTTAAAGATAATTTTGTTGATTGTGTTCTGTAACACAACTCAAAACATGTTTTTACAAGGAAAAGCAAGAGAGAACAAAGAGAATTGAGCTTCAGGAGGAAAAGAAAAAGCATTGGTTGATAAGAACAAGCGGAGATGAAACAGAAAAAGAAAAAAGAAAAAAACTGTCCTCAATTTTGTTTTGAATGAAAACTCCTAAAAGTTGCGACTATAAAACATACATACATATCACTCAGTGTTTTGAGACTGAGAAGCAAGAGAGGAAGAATCTCTTGATAAAAAAGTCCATGAACTCAAACGAAGAAACTTGAGCGGATTTGATCTTCTCCTTGTCCAGTTCAACTTTGAGATCACACAAAGTCAATTCCACATTCTTGACCCGTTCCTCGAGTTGTTGGACCCAAGATCCATCAGAAAGTGCTTTCTTCCTCTCCAAGGAAAGCTCCTCAAGCTTTGACTTCAACCAGTCGAGCTTGAAGCCGGCTTCCGTGAGCTCAGTCAATTCGCTTTGGGCGCTGCTTAGTTCAGTCACAGACAGGCTCTGTGGAGACTTTCTCAGAGTCTTGACGAGGCCGAGGAGGAGATTAATGTATGCCGTTTTCACCCCTTGGTTCTTTGGTATGACATCTACGGCAAAGTCTGGGTGCTGTGCGAAAATATTGGCCAATGAAAAAAGCTAGGAAAAAAGAAAAAAGAAAAAACAGTTATTATGCAAACCCTGACTCTCTCGTGCGATTTAAAAGACTCCTCTTCAACTTACTTGAGAAGCAATAACCTGGAAACCATTGAAATCTAAGAGATCATTCGCAGTTGATTTTCCTTGATGAACAACTTCGACCACTTTGATAAAGAGTTGAACGGTTACTTTGCCCTTGAACAGAGAGGCTTTTTGAGGCGCCCTCTTATGGAGACCCCGGCCTGAGGACTCAGCGCAGAACGTTCTGCATCGGTCTGTAAGATAAACAAAATAGATATATCAAAATTTTCTTCTTCCATCAATCAGATTACACAAGTAGAGATTCAGCAAATGGAACATAATCAAGTCCGTTACCCGCTGATCGGAATAGCTTTTCGCCGGATTGATCCAACAAAACAAAGCAATAGATAGCTCTCCTTTTCCATCCGCGCCTCAGTGATTTAGGATTCACAACGTCCAGGAACAGAGATAAGTGATCATCGCCACGGTATCCTTGGGGATGAACACTAACAGACCTAAGAGAAAAACCCTTTAAATCTAAAAAATCAAATATCCAAAGGTTAAAGCCTAAAAGATGTGATTTTTCTATATTTACCATTCACAGCCGCCGCTTGAGAAAGGATCCAACGATATCACATTGTTTCTTTCGGACAAGTTGTATATCTCGTAACTCATCAAGGTCTTCTCAAACTTTATCCCCATCTGTTAAAAAACAATGCTCTGGTTTGATTACTCTAAGGTATTTATTTATTTATTATATATTCTATAAAAAAATATTATATACATGAATCCGGATCTCACCGGATCTGACTCTGAGTAGCCTGTTTTTCGGACCCGATCTGAGTAGCCTGTTTTTCATCTCTTTTAACGATGTATAATCTTACAAATACTGTATATAACGTGTTTTTTTTCATTGGAAGAATAATATTTCTGATAATTTTTTTTTTATAATTACATAGTAAAAAATCAAATGAAATTTTAATATACTTTACTTTTTCTATAATAAATATATATAGCATTTAATATAAATAACAAATCAAATAAATTTGAATATAACTGATTAATATTGTATCTAATATATTATTTAAATTAAATTTATTGAAAAATAAGATACAAATTTTACTGTCCAATACAACATCGTTCTCAATATGAAATCTGAAAAATTACTCACAAGACAAGCCCATATCTTTTGTTGCTGTTAGGCTATAAGTCCTCATAAAATTCAACCTTGTGCCTTACTCTCCTCAAACATGTAAATTAGGGTTGATGCCTGCCCTGCCACTATAGCCTAAACGCTTGAGTCAAAGTCAAACCCCATTTTGCAAGTCAGGTAATCTAAAGGAAAATGTAATTCAAATAAATTAATTAAAATTACGTTTAAATAGCATGGATATGGGTTTTTATTCATTGCAAACTCCATTTTCCCTTTGTTTTTCTTTTCTTTTTTTTTGGAATCTCATCTCTCGTGATATGGGATTAGGAGAAATAAACAAGGAAGTGCTTATGAAGGTGATCACTGATCAAGCTCTTCACGATGATAATTTTGATGGGGATTACGGTGATTTAATTTGGATCATGATGCCAATTAACTTCTCCTTACAAGAAGATTTGGTTAACGCCTTATTTTGGGAAAACGATTAATCTAATTTTGGGAAGTACCAGGTAACTCACATCAGTCGTTTTTTTTGTAAGTCGGAGTTTTATATAATCTATTTTTCAACTAGTTCATACGACAATCAATTATGTTTATGTATCCCGGGTTTTTTTTTATCAGGAGTGAACCTTTTGATTTACATGTTCCCAATGATTCTATTGGCTTTTCTGGGATGTATCTACCTTCACTTGAAGAAACAAACGAGTGGTGACCAAGTTCATAGGTAATTAAAACACTTAAACTACCAACTGGTTATTCTCTAATCTGCAGCTTTTTATATCAATATTATATTCCTTCTTTTCAGTAAATTACAAGTGGAGGGGGAGAGGAAGCTAAGAAGAGAGAGACAAGTTCGGATCATTGAGAAGACCAATGTTAGCGAAGAAGCTTTACATAATCTCTCTGTGTCTTAATGGAATTTCTGATAATGCAAAGTCTGACTCTGTAATATGAAACAAGAACAAAAATGTATTTTTTAACTCGATAATGGATTTTGACCCACTAACTATATCTGTTAAATCATAGTATTTCTTTATAATAGAATGTCACATTAATTATAACCCTAGAATGTCACATGTTCTTTTAAAAATCTATGCGCGAACAGTTGAAATTACCTCTACCTAACTTATTGGTTAAATGTGAAAAGTGATATTGGTTAGGTTTTAGAGGCAAAATCAGTCAAACGAACAAACATTGTAAGAAAGATTAAGCAATTATCAAAAATAAGCATTGATCTACCAGCGTGTTAATCGACACATTCGAAAAATATTTTCTTGTTTATCAGGCTCCATTCATCTTTACAAATTTGTGACTAATCACACACGAACAGGATCATGGACATTTCAACATGCGATACAGGTGAACGAGTAAAGAAATGTAATTGCTGGCCAAAGGCAAAAGACCAATAAGAAAAACCAAGGATTTGAATTACCAATTAATAAAGAATGCTAGTAAATTAATGTTTCATTATTATCAATATGTGCAAACATACTTAAGGACGTACTGGATTTTTTTCCAGGGTTATAGTATGTTAACATGATTAATGTATATGGAAAAAGGAAAAAAATAATATATATATATATATATATTTATAAAAGCTAAATCATAGACGTAGTATTTGTGTACTTATATATATCAAAAAAGGGGGTTTGGATCGAAGGCGGCGAAAATAAAGTAGCATGTGTTGACCAAAATAAAATATAAAAGATAAAATCAGTTTGATACTGAAAAGCAAAAAAAGAAACCAGCTTGTATACTGAAAACTTACATCTGCTCTTGCTCTGTGTAGATACAGCCAAAAATACTCGTGGCGATCCCATAAATTTAAGGAAGAGAAGAACCTTTGGTAAAAAGAAATCACGCACAGTTCAAAGTTTTGTTTTTTGTCGTTGTAAAAAGTGTGTAAAAGTAGAGAGACTTTAGGAGGGACAGATATATGTTTTTGAATTGATTGATCGAGTATATATTACCAACCAAGCAATCAAAATAATTTTTGAGATAAAACACAAATCTGCTCTATAATAAACCATGGTCTTCAATTTATTAGTATTGTTTATTTAATTAACCCGTATATTGTTTAACTTTTAATCATATGGTTTTTTCAGTCTTTCTTTCTTTTTGTAGACCATATATTATTGTTTCCCCATTTCGAAATGTTGACAAAAACAAAACTGACTAGGCAAAGAATTGTCACATCCTATATAGTATTTTTAAAATTGCTAGACCATGAGTTTAAACGGATATTCATTCGTTATCACAAGAGAACAAAGATACTCTCATCTTCCTCATAATAAGAGAGACCCTGGCCAAAACCCTAGCTACGCGCGTGTAACCACGCGCTAAAACTCGCCTTCAAAATTGATCGTCTCGTCATACAGAGAGAGATATTTAATGGCGCAAAACCGATTTTGTTTTCGTTTGGTTTACTTTTTAAGGTTTTACTTTTGTAGGTAGGCCCTATATACAATTCGTATTCCCCATAAAATTTAATGAAGAGACGAAGAACCCTTGGGTAAAAAGAAATCACGCACAGTTCATGTTTTTTTATTTGTTGCTGTTGTTGTAAACGTAAAAGTGTGGAAAAAAGCGGATAAACTTTACGAGAATAGAGTTATACGAGTATATATATGTATACACGATACAAAATAGATACGAGATACCACCAAACAAGGAATCAAAATATTTTTAGATAAACCCAATCTGTTCTATAGTAACCCATGCTCTTCAATTTATTAGTAGTATATTTATTAGTAGTATTGTCATGTAACTCAGAGATATTTAAAGCAAGCACCACATATTAAAGAGTGATGATATGTAATAATGGCACTGTGCGTAAATAGCATGCTTTTCAGGGTATGCTACACTAGAACCTCTATAAATTAATACTCGATAAATTAATAATCACTATAAATTAATAAATTTTGCTGGTCCGAGTCGGGCCAATGTAAAAATTTGCAAAATTCGATAAGATAATAAGATAATATTTTTTTTGAAACCCATATGTAAATATATGGTTCCAATAATAAGATAAATTAATAATTATAAATATAGACATATATATATATATAGTAAAATATGATTATTGTTGTGTTGTTTTTTTGAAAATTGGATTCTCGCTCTAATATTTCTTTTTCTGTCAATAATGTTTCGTTTTATTTTCTTGATTTTCATCCAAAATTATGAAAAGTTCTACAAGTTATAACTGATTCATAATGCATAACTACTATCAAATGTTTCGTATTATATCATCTTCAACTTCATCATCAAAATTAATGACGTTAGCCACAATTTTTTAACTTTGAACATCTGATAATGTATCACTTTCACCTAGATAGTTGAATATGCTATTGACATGCATCTATTCTTTTTCGAAAATTGAGATTATTTATCACAACTTTATGTTTATGAATGTTGTTCGGCTCATCTTCCAAATTCATTGATGCGACATATCCTGAACAAATTTTGCAATGTTGGAAACAATTTGCTATTGTTAGAGTTCAAACCGAAAAATATCTCTATAAATTAATAATTCTATAAAATAATAAAATTTTGAAGTCCCAACATTATTAATTTATAGAGGTTTTACTGTATGTATGTTGAAGGGCTTCATTCAAAAGCAGCATGAAAACTGGAAATTGGAAATTTTAAAAACCCTTAATTGTTCTTCTAAAGGGCATAGAAATAGGCTTGGTGCTGGCTTCTTGGCTTGATTTAGGCGGCTTGCTGCGCCTGCGGCGGAGGCAACGACCAAGCCGACCACACCGACGGCGAATACGTTTTGCTTGATGTTCCGGACACCGAAGTCGCCGACCACACCACCGATGGTGTCGATGGTGGACTCGTCGAAGTCGATCCAAACGAGTAGTGGGAAGATTTTCTAGATAAATCTAACGAGTTCATCCAGTGGATGTTGACCAACATATTCCTCTTCGTCCCTATCAGCCAAGTTTTCCTCAAGACCGATGAGCGGCTCTCCTCCACCAATCTCCTTCCGGAGATGTTCTTTTCTCTGCCGGATGTTTTCCTCCCGACCGTCCTCCTCTACGCTGGGTTTTTCCTTGGTGCTAGGGCTTTCACCAATACAAAGCTCAAGTTTTCTTTCCAGATTGCGAGCCTGGGATGCGGAGTAGGAGCAGCTGTGGAGACGGTTATTTTCGCTCAACCGGGCCTAGGCGAGCGGATGGGAATAGCCCTCGGCGTCTACGTCGTGTTTCTCGGCGTAATGAAGATTTATGATTGCTACTTGCGTCCTCCTGCTGCTCCGGCTGCTCCGCCTGCTCCGGCTGCTCCGCCTGCTCCGGGTGCTTCGCCTGCTCCGGCTGCTCCAGCGAACGGCTCCTCCACTTAACGCCGGCGGTCTTGACGGCGGATCTGCTCATTCCAGTCATTAGGGTTAGTGGCTTAATGCTTTTGGTTTAATGGTTAAGAAACTTATTACGCTTTAATGCTTTTGGTTAAATTACGCTTAATATGGTTGTGTTTATTTCCTTTTTTGCCTAATGCTTTTGGTTAATGGTTAATGTGTTATCTTAAGCAATGACGTTATAGGATCTGCTTAATCCAAAATTACACGTTAAGAGATTTCAATTCGATCGTCAAAAGACGATAATTATCAAACAGTTATTATTTTATTGCCATGATCATGTAACATTGCATCATCAAAAATTGAATCAAGTTCCAAACTTACTCGAGCAGTTTTACATCCCAACTTACACCACTACAATCCCTAACCTAATCCATAAATGGAAAACAATCATCATTGCATCGAAGCCCATTTCCTTTCAAACACACATATATATATATATGGTATGATGAACACAACACAACAGAGTTTTCAAAATTTCCTTTTTTATTTGTTGAACACAACAAAACATAGTTTTATACATTGATGAACTCCGGGACTTCAAAGCCTTGCAAAACCATTAGTGTCATAGTCCATTCCGTAAATAAAAATCAAACACCGATTGAATATTACAACACAAACGCTAATGTCTGTCTTTCTATACATATATTATCTATCTCCTAAGATCAAACTCTTCCAAACTCTTCCAAACTCTTGACTTGTATGTACACGTGCAACCGCCTCGCCTCTTTTGGTCCAGTCACAGCCAATGAGATCAAAGAGAGCCAATGAGAACAGAGAGAGAGAGAGAGAGAGAGAGAGAGAGAGAGAGAGAGAGAAGAGAGAGAGTAATGGTTTTCTTCTCTCGCTTCTCATTGTACTTATATCTCTATTTAGCGTTGTATGATAATATGAACCTCCGCTGCATAAAACAGAGCAATCATCGTAAGCCCACAGAAAAGTTTTGTTACTTTCAGAGTGTTCTCAGAGTTACAAAATGAAAATCAAAATGTTATGAAACGATGACTAACACTTACATGTTCTTCAAACTCGGGACTTGTCAGGTTTAGAGACAAGTTTCTCATCAACAAGAGGACCTGATGAACAAAAACATTGTTAACGACATTTAGAAGATAGGTTCTCGAGCAGTAGACGAGAGAGAGTGTTTGACATACCGTTTCCAGATTTATTGGATCCATGTGCTTTAATCTCTGGACATGACCTGTCGTTTTTGGATCAAATAAACTTCCTATAAAGCTGTAAACTTCAGCGAAATTCGGCATCACTGTGTTGCAAAACCAAACAAGCTCATAATTAGTATTATATCGCAAAGACAGAATCTCGTGTTTGCTCTACAAAAAAGTTTAGAATCTTCTTCTACCTCTATGTGGCTTATCACAACTTCCTTGATCATTTATCTCTGCAACGGTTCGAGTCCTCTGCTTATCTCTACTAATACTAGTGCTGCAACATTTCTCTGGGACTCCCAATTCCTCTACAATCACAAATTCATTACCCCGAGAATATTAGCAAGTCAAACAAACAAACAAAAACATATAACTTCAGATAATTACATCAATCTGCAGCAAATTTAAGCACATATTATTATTACCTTTGATCACTGGACTTGGTGTAATAACATCGCCACACATTGATCCATGTTTAATAGTAATCATTGCCTGTGAATCAGTGCTGTACAAGTACTCATGTTCAAGCATTGCGTTTGAAGATGTAAGAGCAACTGCAACAACCTCCGAATCTTTTAGGTTTCCTCCTAAAAAGGGTTTAGGTGGGGCGTCTAAAGGAGAAAACCCATTATCGCTCTATCATATTCAATTATTCATAACAACAAGTAATGCAAACTACGATAAATTAATATTTCAACATTGGAAAAACACCTTTTTTTTTTTTTATTATAATAATATATTTTTACCATATATTTAAATAAAAAAATTAACTTTTGTTAAACTAAGAGAATCGAAAGGAGACGTCATTGAAAAGGACTAGAAGACGTTACACCAATATAAAACAAACGTGAGGAGACCTAGTTTTCGTAAGTAAAAAGAGTTACAAAAGATAAAGATAGATTGATAACGCAGATTTCATTGTTATCCATGGCGCCTCTCCTTATCGGTCTCCAATCTCCATAACCATATTTCCACAATCATGGAGTCGTTCTTGAATCTTGGCAATGGCCGATGTTTGATCTTTCGAGCAGTTTTGGACTGTTGTTGGATCGAGAAGAGAGATCACAAAACCCTTATGCAGGAGAGGGAGAGAGAGAGAGAGAGAGAGATAAGATCCCTCAACCAATATATATATTCAATTTGTTGTTTAGTGGATAGTTAAAGATAATTTTGTTGATTGTGTTCTGTAACACAACTCAAAACATGTTTTTACAAGTAAAAGCAAAGAGAGAATTGAGCTTCAGGAGAAAAAGAAAAGGCATTGGTTGATAAGAACAAGCGGAGATGAAACAGAAAAAGAAACAGAAAAAAAAACTGTCCTCAATTTTGTTTTCAATGAAAACTCCAAAAGTTGCGACTATAAAACATACATACATATCATTCAGTGTTTTGAGACTGAGAAGCAAGAGAGGAAGAATCTCTTGATAAAAAAGTCTATGAACTCAAACGAAGAAACTTGAGCGGATTTGATCTTCTCCTTGTCCAGTTCAACTTTGAGATCACACAAAGTCAATTCCACATTCTTGACCCGTTCCTCGAGTTGTTGGACCCAAGATCCATCAGAAAGTGCTTTCTTCCTCTCCAAGGAAAGCTCCTCAAGCTTTGACTTCAACCAGTCGAGCTTGAAGCCGGCTTCCGTGAGCTCAGTCAATTCGCTTTGGGCCCTGCTTAGTTCAGTCACAGAGAGGCTCTGTGGAGACTTTCTCAGAGTCTTGACGAGGCCGAGGAGGAGATTAATGTATGCCGTTTTCACCCCTTGGTTCTTTGGTATGACATCTACGGCAAAGTCTGGGTGCTGTGCGAAAATATTGGCCAATGAAAAAAGCTAGGAAAAAAGAAAAAAGAAAAAACAGTTATTATGCAAACCCTGACTCTCTTGTGCGATTTAAAGACTCCCTCAACTTACTTGAGAAACAATAATCTGGAAACCATTGAAATCTAAGAGATCATTCGCAGTTGATTTTCCTTGATGAACAACTTCAACCACTTTGATGTAGAGTTGAATGGTTACTTTGCCCTTGAACAGAGAGGCTTTTAGAGGCGCCGCCTTATGGAGACCCCGGCCTGAGGACTCAGCGCAGAACATTCTGCATAGGTCTGTAAGATAAACAAAATAGATATATCAAAATTTTCTTCTTCCATCAATCAGATTACACAAGTAGAGATTCAGCAAATGGAACATAATCAAGTCCATTACCCGCTGATTGGAGTAGCTTTTCGCCGGATTGATCCAACAAAACAAAGCCATAGATAGCTCTCCTTTTCCAACCACGCCTCAGTGAATTAGGATTCACAACGTGCAGGAACAGAGATAAGTGATCATCGCCACGGTATCCTTGGGGATGAACACTAACATACCTAAGAGAAAAACCCTTTAAATCTAAAAAATCAAATATCCAAAGTTAAAGCCTAAAGATGTGATTTTTTCTATATTTACCATTCACAGCCGCCGCTTGAGAAAGGAGCCAACGATATCACATCGTTTCTTTCGGACAAGTTGTCTATCTCCCAACTCATCAAGGTCTTCTCAAACTTTCTCCCCATCTGTTAAAAAAACAATGCTCTGGTTTGATTACTTTAAGGTATTTACTTATCTTATTATATAATTCTATAAGAAAGTATTATATACGTGAATCCGGATCTCACCGGTACTTTTATATCAAAATTCCCCGGATCTGACTCTGAGTACCCTGTTTTTTGGACCCGATCGGATCGATGTTTTGCCTAGTCCTACGTTACAGAAGAATTCAGAAAGTTCCAAAACGAGAAAGAAAAGAAGAACTAAGATTTAACTGCAAAACGGAAACCCATAATTCAACAAAATATCCACGGTTCCTTATCAGACAACACAAAGAAAGTCAACAGTCATCAGAAAACAAAGGGAACCTGAAAGCAAACATATGCTAAATATACTACAACTACTTGAGAGATAGAAGAGGATGAGTTACCCTATGAGGAGATCGAAGCGGAGACAAGATCAAGAGTAATTGCGTCTTATATCTCAGAATCACAAAAGCTCTTCACTTGGAAATAGGATTTTGGAGTTCCACAGCGTTTCTTCTCTTCATTGTATTTGTATATATATCTCTCTCTTAGAAAAAGTGAACGGCGATGCAATATCTAGGTCAATATAATTGAGTTTTCTTCCTCGTAATTCCTGACCATCCGTTTGTTCTAACAACGTAATTTCAACCGTTGGATTAAATGTTTCTTTTCCTATAAAAAGTTTGCTGACGCAAACTCTGAACTGAACAATGTTAATGTTTTTGTGATTGATCATACAATTTCCTTAATTTAAATGAAAAACATTAAAAACTTATTTTTCTTTTTCTTAATTTTCTTATTTACTTTTTCGATTTTTTTTGTATTAGTAATTGAAAAAGATACTTATTTTCCTTTTTTATTTTTAAAACTAATTTTTAGATTTATGTAAACATTATGTTAAAATCTAATTAGTTGAATTTTTTTAACACGTGTCAAAAACTAATCGATTAACTTGACACATGTCACGTTCATGTTAAAAACTAACTTTGATGCATTCTACTTTATATAATAAGATTTTTCTTTTTCCAAAGGTAAAACTTTTGACTAAGTTCTTAATAATTTTTTTTTAATTTTGAATGAAAACCAAACCCAGCCAAAAAAACAAATTCTGACACGTGGGTCTTAAGAACCAATTCTTAAGTATCTTAATTAAGAATCAGATCTTGGTATATTATTTATTTTTTATTTAATTTAATACCTAAATTAACTAAGAAACCTATCTAAGAGTCGCCGTTTTTCATGGCCTTAGTCTCTCTCTCTCTCTTTTTTTTTTTTTTGGTAATCGCATTTAATCTTTTTCATACATTCATCAAACAAATTGAAACCTTTACTTTATGCGCACGGAGAATAGTTGTTGTTTTGTTTCTTTCTCCGTGACGAGAATAGTTTAGTTTTTAGTAAATACTTAAATACAATTAAAAAAAGATTTGACCCAAAAAAAATAAGGGTGATTAACAGAAATGCTATAATTGCTAAAAACAAAAACGAGAAGAATTTTTCTTTATATGAATATATATATATTATATATATATAAAGTTAACTTTTCTCTCTTCTCATGAAGACACATCCTCCACATCATTGCCACATCATATTTTTTTAATCTAATTTTTTTAATTTCAAATTTAATACACATATTAATTATACATTTTGTTTTAACATAAAAAGAATTCAAAAGACACCATTCATATTCTAAATTAAACTAAAAATTAATATGAATATAATTGAAATAAATAATAAAAAGTTTTTAAAAATGGTTATACTAATATTTTTCAACTTTTATAAATATTTAATTAGGTTAAGTTGTA
>JAHZTW010000003.1:83474611-83579648 GCA_020283515.1 Alliaria petiolata | reverse complement strand
AAAAATTAATATGAATATAATTGAAATAAATAATAAAAAGTTTTTAAAAATGGTTATACTAATATTTTTCAACTTTTATAAATATTTAATTAGGTTAAGTTGTATCGCTAATATTATAAAAAAATTACGATATCAAAAAATTCCTAACAATTAAAAATATAAGTTATCCTAGAACTAAATTTATAAAGAATTAGGTTAAGTTGTATCGGTAATATTATAAAAAAACTACGATATCAAAAAATTCTTAACAATTAAAAATATAAGTTATCCTATAACTAAATTTATAAAGAAAAATATAAGTTTATAAATCTTAACGTCTAATAAAAAGATAAATAAGTAAAATTAAGGTATAAATAAGTAAAATTAAGCTGTTAAAAATCTCATACTTTAATAAAAATATGTATAGAATGAAACCTAAAATTAGTATAATTTATGTATGATCACTACAAAAAAAGAGGTGGATTATATCATTTATTATATATTTTTACATTACTTATAATTGATGCAAATGAATCTTACATCACTTAGAAAAGTGACTCTGTTTGTGGTGATGCAAATAATTAACATCAGTTAGTTATCAACCGATACAAATATATTTTATTTTTGCATCGATTGTTATAATTGATTTCAATATGTGTCAATATACCCAATATCAACACTGGAAAATAAAAACACATCATGAACATGAAGCAAGTTATCCTATGGCTAAATAAGAGTAGGCGGTACTACTACCTAATTACCTAAATATGAATTTGTTCTTTTTAAAATCTACGCGTTGAAATTACCTCTTCCTAATTTATTGGTTAAATATGAAAAGTGATATTGGTTAGGTTTTAGAGACAAAAACAATTAAACGAACAAACGTTGTAAGAAAGATTAAACAATTATCAAAAATAAGCATTGATCTACCAGTGTGTTAATCGACACATTCGAAAAATATTTTCTTGTTTATCAGGCTCCATTCATCTTTACAAATTTGTAACTAATCACACACGAACAGGATCATGGACATCTCAACATGCGATACAGGTGAAGGAGTAAAGAAATGTAATTGCTGGCCAAAGGCAAAAGACCAATAAGAAAAATCAAGGATTTGAATTACCAATTAATAAAGAATGCTAGTAAATTAATGTTTCAGTTTTATCAATATGTGCAAACATACTTAAGGACGTACTGGATTTTTTTTTATAGTATGTTAATATGATTAATGTATGGAAAAAGGAAAAAAAATAATATATATATATATATATATATATTTATAAAAGCTAAATCATAGACGTAGTATTTGTGTACTTATATATATCACAAAAGTGGAACTTATGAGACCTACATGTAGACATACGTGCTATGTTTAAAAAACAAATAAGATAATTCATTTTTGAATCCTATATGTTGTATGCATATATGATATATTTAACTGACTAGTTTAATTTGTTTTGCTTGCCGATTGATTTTTGTTCTTAGTTTGGTACACACAATTGACAAATTACAACAACAAGCACTCATTTTTAAATGGGGAAACCACAGAAGAAAAGAAAAAAAATGTTGACAAATTAGTACGTACAGGTTATAGCAACTGTAGCTAAGCGAGTCCGGAGTGTTTGTAGCCCAAACAATTTAGAGCAGTGAGCACCAGAGCTATTATTATCATCATTACAAGAACAAGTAACATCTAAAATTTCCAATTTTGTTGCTGTTTAAAGAAAAAGTCATGCAAACCTAACAGTAACTCTAAACACCGATGAGTGGGTGAAAAAAAAAGGAAAGATGACTCTTTTCGTGTTAGGAGGGATGGGTTTGGATCGAAGCTGGCGAAAATAAAGTAGCATGTGTTGACCAAAATAAAATATAAAATATAAAATCAGTTTTGATACTGAAAAGCAAAAAAAAAAAAAAAAAACAGTTTGTATACTGAAAAGCAGACATTAAACTTACACCAGCTCTTGCTCTGTGTAGTAGATACAGCCAAAAATACTTGTGGCAATCCCATAAATTTAAGGAAGAGAAGAACCTTTGGTAAAAGAAATCATGCACATTTCAAAGTTTTGTTTTTTTGTCGTTGTAAAAAGTGTGAAAAAGCAGAGAGACTTTAGGAGGGACAGATATATATTTTTGAATTGATTGATCGAGTATATATTACCGGTTCAAGCAATCAAAATAATTTTTTGAGATAAAACACAAATCTGTTCTATAATAAACCATGGTCTTCAATTTATTAATATTGTTTATTTAATTAACCCATATATCGTTTAACTAATTATATGGTTTTTTTCTGTCTTTCTTTCTTTTTTTAGACCATATATTGTTTCCCCATTTCGAAATGTTGACAAAAACAAAACTGACTACGAAAAGAATTGTCACATATTCATTCAGGCACGTTCGTTATCACAAGAGAACAAAGATCATCCAGTCACCCACTCATCTTCCTCATAATAAGAGACCCTAAACCCTAGCTACGCGCGTGTAACCACGCGCTAAAACTCGCCTTCAAAATTGATCGTCTCGTCATACAGAGAGAGATATTTAATGGCGCAAAACCGATTTTGTTTTCGTTTGGTTTACTTTTTAAGGTTTTACTTTTGTAGGTAGGCCCTATATACAATTCGTATTCCCCATAAAATTTAATGAAGAGACGAAGAACCCTTGGGTAAAAAGAAATCACGCACAGTTCATGTTTTTTTATTTGTTGCTGTTGTTGTAAACGTAAAAGTGTGGAAAAAAGCGGACAAACTTTATGAGAATAGGACGAGTGTATATATACACGATACAAAATAGATATGTTGCAAACGAGATACCACCAACCAAGGAATCAAAATCATTTTAGATAAACCCAATCTGTTCTATAATAAACCATATAGTCTTCGATTTATTAGTATTGTCATGTAACTAAGAGATATTTAAAGCAAGCACCACATATTAAAGAGTGATGATATGTAATAATGGCACTGTGCGTAAATAGCATGCTGTTCAGGGAATACATGCTATGTTGAAGGGCTTCGTTCAAAAGCAGCATGAAAAGTTGAAAACTGGAAATTGGAAATTTTAAAAACCCTTAATTGTTCTTCGAAAGGGGATAGAAATAGGCTTGGTGCTTGAAATTGCTTGAGTTGGATTTTTAAACCACTCAAGACTCGCAAACCCTAGCCACGTGCGTGGTTACACGCGCGTGTAACCTCGCGTTTCTATAAAAATCTTCTCCTGACACCCCCAATACACTGTTCAATATATGTCTCCTGCTCACAGTAGAGATAGAACACACCTAGTCCATTACACACCCTCCCAAAAAGAGAGAGAAATGGCGGACGACGACGTGCCCCCTCGCGGCAACGGTGGCGATATCGAAGAGATTGACGATGACACGGCGAACAACGAAGACGAAGCTCCAAACGGCACCACCGGATTCGTTGCGGATACCTCTGGTGACACCGTCAGCGACACCACCGGAGTCGTCGCGGTTACCTCTGGTCCCATCGTCAGCGACACCACCGGAGTCGTCGCTCGTGGACTCCTACGGCGTCTATGCGCCCTCTTCCGTCGTGTCCCGCCGGCTGAAGTCTTGGGTGATTTGGAACAAAACTTCATCGGTGTTCATCCTCCAAACAACAACACCACCGGAGTCGTCGCTGGTGGACTCCTACGGCGTCTATGCGCCCTCTTCCGTCGTGTCCCGCCGGGTGAAGTCTCGGGTGATTTGGAACAAAACCTCATCGGCGTTCATCCTCCAAACAACAACAACTCAGATGAGTGGAATGATTTCATGAATACAGCCAATGACTTCATCCAATGGATGATTAGTAACGTCTTCCTTTTCGTCCCGGTGAAGTTTTTTCTCACTGCCGATCGCACTTCCTCTTCCAACGAGCAACTCATCTCCTCCATCAAAGACCTCCTGCTCGAGCTGATATCTTCTCTACCGGAGATGTTCCTGCCGACTGTTGTTCTGTACACTGGATTTTTCCTGGGAGGAAGGGCGTTCAGAAACCCAAAAATCAGGTTCGTATTTGAGTTGTCAAGCCTCTTCTGCGGCGTTGCAGCAGCCCTTGAAGCCCTTCTCTTTGCTGCTGAACCCGGCCTGTGGTGGTGGACGGCCGGAGCTGTGGCCTTCTACGCCGTCGTACTCGCCGGAACGAAGATCTGTGATTGCTTTTGTTAATGCTTATTAATTTATGCTTTTGGTTAAGGAACAGACTTAGTTAATGCTTTTGGTTAATGCTTTTGGTTAAGGAATATTTTGAACTAAATCAGCTCATCGGGCAATGTTTTTACCTTTTGGTTTTTTTATAATATTTCAAAAGGATTCTTGGATCAATTTTTTAGCAGAATTAAGGTTTGTCAATTATTTGAATGCACAAAATATAATATTTTTAGGTGACGATCGCAGTCAGGTAATAATGTATTGACGATTTGGCGTGGAACAACAGATGATGGCTGGTTCGAATAGATTTTTTTGTGGGTTGTTAACTTGTGAAATTTTTATTCCGTCAGATGGTTTTTTTTCTGGAACACAAACGCAGCACACACATCATATACGTACGATACACAACACATCTATTTCAAAATACTAACACCAAACAAGACAATGTTTTTTTTTTAAGTTCATCACGACCAGACCCCAAAACAAACAACCAACGACTCTACAAGAAAAACTCATCGGATATTTCCGCAAAACCGAAAATGAAACAAAAAGAGGTTATAAACAAACAATGATTACAGATTAAACAAAAAAAAGCTGGTTGATACACGACACCATTTGGAAACACTAAAATGGGTGCTTTGTTTTTTGGTCTGTGAACCCTAAGAATGTAAAAATAACCAAAAGAGAGAAACTCACAAATGGAGAGACTCTGTTTTTTTTTTTTTTTTAAATCAGTCGATCCAACGTGTGATACCATCGTCTCCTACCATCGCCAAAATCTCCACACGCACCTCCATAACGGCCTGCAAAAATTGTTTAAACATTTACACAAAACACCACCAATTTGACAAATTATCCAAAGAATTTAGGGGTTTTTCATTTCATGTATGGGGGGGACAGAGACTTACAGAGGAATTCCTGCAATTAACAAGCCGGCATTCGTCCAAAGAACCTTCTAGACTCCAACTCTCCCACACGTCAAAACTATGGCTAGCAAACACAAACTCCATTCTTCTATTGATCTGCATAAACTCACACAGAACCGGTTTTAGTTTCCTCAAAAGCACAGAAAACTTTTGACTTGTCCATTGAGAAATAACTGTGTAATGTAAGAGGTACCTGCAGTAACTTCCCACCTGCAGCAAATGATCTCAGACCAACTGTGTCCTGGAGAACAAGTCCATGCACCAATACCTATTAGCCTTTCATTATAATAAAAATACCTTTTTTCCTATTATGGGCTATCGCTCAATCCTACTACGGAACAACAAGGGACATATTCTGTTTCTCCACTGATAACCCAACCACTTTTATCCTCACTCAGGCAATGCAACCGAGGTAAATGAAAAGTAAGAGAGAAGAAAAAAAAAGGTTTACCTTGTTTCTGTACGCGATAATGAATTGTGCAGCTGGATCCCGTTTCGATACATTGGACAAAGTATCGAGGAACCAACCACCGTTTTTAGTTCTTTGCCTTGAAACATGAAGACCCGAGAGGTCTTTCGCATACAAGGCTATTACATATCCATCTTTAAGCAGCTCACTTGACTTTCCGATGAACTTCTTGCTTGACATTACAAGCTGGTTTTGGGAGGACTGTTGTTGCATTACCTCAAGCGGTGTTTTCCTGCTTCTTGAATCCTCAGGGGAAGCACATCTAGAACTGGAGCTTAATACTTCATCCGTGTCACTCATAGCAGTATCACCTCTTCGCGACGTACATTCTTCATGTAATCCTGAGGAACCCTCCGCTTTTTGCATGTATTTTTGCTGTGAATGCCTCTTTTTGGCTTTCTTACCGGATCTGCTGCGTCTTACTTCAGGTTTTACAGCAGTATTTGGAGGAAGAACAGAAACGTGTTGCTGACCAGGGCTCAGTGATTCCTTAAACTCACTAGCCTCTCTATCAGTGCTGGTGAGATTACTTTCTCCGTGTTGCCTACTGGAGGATTCCACTATTGCTAATTTCTCGTGTCTGATAGGTGATTGTTCTTCTTCTTCGCTTGCTTCGCTTTCCTCAACTTCCTCATCAGAAACAGTGTTATTTGGTATAACACCATCTAAGAAAAACGATTGCAAGATAGAGATGGCCTTCTCCCTTATCTCCATCCACACTTCCTCACTGTAATCTGCACTGCGAGGTAGGATTAACACATTTGGCATTTCCTTCACCTGCAATAAAAACAAGATTAAAAGAATAGAGGAGATGGCGTAACAAGTGAATAGGCAGGCACAAATGTGAAAAGAAAACGAAACTCATACCCATGCTTCCATCCATTGCGGACCTTCAGCACCGTCGAGGGCGCAGCCAGCTATAGTGCCATCAATTAGAAGTTGTTTCACAGCACAATCATCCAGCAGCTGGCAGCTTCCAGTGTTTACAAGAAAAGCCCCTAACATATTAAACCAACACTTATCATCTTCAATTTACGTTCATGGAGAATCAAGACTTGATCTGACAAGAAAAAATCGTACCAGGTTTTATATGCTGCAAACACTCTGCGTTGAGTATCTGAACCGTGTCGTTTGTTAACGCACAGTGAAGCGAAATGACATCGCTTGCTGCCAGCAAATCATTCAACGTATCCATCCTTCGGGCAGCACGTGGGAATCTCGAGGGCCTGATTCCTTCTTCATCTCCCTGGACAGATGCAAACGCAACTATCATCAACAAATCAAGCATCTGAACGAAGAACATCATTTTAACCTTGACACAATTATAACAAAGACCATCAATAAAACTATAGAATGAAGAACACCATTTTAACACACATACCTCCGGGACATCAAAGTAGAGCACTCTCATCTTGAATGCCAAGCTCCTGCTAGCCAAATACCGAGCGGATACAGATCTGCCAACGATACCCAAAACCATACCACGGCACCGTCTCATTCCCCGGCACAGCGGCTGAAGCGATCCGAGCCATCCGGATGCCGATAGTGCGTGGCGCGAGAGCAAGTGCGTCCGCCGGAGGAGTCCTAGGATGAGCGCCATCACGGTTTCCGCGATTTCCTCGGCTCGGGAAGTATCGACGTGGACAAGCCGGAGACCTAGGTCGGCGGCGAGAGTCGAATCGACAGCGCGATCAGCAGAGCCAAGGCACAGAATGAGCTGGTGAGGACGGAGTCGCCGCTGAGCTGCGCGTGGAAGATACGCGAGCGAATGGAGGATAACCGCGGTGGCGGACTCGATCTTACCATCGGCGATGCGACTGAGCGGGACGTATTCGACACCAGCAACGCCGGCGAGTGAGTCCTGCTCCAGCGCACAATCCTCGACACAGTTGAGTGTGACGACGAGAGGCGAAGCTGTTGATGCCTGCTCACGATGGGGCATTGTCGCAGACGAACGGATCTTGCTCATCTGCTTCTTCTCGCTACTCTCGAGGAGTAGACGGTATCTTGAAACGGTCCTCTTGAAACTCTGGGAACAATGATTTAGGGTTGAATGTGGTAAATTCGTAACAGCTGAGGGGCTAAAAATGCATTTAAAATAATTTAAGGGTCTAAAATGAAAGTTCTCGTAAGAGCATATTCCGAATCCGACGCTCGCCGCAAGTACGACGCCGTATTTACACTACCCCGTTAGTTTTCGACGTCGTTCACGTGCGAGTCTGAGAGTCTCTCTATTTCTAAGTATTTACTATTTACTGTCCAAAGAGATTGGTGGTTCGAAACCTATTCTTGCATATGTTTGGGCGAAGATAAAAACTTTCTCCACCACATCCTTGAAAATAGAAGCAATATGGTAACAACGTTTTGGAAACCAAACATTTTGTTTAGTTGGATTTGAATTAGTTTCAAATTTGTATTGAACCAAAGATGGCTATATTACAATACCGCATAAAAATACTACCTTTTTTAATCAACTAACTTTGTTTTTTGCTTTTAAAAAATCACCCGAAAGATATCAACTAGTTATATGCTACTTTTTAATATTTTTCAAAATTTTATCATCTTTTTGTGTATACTTCAATGTCAAACAATTTAGTATTCAGCTATGGGGGAAAATGTTTACGATTTCTGTTTTTTTTTTTTCTTATGAAAAATTTGATTATAGATAAATACATCTTGATTTGAGGAATTTTGTATTTGCTCAGACGACATCGAATGCGCCTCTATGTCCATTAAATAACAGAGGAGGAGACCAAGCAGGACTATGTGTTTGTGTTGTGGGTTTAGTGTTAAATGCGGCTTAAGCCCATGTAATCATGAACATTTCCGAATTCATACCGAGGGAATTTTACGTTCGTTTAGAGTTGTTTTTGATTAAATTATAAAGAACAAAAATTAACCCAAAAAAAAAAATATATATATATATACAAACAAAAGAAACGCTTAGAGTTGAAAAAAAACAAAACCAAACAAAAAGAGTTAAACGCAATAGGGTATTTTTAGTTAATGATTCAGCGAATAAATATAAAAGGATATAAACCATAAGAAACAAGGTATACCAAAAATAAGAGCAAAATTGAGAGAAATAGAATAAAAGAAGAGAATGAGTAACATAACGCCTAAGATATGAGAGATAGCCATGACACCGCCTTCGAAGGGACGTTCCGGGAGCTTCTTAAACATGTAGACCCATATAGCCACACCAACAATGCTTGCTATGGCGTAGTAAGCCACAAAAAACTCGATCATATGGTATTTTTTTGAAACTAAGGGAATCTTGTAATGTCTTGTATACAAGAAGGTTGCAACATTGAAGCCTATCAAAAGCACGTTCATGACAATGTCGTATACTAGGTATTTGTTTTGCCTGCAGACAATCCACCAGTTATGTTGTAAATTTTATATGAATATTGTTTAGTTTCTAGTTAATTGAAAAAGTCAGAGTAAAGAAAACTCGATGATGGGACTCACCACCATGGACGCCGCCGGCTCAGAGATTCATCGACGGTAGACGGATTCATGGCTTCGTTTCTTGGTGATTAGTTAATGTTCATGCCTCAATATTACCCCCTTATATATATATATCGAGATGTTCAAATTCAACCCTAACTAGGATTCTGGAAACCTTTTCCTATTTATATTATAATCCACGGCGGCACCTGAGTGTTTGATAAGATCATATATCAACAAAATATCTTCTTCTCTTTCTCAACGATTCCTATCTTATTCGTTTTTTTTTTTGTGTGGTTAAAGCTTAACGTATTCAATTATATATCCCCTATATTATTAAATGTTTTTTTAACCATTCTCTACATATTTTTAAGGAAAAACATTTATTTACAGTTAAAATATTTGAGAATATCTAAACAATAAATTTGATCTTAAATCTTGATCGTGATAATCAATATATATATATATATATCTTATTATATAAAGTGGAATGCGTCAAAGTTGCTAATTAACATCATCGTGACATGTGGCCAGTCATTCGATCAGATTACGACATGTGTTTTGATTAAAATCTTATTATAAATAAAAATATACTAATCCTAAAAGAAAAAGAAAAATACTATTAATTTTTTTTTAAAAATAAAATAAAATAAATATTATTTTTAAAGAAAAAAGGAATTTCGAGGCAAAATATTATTTTTAATCGATTTAGATTACAAAAATAAAATAAAATTAATTAGGATAAATTTTAATTTAAGAAAAAAAAACAAAAGGATTCATATACGAAAAAAAAATTAAAGTAAAAACAAAAAATAAATTAGATTATTAACTAGGATATATTTCAATTAAAAAAACAAATTATATATGCTAATGATATGACATTAGAAGATGATGAGCTCAATGAGGAGGATGATAGCAAGAATCATATAGAGAAGCTTTTGATGCGAGTCTTGAAAAGCATAACTTCTCTAGAGAGCAGATAGATCATATACGGAAAAAAAAATTAAATTAAAAACAAAAAATAAATTAGATTAACTAGGATATATTTCAATTAAAAAAAGAAAATTTTAGATGCTAATGATATGACTTAGATGATGATAAGCTCAATGAGGAGGAGGATAGCAAGAATCATGTAGAGAGGCTTTGGATGCGAGTTTTGAGAAACATAACTTCTCTAGAGAGGAGAGAGTTCATAAAGAAAAAAAGAGACTTTATTTGCTTGAAAAGAGTTAATGGGGAGATCGTTAACATACTCGAAGGAGTCGAACTGCATACCCAAGTTTTTAACGCAGCGGAAAAAAAAAATAGTTGATAGTGTGTGAACTATATGAGAAGTAGGGTTAATGTTGCTTAGGGCCCGCAACAGATTGTGTGTTTGAACATTTTATTTAAAAATAAATAAGAATTAAAATAAATAAATAACTCTTTTGTTTCAATTTTGGGTTTTTCATATATGTTTTCCACTAGTGAGCAGATTTTGATTTCTGTTTTATGAAAAAAATATTTAAACGGGTTTTAAATTTTATTTTTATAAATTCACATATACGCGGATCATAATCTAGATTTTAATTATGATAAATCTAATTATGATAAAAGTAAGATAATTAATTCGTCAAAATTTTAGAATAAATCAATATATATAAAGCATTAAAAATAAACCTAATTAATATAAGAGTAATAAAACATATATATTTGGAAATATTAAAAATGTAAATGTTTTTCTAACAGATTATCCGATTTTGTTTTCAATTTATTTTTACAGATTCGAAATATTTTATTAAAAACCCGCATATATGCGGGCTCTCCTATTCTAGTATATATATATATTAAAAGATTTTTTATATTAATTTGAAATTGCTAAACCTGATCATCTCTCATCACATCTTTCTTATTATATAAAGTTGGATGCGTCAATTATGTTAATTAACATGATCGTTACACGTGTCAAGTTAATCGATTAGATTTTGACACATGTTGGAAAAAAAATTATTTTAGCAGGTTTTAAACATAATGTTTACATAAATCTTAAAATTAGTTTCAAAATACCCAAGTTTTTTACTCAGCGGAACAGAAAAAGATAGTTGATAAAGTGTGTGAACTATATGAAATGTATGGTTAGTGTTATTTAGGATCCGCAACATATTATGCGTTTTGAATATTTTAGTTAAAATATAAATAAATAACTTTTAGATTTAGATTTTGTATTTTTCATATATTTTTTTCAGTAGTGATCCGATTTTGTATTATGTTTTTTTTAAAGAATTATTTTAGCAGGTTTTAAATTTTATTATTATAAATCTGCGTATACACAAATCCTAATACATATTTTAATTATGATAAAAGTAGGATAAATAATTCTTTAAAATTTTAGAATAAATAATTATATCTATCTATATATAGATAAGGCATTAAAAACATAATTTGTAGAAGAATATTAAAACATATATATTTGGAAATATTAATAAAAAAATTTTTGTTTTTTTATACATTATCTAATTTTTTTTTTATTTTTTTTTTACAAATTTAAAATATTTTATTAAAAACCTGCATATATACGGATCCTAGTAATAATAATATATGCATATAAATAATGTAGTAATTTTAAGGAAAAGAGTCGATGAAGGTTCACCAAAAAAACAAACAATAATAATATATACCATATTAGTATGTGACCTAAATCATTTGCATTCGATTATATAACTTATCCTATATATAAGATACTACGAACTATTACATCAAATGCAATTTGTTACAAATCTATTTTAATTTGTTGATAAGCCGGGGTCAAAATCATAATGAAATCAAGGTTCTATATTCTCTAAACAAAATTTTCAATTTAGTCAAACTAAACCAGATTACTAAATAAAGAANTTTTTTTTTTTTGCTCGTGGTGATGACTTTGTAAGGTTCATGCAGCACAAGAAATCTTTGTTTTAGGGCCATGCATTAGATCCTTGTGCTTTGTGACTGTGCATGAGCTACTTTAATGCATATATATTGAATTGTGAAATGTATATTTGCTGTCTCTTATACACATCTAGATGTGTATAAGAGACAGATATATAATATAATTGTACTTTAATGAATTTCCAGCAGAAATATGTTTTATTGAGCATTGCGTACTGCAACTGTCTCTTATACACATCTAGATGTGTATAAGAGACAGATATAATATAATTGTACTTTAATGAATTTCCAGCAGAAATATGTTTTATTGAGCATTGCGTACTGCAACGGTTCACAATGAAGCAGCATTTTTCCCATTTCTAATAAAACCAATATTCGATTTTCTTGGAGGGTCGAATTCTAGACCTAAATAGCTCTAGAGTGTGGTTGAATTCAAGTCCAACAAATCCTTGTCTGAAATAATAAATTCGAGTATCGTTTTAGTCTTAGACATGATTATTTAACACGTGCTGTATTAAATATCCTAATATGTGGTGCAAAATCATATTATGACGATGCAAGGGCAAATATTATTAAGTTCAAAAATAAAATAAAAAGGACAAATATTAATAATTCCAAAGTTCACCAGGCAGACAGCTATTGGTTCCATGCGGGTACAATCCTTGTCGTGCGTCCTACATGAACATAAAGTATTACTACAGTAATGTCAATATATTAAATAGTAGGATTATGTGAAATAATTACAAGTTTATTAAAACGTCTAGCTTAGGGTTGGGGCTGGTTATATAAGAGGTGGTTTATTTACGGTTGATTCTTTACGGGAAAAACATATTCGTAGTTTTTTTTTTCTTTTTCTTGAAACAAGCATGGTCCAGACGTCCAGTTCTTAACACGTATATGTATATCGATCTTATATTTTGAAATAAATTAATTACAATTTTCATGTTTCTCTCCTTGTGATTTTGATCTATTAATTATCAGTATTCTAAGTTTTAGGTCGATACAAATATGCTTAAGGAGACAACTATTAAGAAAATCTAGCATTCATTTTTTAATAATCCTCTACCTCAATCTACGGTTACTATGATTTTGGACATATTTCGATCATTCAAAAATTTCAAATTGTGACTTGTTTGGCATTCACGAAACTGAGTGCCGGATTATAAAAAGGAAGTCGCGCGTACTGTCGTTTTTGTATTTGATAAACGGCACGACATAGTTATGGGCCGTCCGTTTTCCGCTTGTTACGAACAGATTACGAAGCCTCTGAGACGGAGAGAAGGTAAAGTCCAACGAAGAAAGAGGGCATAACCGTCTTTTACTTCTCCTCATATTGAATGCTGAAATCTTCCCGTTGTTTTTTTTTTTTTTTTGTTAGACTGTGTGAGTTCCGTCTATAATCTCTCCTAACATCTGAAAACAGTCTTTAGAAATTCCTATTTTAAAAATAACTCTCCGTATCAAAAAGAGTTTAAATACAAGATACTACTAGGTTACCACACATTTATTCGATTATGTATTTGCTCGTTGAGATATATTGAGAATGCAAAAAAGTATCGTAAGAAGAAAACTAGTGTCAATAAAAAAAATGATTATTATTGAATTTAAATCATAAATTGTTAATTGTAACTAGTAGAAGTAAAACGTTGATACAAAAAACATATTTCATACATTATAAACAAATATTATAAATTTTTTAAAAATATTGAAGATTTTAAAGAATTAAAATACTAAATAACATAAAAATGTATAGAAACTTGTAAAATATGTTCTAAAACGAGATACAAAAAAAATCTTTGAACATTTTATATTATGAAAGAGAAGGAAAATTTGACCCAAAAAAAGAAGAAGATAAGGAATATAAAATCTCAAACACACCAAGAAAACATCGATCTCGAATTCCATGCTTCATTTAAGTAGTCCTGCTTTTATGAAAATAGCAAAACTAATAAATATGATAATGAATTTAATATCAGTAATAATTTTAAAATGATATTATCACACATTTATTCGATTATGTGAGTTTCGTCTATAATCTCTCCTAACATCTGAAAACAGTCTTTAGAAATTCCTATTTTAAAAATAACTCTCCGTATCAAAAAGAGTTTAAATACAAGATACTACTAGGTTACCACACATTTATTCGATTATGTATTTGCTCGTTGAGACTAAACTTACGGCCTTATGCTTAGGATTAGGAAACAGATGCTCTATCCACTGAGCTGCAGGCGCAAAATATGAGGCTAACATATTCTAATTTAATAGGACTGATAACGAAGTCCTATATAATGCATGGTATAAAAGAGCAAGTGAAATTAGGTGCACTTACCTTTTTTTTTTTTGGACCCTTTAGGTGCAGCACTTCCTTTCAAAAATGCATTTGAAAACTTATAACATATAAGTATATATAACTACAGATACTTACAAAACCTCTTAAAACCGTCGACATCACTTAGGTATCAAAAATATATTCTGAAAATGTTTAGCATAAAGGTATTATTTCAATATTATATATATCAAAGTTAGTGTTGTTACGTTTGAAAATAATAATTGGTGTTATGCGAATCTGTTAACTATATCACAAACGAACGATTTTTGGATCAGACAAATTTATGAGTCTCAAGTTTGAAGTTTCTTATTTAATGTATATGCTAGCATGTTCACAACATTTTTTTTTTTTTTGAGAAAGAATGTACACAACATTTTTGAAGCTAATCAATGTTTTAGAATTAAACAATTTTTGTGTGGAAACTTTAATTCGTCAATGTTTTCCGTTCACAAAACAAAATTATAATGTCATCTGAAAGCTCCATATCAAGAACCTATAATGAAGCTGAGACAGCTGTTTAAAAATAATCATCCTGTCAAATGCTTGATTAATAGATTTCGTACTAAAAGAAAACCTTGTTTTGTTGCTTTAGGAGGTTTAAAGAGTACGGTGACTTGTTAGAAAACCAAATATACTAAGATATATATTTGCGAAATTGAAATCATATTGTAGAATTCAGTAACTTTGACCGTAAAGCACTGAATCACTCGATTTGACTTTAAGCGTAATGTACCATAATTTGTGTTCTATAATTTATGTTTCACTTTCGTAAGAACAAAGACTAAAAACTTACTTATCAAAAAAAAAAAAAAACAAAGACTAAACTTTCCTTTTATTACCGGATATTCCAAACCGACACATGCTCCCTCTAATCTCCATGCAACCGTCATGCAAATGTTTTAGTGATCAATGTGAATATGCCTCGATCTCTGGTTGTAACTGTATAGGATTTTGTGAGTTTGAGCAAAAAAACAGAAATTGTTCTCAGACTATCAAAAGAAAAGAAGAGTTAAATGAATATTATGAAAATTTTGTTTATTGCTCTGAGTTGATCGAATGAATTTTGCTCTTCAAGATTGATGAGTAATATTATTCTAAAAAAGATATTGCCTATTTTCTGAAAACTAAAAAGGATAAATCTTATAAGCTTCTAAATTAAAGTTTTATCTATTCCCTTACTGTGGAGCATTTCCTTTTTGTTAATTTGTCATGTGCTTGTCACGTGTGCTTCTTCAATAAGCTCATCTTCTTTTTTTTTTTTTTTTTTTTTTCTTTTTTTTTGATATTAGGTTTTCGTGGCCTCCATTTTCATATCTGAGATATAGCATTATTATTTTTTTTTTTTTTTTTTCAAAGAAGGGTTTAGAGATATAGCATTTGCTTCCTCAGTTGATTTCTTCTTCTTCATTTAGATGAGACAAGCTTACCCAACCCACAACAGTAACATATACTCGATTTGATCACTTATAAGTTGACATAAACAAAAACATTTTTTTTTCCTAATAAAAGATTGATGAAACGAAACAAAAGGAGAGGAAACCAAGGATTTGTTGGGATCGAACGAAACGTCATAGTTTAGTGTCAAGTAATTCACTGGGATAGTTAGATATTTTTAGAAAGAAGAGAGCCATTGCCCTCTATATGAACAAAAAGACAACGAGTTTTCAATTCTTCGGTTCACACGTGCACATATGTCTTATCTCTTTCGTCCAAAGCCATCCAAAGACACACACTCTTATTGATAGACAAACCTAACATTTAATTATTTAAATTGTTTTAATTTTCATATAGCTTGACTGCCGCCTAATAGAGTAATAATAACATCTTCCGTATGAATGACTTGTGAAGTTAAAGAGACGTGTATTTTCATGATGGATCGTGATCTTTAACCGTTCTTCTTCTTTATTGTTGTATGCTTGTATGTATATAACGAATTTAAAAGAAAACGTTTATGTATGGACCTACGCACCTAGCTCCGTGATTTATTTTATGCACACAAATTCTGTCGATTATAATGACTTTGACTTCTTATATAAGTCTTTACATTGGAAATTAATTAAACTCTTGAAGGTGCACCTGTTCGCAAACATCTCGTGTGGTGTGCTTTTTCAACTAATATTTTTTAATTATTACGAAACGTTTAACGTATCTTTCCAATATTTATGTATCTACGTAAATCGAAATATGTTCATATTCTACTCGAATAGAACAATTATCAAGCGCAGTCCTTTTTTCATTCTCTAACATTCTTTATCATGGCATCAAAACCACACACACACACACAAAATTTAATCACTTTTTCGGTTGATATCGGCCATGAAGGAAACTGGTAGCGGCTGTAATTATGGTACTAATGAGTTTGTACTCCAAAGTAGGGGCCATTCATGTATATGAAATTTTGGCGAGTGGAAATTAAAATAATACTAATTAAAATACAGGTGTGTTTTGATTGGTGACAATATGAAGACTGGACAAAAAAACTGCATAGGACATTACGAGTTTAGAAAATTATAGTTTCGGGGATGGATTCATAGTTTCACACACCAGCACGTACGGCAACACCTTCGAAAGTCAAACAAGATAGAAGTAGATACAATTCCTTTATATGACAATAATGAAAGAGCGATCAGTTTTTTTATGGGCCTAGATAAGATGGTCTCTGGTGCTATTCGAACATTCTTTACCTATGATCCACTACAAGGCCTGGATCAAGCGTACTCTACGGTTCAATGGAAGACTAGCTTGCGCAACTTAATTATGGTCCAGGGTCCCTCGTTTTTTTTTTTTTTTTTGCTCGTGGTGATGACTCAAAATGTGGTTGTAAGGTTCATGCAGCACAAGAAATCTTTGTTTTAGGGCCATGCATTAGATCCTTGTGCTTTGTGACTGTGCATGAGCTACTTTAATGCATATATATTGAATTGTGAAATGTATATTTGTGTTAGGTCGTGAACTGAACGGTCGAATATTTGTGTACATCAATATACGCACATCTATGAAACTTGTAATTCTTACCATGTCAAAGACCTCTCTATGACTCTATGAAAAGAAAAATAAATCTAAATTCGAATACCTCCATGTTGCAAACTTATGCGCATATACTATAATAAGTTTTCAATCGGACGTACAAGAATAAATGTGAAAATTCGAATTGACGAGAAAAAGTGTTGTGGAGTTGATTACAAAAAGTGCGAGGTGGAAGCATGTTTGATACACGAAAAGACATAATTTTTACGACTCCATTCCCCCAAAACTTGTACTGTTTTTCACTTATTGTAAGCATGTTACAAAAAGTGCGAGGTGGAAGCATGTTACATTTTCTCTCTTCTCCTTCCACCACATCAGCAGCTACTTCATCCCTCACATCATCAATTATTTTTTATTTTTGTTTTAAAATTCACAACTTAACATTTATATTCAACTATAATGTTAGAAAACAATAAATAAACTGAATTATAATTTTCGAAACAGAAAAAAAAATTAACAAACCGTTATAAAATGTTATAAAAAATAAACAATCAACAAAAATATGAGAAAATAAATAAACAAAAACCAAAAATATAGATAATTCATGAGCATCTCAGAATTCATGATGGTAATTTATGGATGAGACATAATTAGATAATTTGGTAGAAGAAAAACAACTCAATAAGAGAATCTAATAAACAAAATCATTGAAAAATAAATAAACTAAAAACAAGGATATATGTTAGTCTTGGACATTTCGGGTTTCATAACGGTAATTTATGGATATGGGATGAGAATTGATCAATTTGGAAGAGGAAAAACAATTCTCTAAGGGAATCCGATACAAATAGAACGGAAAATTGAGGTAACAAAGCGGGTTCGAGAAATTCTATTATCTAAAATCTCTTCCCAAACTCTGAATAATTTGGGTAAAGGTCAATTTTAGGACATATGTTTTGAGAAAATTCGGGAAAGTCCGAGAAATTTTGGAAAATGATATATATTTTTTAAATTTAAAATTTGTAAACGGGTCATCCGGATTTCGTCACCTAAGCGTCCTACTAAGCATTCAAATCATCAATTACTTTTCATTTAAATCTTTTAAAACACAACTAACACTTCGACTGAGCTATAATCTTAGAAAACAATAAATATACAGAATTATACTTATAAAAACAGAAAAATTAAATTACCAAACATTAACAGACAAGGATGAAGCGATATAAGAAAATAAATAATTTATAAAAACATGGAAAAATAAATAAACCAAAAAAAGATATATGTTAGCCATGACATTTCAAGTTGCATGACGGTAATATACGGATATGGGACGTGAATGGATAATTTGGGAAAAGAAAAACAATTCCCTAAGGGAACTCGGTAAATAACCGGAACAGAAAATTCATAAATGGGACGGGTTTGGGAAAATTCTCTTCACAAACTCTCAATAATTTGGGTAATGATCTACTTGAAGACATATTTTGTGAAAATTCTAGAAAGTTCGGAAAATTTTAGAAAATAATATATAATTTAAAAATATTAAAATTTTAAACGGATAATTGAGGTAATTTACCTCATATTATTTCCTTTTATGTATATATTTGAATAAAATAATGATTTCGAATGGATAATATTTGAACGGAATTGAAAATAGGACAGTAAATTTGAAACGGATACGGATGAGAAAGGAAAACCCATCTCAAAAAGGTATAAGATACAACAAATGCAATACATAAAAATGGATAAAAATAAGTGATACATCCGCGCGTAGCGCGGTTTACCCACTAGTAGAATTATAACAATTAAGTCACTATTATCAGCGGCTTTCATTTCTCTATAAAGAATTCGTATAGGACTCCTCCTACTCCGATTAACGACGTGATAATTAAATTTCACTACATGCCTTTCTATAACCGAAAGAATCTCATATTTGACAAAATATATATATATATATATATATATATATATATATATATATTTTCAAAAAATATTTATTGTTATATATTGTATTTATATTGAAGATGCTACTTCTGAAAGAAAACAAAGTACTGACATAAAAAGGTATTCTGATTTTGTTTCCATAAATATTTATAGGTCTGACACAATTTCAAAGATTTTAAAATTATTTGTTTTTAAATCACACACAATAGTAGGAAAAAAAAGTTAAAAATTGAAACGTAAGAAAAAAATAATGAAAAGGCTTGACCGGTTTTCCCTTTTCACCAAATAGTGAAAACAAGGGGAATCGAAAGAGCAAAAGTGCTCAGATTTAAAGGGAACAAATATGTAGTTTCTTTGTCAAAAAAAAAAAAATATGTAGTTTCAAAATATTTTATCTTACCTTTTACATTTTACCCACGATACAGTAATTAATAGACAAGAGAGTGAAATGAGAGGAAAACGACCGTGCAGTGTTAAAAAAAGGAAACAGGGCCAAGATTAAAAGCTCAAAGCCATCGCCTGCAACACCTGCAACGACTCTATCACTCTGCGACAAAAGAACCTCACAGCTCACACGAGAACGAAGACCGGTACGGATCACGTTGAGCTGTAAAATTTATTCAAGGCCGTTCATGATCTCGATTCTACCAGATTATGCCACCTGTAATGTCTCTAGGGTTTTCGCTTTGTGCTATAAAATAAAGAGCTCGTCATTGTAAACGAATAGAGTCGAACAAATTTAAAAAGATTTTGAGTTTTCTTTTTGTTTTTATATTTCTGAGCTTTTTTGTTTTTTTTCCACCACCATGGTTTCAAACATGGAAAAGTTTACTGCTTTTGTCGATAAGTATGGTGGTATTACTACATGGCTTGGTGTATACACAACTAATGTGTATTCCACCGTGTCTACGTTAGCTAAAGAGTTAGGGGTTTCGTTTATTGGGGGTGGTTTTGCTCTATTTTAACATGGATAAATCTAGAGTCAATGTTGATGCCACTACTCATAGAGTCATTGGGTGGGCTGGTCTTATATTTGCTACTGTGTCTATTTTTGATGCAGCCCTTAGAGCATGTGCAATGGTAAAAACTTAAGAATTGGTTCTTAGTTAATATTTAATTATAAAAGGAAAGAGAGAGAATGGTAAGAGAGAGAAAGGAAGAAATGAACTAAGAATTGGTTCTTAATTAAGAATAAAGTCTTCACTATTCATTCAATTTTAATCTTTTTTTATTTTAAAAACTCACTTAAGAACCACCATTGTTCATGGTCTTAGGCCAAAATTCAAAGGTTTACGAATTTTTGATGAAGTTTCCATTTTGTCTTTGTTCAGTGCTATGTTTGCATTGTTTTACTCCATGTTTAATGAAGTTTGTCTTGCTTTCATTGGTGTTGTTACACTGGCTGCTTTTGTTGGAATAGGAATTAGTGTTATTATGCACTGTAACTGTGGAGTCAATAGGGATGCACCACCCAAACCTCACAAAAATCTTGAGAAAGTTCTTATTGATCTAAAGATGGAAGCCGGAGAAAATCCCCAAACACTTCTCAACCTCCGATGTCTAGCCTTGATCTTGATGGCAACAAATCCAGAAGATCCACATACCCTAGCCATTCTGGATATTTTCAAGGAAAGCAGAGATGCCAGCGGAGCACCCACCGTCGCATGAACCAAGTGGTAGCTAGTTTCCTCATGTCTTTAGTTATTAATTTTACTTTTTAAATAATGGTTTTTAGTAATAATGTTGCTATTTATGTAATTTTTTTTTGTTTCAGTTAGTTTATGGTTACGTGTTTTTTTTTGAAGGTATTGTAATGGTTTCTTTATTAATGACATGAGAGGAAATTTTAATTTAATGTTTTTGGGTTATATGCTTATGTTTCAGAATTTTCAGTTGAGTAAAAAACGTAAATTAGGAAAATTACCACCGATTGAAACCACTTTACAAAAACAAAAACAAAAAAACTTTCATCATATATATATAGTTTTTTTTGGAACATTATTATTCCAGTCGTCCCATTCTGAAAAGTCCAAAATTCCAATTCAAAAAAAAAAAAAAAAAACCTTTCTCTATAACTGTACCTGCAAAAGACGTTAATAAGAAAGAGGAGAAAGCAACTCCATGAAAACAGATTTGATCCTTTTTCGTCTTTATGTGATGACAAATCATTTGACAGCTGTCTTGTAGTTGTAGATAAGGATTACTAGAAGTTCTAGATTGTTCTGTGAAGTCCTATAAGAACCGATTGTATACTCTATTTCGACACTGAGAAATAAAATCAAAAATCCATCTTTTTTATTTTTTGGACAAAAATTCATTCACACTAAGCTAATAACAACATAACATTCGTTCAAAAATCATGTTATTTGTAACGAAGACAGGGGGGGGGGGGCATATTGTTATTAAAAAGATATGCATGGGGGGGGGGCATATTGTTATTAAAAAGATGCGGTTGTCATTTTCTTGATTATATCATCAAATCTGTGATGAGCATAATATGCATCACTATCAGTAGCCTATAGTCCCGAGTCACCAATTCCATTTACCCACATTAAGACAAATGCATTACATCAAACCAAGCTTGCTTGAAACATTATAAATATACAGATGGATTAATGCGTTGAACATGAGACACTCATCTTAGGATACCGGTTTATACAAGTGAAACATGTACACTCCATATGCCAGCCACATTGTTTCCTGACAACAAGAACAACAACACGAAATTCCTTTCTACACAAGGGCAACAACATAAACACAGCACTTGAGAAAAACAAAAGCATTTGACTCAAGACAAGATGGGAACTCTCTCTTGTGCAACTAAAGCTATATGAACAAAGCCGACTATGTACTCAAAACAAGGACACAACGGACGAAAACCAAAAGCTCTATAAATCTTTCTACCAAAATTCTATGTTCTTTTTTCATAACCCACTGCGGAATTCATAGTTCACATATCTCGACATGTCTCTGCGTGGGTTTTTAGTCGATGGACGATCAGAGAAACCTCCTACGAAGGTTACTAGTAGTTGCTTGATATGAACGCATGAGCAATCCAACTCCAATGCCTACACCAAGACACATCCCAAGGCCTATCCCAACTCCAACTCTGACACCTGCATTGAACCATGATAGTTGACCATCCTCATCAACATACATCTCTTCAGGGTAGTATCTCTGTCCCATTTTCATCTCAGACTCATCGTAGTCATCAACTTCTGATTCCATCATCTGCATAACCCAATTTACAAACAATTTAAAATACTATAACCCAACTACAATTAGTTACTGATCAGACTTTGTTCCATTAACAGACTAAAATTTCGAAATCTAGCTGTAAATTCACAGGACGCTCGAAAAAGAAACTAAATTTTACGATCAGGCTTTGTACCATCAACAGTCTAGAGTTCAATTTCAGCTGTAGATTCACACTTGAGAGGAGTTCGAAATCTGAACCATAGACAATCATCATTCTGAGAAGTGCTAAATCCGAACCATACCTGTACTTTCCTTTGCCTGGCCAAACCATCTCCAGCGGTAACAATGTCTTGCTCTTTCTCAACTTCCTCGTCCTCCGGGATAGCGTCGAGGGTCACGTGCCTAGCCACCTTCCTCCTCGGGCTCGCCTGAATCGTTTTGGTCAAGATCACCGGAACACCGCCACAGCAACCAGCTATGTAAACCTCCACGGAGGGAGAAGAAACGCCTAGCTTTGGCTGGAAAAACGCGGAGGAAGAAGATGCAGAGCCCGACCCATTTCCCATCGCCATGTAACAATCCATGCCCCATCCAGTCTTAGGATCACTCACAGTTCCGTTATTCCACGCACCTTCGATTCGGTCTAGGTTTCCGCACAAGAACATATCGTCGTTATCGTAAACCTCGAAATCAACGCATCCGGTGACGCGCACGGTCTCGGTGCTAACGTAAGTCACCTCCGACGATTCCCGGTCGACTCTATCACGGCGGAGTTTAAGCGACGCCGTCTGAGAGGAAGGAACGCGAACGCCGTTAACCTCGAGGGAGGCGCCGGTTTCGCGGCGAGGGTGACGAAGGGTGAGAAAGTCAGGGACGTTCTCAACAACGCAGGGCGCGATGCGGACGTAGAACAAACGAACCTCCAGCCACGCCGATTGCGACAACGGGATTGATGCCGACGACGGCGCAACGTCGGAGGTTTTCATGTGGTATGATTTGGTTGTTGTACCCAAAGGATCCTGATGATGATGGTGATCCCTCGAAATCATCCAGAACAATCGATTCGAGAAAACCGGAATTCGCAATCTGAATTTCGCCTCAGATTATGAGATTGTGAGAATTCAAAGGCTTGAGGAACAGAGAATTGAGGGAATCGAACAGGAATTTATTTTGTCCTTTTCGTTTAGGTTAGGTTTTTGGGTTTGGGATATTTTTGAAGGTAAAAAGGTCAAAATTAAATTTGTTTGAAGACGAGGTAAAAACGGAGGGGTCAAAGGAGAAACCGACAGGATCAATAAATACCCTATATAGAGACCCGCACGTGTGACTGTTTATTCCTTTTTAAAAACAAACAAATAGTATGATAACTGGGCCAGAATTCCCGTAAGGCCCTTAGGTTGGGCCTATATAAGTTTTTATTTGGGCTACAACAAATTATTTTATCAGTCGCTCCAATCGAAGAAGCATCTTGAATCAAGAAGATTCTTGATCATTCGTAACCTAAAAGTTGAAATAATTCATAGAAAAAAAGCAAGTGTAGTTAGTGTGTTTAGTGTAACCGGTGTATGTAGTTAGGGTTTCCCGTATGATTAGTGTAATGTATATGTAATTCATTGCCAAAAGTTATGGATATAATTTTGTATATTTTTCAAAAGCAAGTAACATTTAAATCTGGGAAACCTAATAAATAAAATGATTCATAAAGCAATATCAATTTACTCATTCGGGTCATTGACCGTACCCCCAATTATTTTTAAAGCCATTATATTCTTTACTAGACGTACTTTTCAATAATTATAGAACAAAAATTATGAGCCGTTGAAACTATGCCTTTGGAAGATTCATGACCGTTCGATCTAAGATCTTGTCGGATAAATCGGACCAACTTTGGATATATATTTATAGGCCGGCTATAATGTTTTCTTCTTCCTCCTCTTTTAGTTAACACCGAAAAGATTGGGGATTGTCAGTTCACCATCCAATTTGGTAGGCAAATTTAATCATAAAATATAATTAAATATGACATCAAAAATTAATTACGTTAAGCTTTGGAGTTCATGTGTATGTCCGTAACTCAAGATCCGTGTCGGAGGTTTACTTAGTTGGTTTTATCTCACTTAATTGCATCGTGTAGTATTATGGTTTTGACCGTGATTTAGATTCCCTTTATCTTCTTGTTAGTTTCGGTCGATTTACAGTAATAGTACATTTCTTAGTTTTCAATCAACATTAATTTTGTAATCATGTTTTGCGCTGACGTTGTGTTTTAATAATACTTTAAAAAGTTAATTAACTGATAATATACATTTTTGCCTTAATTTACATGTTCTGCATGTTATTGGATTTAAGATAGGTAAGAGATCTATACTCTCCCTATTTCTATCCAAGGTCCTTATACGTGTTTCCACATATATATAAAATATGTCTTAAACATATCATTAAGTAGCACACCGTCATTTCTAAGATAAGATTTATATTTTTCTCTTAAATAGTAAACTAGAATTTAACAAGATAGATTTCTAATGTCAAAAACAAGCAAATCCATTACTAGCGGCTGTCACTACGCTAATCAAACAATCAAAAATACCATTTTAATTCGGTCAAACCATAAAGCAACGGGTTTTTTTTTTTTGTAGAATTATCTTTGTAAAAGTTTGCCATAAAATAATAAACTAATTCACATCAAATTGTGTTTACTCTTGGTTAATAGTCAAACTATTATACGTCCTCCTAGGACTATGTATCAACGGTCCAGATCAGAAGCTGACGATGGAAGAATCAACGGGATGCCAAGAATTGAATTTTAGAATAGAAGCCGCCTTTTTTATACTATAATAAATTGATTATGATAGATAAATTGTTTTAAAACATAAGTGTAGTGGGTCCCAAATTCCACTCTAAGTGGCCCAAATTACGAATCTCATCACGTCTCATTTCCTATACTCGCAATCATTGCGTGTGTTCACGCGCGAACCACACACAATCCAATTTCTTTTTTCTTTCAATAAAATCCAATATTTTTGACATTTAAAAAAAAATATATATATAATAAACTTCTCTACTTGTATATATTTCGTGGACGTAAAATATTAAAAGAGAAAATAAATTAATCTACGTGGGCAAACACGTGGAATTTGCAGCTGTTTCCCACTACACCTGTATTTTTTCTGTATTATTTTATTTTGTTAAATTTTTGGCTGTGGGAATATTATTTATCTTTGTTTAGGGAATCAAATTCGTGAAGGATTGGGAAACTGATGATGGGAAAGTGAGGACTCAATTATTAGATCATTTCAAATATATAAAACTTATAAAAAAAATCAATCATAGAACTGTAGATTTAGACATAAAAAAAAAGAATATTGTCAATTAGAGTGATAATATATATTATTGATAAATGTTTTTTCATTCCATTTTTACCTAGAAAACCAAAAAAAAACAAAAAAACCTGATTAGATCTTGCAACATGCATGCCTCTCGCCTCTCGGCACCATTGTATAGAAATGACAAATAGTATAAACTTATTGGCTTTGAATGGTAAGCGGATCAAAAAGCAGAACAAAAGCAGAACATTAAAAATGCATTAATGCATTAATTCACCATTCACTACATAAATGCAGAACAAAAATTTAATAATAAAAAAATAAATGTTCTGCAAGCAGGATAAAAACTGCTTTAAATTAAAGATCTGCACAAATTTCTTGGACATCTCGATTAACCCTACTGAACACATGCAGATCTGTTTTTTTTTTCTTTTTCATTTTGCTAAATTAATTATAAATGCTAGATTTTCTCCATTTATTACTCACTTCCATATTTGACAACCAAATCCATATATCTCAAAATTTAATCCAATTTAAGATATGTTCTATATTTTTTTCTTTATTTTGTGCAATATTTTTGTATTGATTAATTATTTGATAAATAATAATTCAAAAATTAAAAATTATTAACATGTATAAACTAGTACAATATATACGTGAATATTATTTTATAAATATTATTTTAATTGTAAATATGTATAAGATTGATCCATGTGATATGAAAATAGTGAAAAATAAGAAAATATGATTTTAAGGAATATATGAGAAAATGGTCTATATATCTAGTTTAGTTATAAATGCTAATTCTTTCAATTTATTACTCACTTTCATATTTGACAACCAAATCTATATATCTGAAATTTTCTCTAATTTTAAATATGTTTTCTTCTTTATTTTCTGTAATGTTTTTTGTATTAATTAATTATTTGATAAATAATTAAATATTAATAAACATAACAATCTTTATACTTAAAGAGATAATACATTTTTATATAATTTGTTTTCAATCACAATGTAGTATTATACATTTTTATATAATTTGTTTAATAATATTTAAAATTTACTATATTATTTATTTCATTTATATTATTATTTTTTGACTTTTTAAATATTTGATTTGCATTATTTTATATTGTTATACTATTGAATATAATATGATTATTTGGTTGGAGAAGTGCATTTGTTCTGCATTTCTGCTTGATCTGCATTTGTTCTGCTTGATCTGCATGATCTGCTTGATCTGCATTTTTTGATCTGCGTCACCATTCGAAGCCTTATCGGGACAAAAAAAACCATCGATTATAATAGTATTTAATTTAAGTTAGGAAAAATTCGTTTATAATATAAAAAAAGAAAAAATGACGTGGATAAGGTGAGAAAGAAATTTAAAAGGGTCAGAAAAAAGGAAACAACACAAACCAAAGGACGGAAAGTAAAATGACGCTGAGCACTTGAAGACGTAATCTTACCACGCGCCTTATCTCACGCGCGTGAATGACTAAACAAAGAAGAAGATCTCTTCGTCCCTCTCGTACCATTCATTCATTATTATTGAGACTCTCTCTGCATGCATCATCTCTCTCCCTCTCTCTCTCTCTTAATCTCCAGTATTTGTCAGGATTTAGACTCCTTTTTATTAAAAACGATCAGTGTCCAATCTCTCTTATCGTCTTCAAAAGTTTCCAATTATTTCATTCTTCTTCTTCATCCTCGATTTCTTCTCTCTTAAAATTCAGAGACAAATCTTTTTCTGCATCGATCTCTCTCTCTCTCTCTCTCTCTCTCTCTGCATATTCTCGAGAATCAAACGGGAACACACAAATAAACGAATAGAGCAATGAAGGTCCATCTCTCTCTCTCTCTCTCTGCACGTGTGCAAGATTTGATTCCTCGGATTTGAATTTCTATAAGAAAATGGGTTATGATTCTTGTTTCATCTTGAATCTGAAAGTAGCAAGCTTTTTTCTGTTATTCGTTTTTAGCGAACCACTGAATCTATTCCCTTTTGCATTACTTGAGTCCATTTCTCTCTCGCCGTCTATATATGTGTGTTTTTTACATGTGCTCTGCTTCTTTTGGAGTTAAAAAGCTCTCACTTTTAATTTACTTCTGATCTAACTAAACCAAAATTCCATTTTGCTTTACCATTTATCACTCCCTTACTATTATTTACAAGAATCAAATCAAACCAACACGAAATCAAATCAGAATTCAGAAATTGAATGATGAGCATATGCTCTGCTTCTGCAAGAGTCTGTTTCTCTACTATGCTCACACACATAGACGTGCATGTCACTGTGTGTGTGTGTATGCATCAGTAACTTTGTTTTCTGTATATTCTTTAAAACCCGCAAATCTCTGTTTTTGCTCCTCTTGACTCTGTATTGTTCTTGGTAATTGAACGGCTTTTTAGTTATTGCATGATCTGTAAGATTCCTGAGAGAATACCCCAACAAGAAAGGATTGCATCATCTTTGTGCTCACATCACTTTAACTATTTATTTCTCTGAATATCACAAAAATTGTTCATCTTTTGTAATAATTTTGCAGAAAATCGTGTTAAAGTTGGATCTGCATGATGATAAGGCAAAACAAAAGGCCCTTAAAACAGTTTCAACTCTCCCAGGTAAATTAATCATCCTCATCAATAATATCTTCCTTCGCATTTTCCCACAAAAGGGTTACAAATCAGAGATTTAGTTCTCACTTCTAATTCTAAACCAACTATTAAACTGGTTTCCGGTCCACTTGCCCGATTTAATTTCTGATTTGGTTGGTGGGTATAAACAAAGAAAAAAATGTTTTAAATTTCTTTAAACATTTCGACCAAAAAATATATAAAATTCTGTAAACAATCACGAGCTGTTCTGACAGAGGCGTCTCTCTTTTTAAACAGTGACAGTACGGTAAAATGTTGCGCCATATTTTTCAATTATTGTTTATTTGTGAAATTCATTGTTTTATTTATTTGGAATAATTCACATCTAGGCCACTATAGCTTCTTTGAAATACGTGCCCATCAATTGTAAAATCATAAAGTCAAAGATTTTTTTTTTTTTTGTTTAATCCACAGTGTTTACTTTCCTTATTGGTATTATTGTCCTAAAATGTGGTGACTTTATACCAACCGGGCAACAACTTAAATGTCTATCAAATTGATAACAACTTTGCATCTTATTTTAGGAATCGATTCGATTGCAATGGACATGAAGGATAAGAAATTAACGGTGATAGGAACCGTGGATCCGGTAAATGTAGTGAGTAAGCTAAGAAAGTATTGGCCGATGACGGATATCATACTAGTGGGTCCTGCAAAAGAGCCGGAAAAGGAGAAGAAGGAGGAGCCGAAGAAGGAAGGTGGTGGCGAGCCTGCGAAGAAAGAAGGAGAAGCTCCAAAGGAAGAAGGCAAAAAGGAAGGAGAAGCGCCGAAGAAGGAAGAAGAAAAGAAAGAAGGCGGCGATAAGAAGGAAGGAGAGAAGAAAGATCAACCGCAACAACAGCCACAGCCGCAACCGCCGCCACCAGATCATGTGTTGGAGCTTGTAAAGGCGTATAAAGCCTATAATCCTCACCTAACAACGTATTACTATGCCCAAAGCATGGAAGAAAACCCTAATGCTTGCGTTATATGTTGAAAAAAATTGTTTTAAGGGATGGACCGATCTATAATGAGGAAGAAGAATAAGAATCAGAAGATATAGTAGTTGCTGGATTGGATCGGATATGCTTCTTTTTTTACCTCGATAATGCGGGGAAAATTAATTTCCTTAAATCGATTTCGATGATATGTTTTGTTTATATATCCTCGATAGTACTAGAATTTGTATTTTCATTTGTTTGTTTGAACCTTAAAGGTAACTTTTTGTATATAATATAGGATGGTGTTATATATATGTGCGTTAGTATTTTAAAATTATTGACAATTATTTTTCTGATGTCCTTAATTATTGTTTGTTGTTTGTGAAACACGTTTCAAATTAAGTCCGTACACTTAAGTGTTTGTATTGAAAGTTACAAATTATATACACAAGTATTGTTTATTAGAACCAATATATTTAAAATGTACGTTTGTATTGCTTTTAGGTGTATAAATGTTGCTGGGCGGCTTATATACTTCTGTTTTGCAAATAGCTGTAACTTTATTTTTACTTCTGTTTTGCACGAAGCGAAGGGGCATGGCCTTCATGACCATATGATGAGTCACTTTTAGAAATATACAAAAGGAGATAACTCAATTTTTTAATTGTTTTTTGTTTTTTTTTCTTTCACAAATGTACTTTAATTTCAGGTGATAATAACATAAAGCGAAGTTCTAAATTATGTCTCCACAATTTTTAAAAAATAATTTTTATTATAGAAGCTTCTTTTATTTTTGTTTGTCAATATTTGTTATACACCTAAAGATTGACAATTATTTTCAATATAAAAAGTCTTCACGTAAAATGTCATAGACCAAGCTGTGGCTCAACTTGAAACCTAATGGAAATGTCAAAAAAATTGGTTGGTAGCCGCTACCTAAAAGGAGCATGTGAAAATCAAATTAAAACTTTGGCAACACATCATTTACGATTTTAAAATTTTATTTTATGGCTACGTATTAGTTTGGGTCAAAACAAAATACATGGAAAAATAAATTCCCTAAAAAAAAGGAAGACAAATTAATTCCCGTGAATACTAAAAAGATTATCCACTACAAAAAAACAAACGCTTGCCCATGTCAGTTTTTCTACCAAACAAATAAATATATTACTTCGTTATATTTGGTAAAATAATGTTAATGGTTGTGAATCGGTGGTGATCAATGAACAATGATATGACGACGACAATGTCGACGATTATATTTATCTTATATATTTATCTAGATACATCACACATGTCATTCTGTATGAAAAGGATTGAACATTTTTTTGTTTGTCAACGGATTGAACATTTTTCTAAATATTAAATTAGAATTTTATTTTATGTAATTTTGTTTGAACAATATGAAATATATCAAGTTTTAAATCGATTACTAACACAACAACAACACTAATATATAAAATATATTATAGTTTTGTATAATCTTATTTCGTTGTTAGTTTGTTACCATTAAAAATAAATCTTAGTTTTGATTGTTAAAACGACCATTTTGTGTCGTTAAAATTTTCATTTTGTAAGTTAAAAAACGAAAGATTCAAATATTATCGGTACAATTTTAATTATGGCAGCCAGTGTTTTGGAAATTGGTATATTTTTTTTATTCGAAAATTAGCTATATAAAAAGGGGATATACATACATTTGCGTGAGCGTGTGCACGGTACAGTATCAACCAAGAGCCTGCCCAAAGCACGGCTTATCTTCACCATTTAGTTAACTACCAAGTACCAAGTCTTAATAGCATTCTTTTTCTTTTGGGTTGAAACAAGTCTTAATAGCGTATAGCATATAGCATATAATAAAATATACACATATGTATGATATACTATATTGTTCCAACAGCTTAATAAATTTATAAATCTGAGATCTATAAAATCGACAACAAATAGCGAAAGGTTTACCAAAAAGGGCTAAATCATATAATATATTTCACTCAAGCTGACGATATATCATTAACGAAAAGAAAACAAAAAAGCTGACGTATCATGAATAATTAATGGAGATATCATCATGTTTGATAGCTGATTATTCATACCAGATTTGACAATTTGTAACAATGATAATTTGAATTAATTTTGTCATGTTTGGTGCAGCTAAAATGCTGATGAAACTTTCATTACCCACCATATTATTGGCCAAGGCAAATTCCAAAAAAAAAAAAAAAGAGTTAAAAAATTAACATACTAAAATTTTAAAGAAAAACCCTTTGTAATCGAATGTTCAACTTAGTACATAACTACATATAATGATTATTTTTAACAAAAGGATAGGCATGGTGGCATGTATGTGTGACGTATTGGGCGAACAACAAAACATGGTTCTAGAAAAACCAAATAATTAGCTTAACAAATCCTCCATTACGTAGATATCAACCTCCCCAACTAGTAATCTCTGGCGATTCAATTATTATAAATTATAAAAGATAATGTTTCATTTATTACACACAAAAAATAAAGAAACCCTTCGAAAAGGATCAATACTACGGACCAGCACCGTTAGGATAATCCATCGATTAAATCCTTACCGGGAAAAAAAAATTAAATCAAACGCACAAATCTTCAAAGTTACCATTTGACCCCAGAAAAAGCTGGTCGTCAAAAACAACCCTAATATGTTGAAGTTGAATTATGCTAATCTTTAAAATAAAAATAAAACATTCGCTTAATCACTTACTAATTAAAGATTAATAACACTTGTGATGAAACGAAGATGAGTTAATCCAATTTCGCAAGCGTCATGTCGTATGGTTTCATGTTCGGAGGAGAGGTGAATGTGGCGACATTATCCCCGGTGACGAAAGTCCATCTTCGTAAAGTCGTTGAAAACTTAGCCGGAGATTGCTTTGCCTCCATTTCTGCTTTTTTTCATTGTTATTCTGAATTATTTGATCACTATCCGATGATTTCTCAGCGGTTTTGTTATTTTTGGACACGAAAGCTTGGATTCGTTGAAGCGCCACATGAAGAGTACCATCATCCATGTTGGCAAAGCAAACCCTAAACCATCCAGGTTCCGTGCAATGGAAGGAAGAGCCTGGCGAAACATTAAGCTTCACTTTGTCGATGATTATATGCCAAAGCTCGATCTCAGATTCAAACGAGTTACGATTTCTTAGTAGATGTCTCAGATCCATCCACACGAATAGACCTGCGTTGCTTGCCAAGCAATTAATCCCCGCTTTCTTGAGCCCTGAAATAAAAACTCCATGCCTTGCCTCTAATCTTCTCGAGTTTTCCATAAGAAAAATCTCAACGAACTGATCATCTGACAACATTGAAGCAAGCATGAGTTGTGTTTGAGACGAAACTAGCCCGAAACTTGACATTTTCCTTGCGCATGACACAACCGAGTCGTTGTAAGAATAGACTATACCGACTCTAAAACCGGGAAGTCCCATATCTTTAGAAAGACTATAGACAATATGAATCAAGTCAACGTCAACTTCAGTTTCGTCTATGTTGTTGACCACCTCAGCGACGCTCACAAAATTTTCACCAGCGAAGACCGAGCCAGCGTAGATCTCGTCGACGACTAAGTGAATGTTCTTCCTCGTGACGAACCGGACTAAGCTCATGAGTGTGTCCTTGTCTAACATTGTACCGAGCGGATTTGATGGGTTGGTCAAAAGTAGACCTTTGATTTTTTTGTTGGACTCTTGGGCTTTCTTGTAGGCCCATTCGACGGCCTCAGCAGTTAATTTGAAATTGTTGGAGCTGGAACAATGAACCGGGATTATCTCGACACCTGTACGCCACCTCAAGTCTCTATCAAATCTGCGAAAAAGTATTTTAATGATTGTCTGTGAGCGAGCGACTCGTTGAATCAAAACCGTAAAGTTGAATGAATATACCTTACACGTGTGATAAAAGTAGATGAAAGAGTCAAAACTTGATACTAATAACACATTTCGATTTGAAATTTGTTAACCCAAAAGTATGTGAGAGCTACATTAATGAATATGCCCGCAATTCTTTCTTTCTTTCTTTTCTTGATAACCTTGCGTTCACACTATTCATAATCATATAGTTTATCCTTTTCCTTATTTTTAAACAAATATCATTTTTAATATTTTTCACTCAAATTAAGAAGTAATTTAACCTTTTTATTACACTTAAACCAACTAGATTCTTGACTTTTTTTCTTCTTCTTTCTATCATTGGTTTTCTTACTAATTTCAACTTTAAAATATTAGTTAAACTTTATATTGAAAAAATTTAAAGCAAAATATTTGTAAACAAAAATTCTTATTTCATTGATATATACTATCAAAATATAAAAATGCTTACGCGGCATAATAAGGGGCGGGCACAAGAAAAATATCGCCAGGATCGGCGAGGCAGAACATAATTGTTTCATTGGCTCCGGTGGCACCGCCGCTCAAAACTATCCTCTCCGGATCAAACGTCACTCTTCCACCTCTAGCTTTTCCCATGAAATATGCAATTGCCTTCAAAACAAAAATTCTGTTAAAATTTGTAAATAAGTTCATTTATATTTACCGTAGGTAACAAAACCAAATTTATTTGCCCTATGCATTCCATATCTATTGATATTTAGACGCTAGTAACATATAAATAGAAGTTTCCAAACTGGTTAAAGTGATTTGTTCTGATCTAAAACGTTATTTGAAATAAAGCCATTGAGAAGATAGACAGATTCAGTTTTATTTTGTCAATATCTAAACAAGCCATGGCCAAAACCAAATAAAAAACAACAGAGGAATCAACCGACTTTTTTTAAAGATAATATCATATTTCCTTTTAAAAACTAAATATAAACTCAAAGCAAGTAAAACCAAACTAAAATGGTTATCCCATCACTAATTTCTATAAAACCAAAAAAAAGGGACCAACAAATTAAGATATATATATATACCTGTCTAAACTCTTTAAGACCATGATAGTCTTGGAAAACAGCGATGTCGCTAAACTGATGAACACCCTCGGGTGTACAAATAGAAGCTTTTGGGTTATCTTTGATCCAATCTTTGATCAATTCTAAGCAAAGCTGCAAAAATTATAAAAGCAAAAATGTGTTAAATGATGTAGATATGCGGTCACACTAATACACAAGCGTTTTATACACAGCTGCCTGCACATATAAACATGTAAAAAAACCAAAAACAAAAAACATGTCGATATAGTATAATATACCTGATTCTCTGCAAGACCCATTTGGATAATCCCACGGGGATTACGAGAATGATGAAAAGGATCTTTGTCGTAAGCTTTCCATCCATGAAAATACTCTGAGTTTTCGCCGTGAAGATCGTTGGTCGCTATCCTCGACAAAATCGCACCGCCATTCTTTTTCAGAGAACCCATTCGTTGTGTTAAGTCTAACTTCTTTGTTGCTGTGTGTGTTTGAGGGGAGGGGGTATCAATATTGATCTTATAACAGGTTTTGTGGTGTTTGTACGAATTAATGCATGGCATGTGGTTTTTATAGGAGGTGAAATTAAAACCTCGAGGAGACCAAATAAAGTTGATGTTGGGGCCCCCCCCCCCCCCCACCCCCATAGAAGAGTTGGGATTTGATGAAACAAACGAAAAAGAAGAAGCAAATCAAAGAAGATTTTCCACCCCAAACAATACATACGCTAATTATATTTTCAGAATGTTATTTTCTACGATGAATTAAAATGGTTCTGTTTAAGTAATTTTTTGCTAGCACCAATCTCCGTTGTATCAAGCAACAAACATATAGTATTTCGATCGAATGTGGTACATACGATACATATAAAATTGGTCGTATTTCAATAGTTTCTCATTGGTTTCCATTGTATTATTAAATTCCATTGGGAATCAGTGGTGGAAGTCATGTGTATTGAGTCTAACACAAGGGGCTATTTCTAAGCAGCTTCTTAAGAAAAATGTTGACCTGAAACTACGTACTAGATGAGAATAGCGTGGAGAAGAATATTTGATGGCATACAAGAAATATAAGAAAACTATGAAAGAAAAATGTATAAGATTATTCAAAAGTGGAGAAGAATTTGTAACATAAATTAGTAACATTTTGGTATGTAATATGCACACATGTTCATACGTCGACCACACAATTCCAAAATTTGACCAATCGACGTAAAGAATTATTTTAATTAAAATATTGATAATTTTCTACTCAGTATTTTGATCGTTATCACTACAACGTTGTGGAATTTGTTTTTTAACTTTTCGTTTACGAATTTTTTTAAAAAATTTATTATTTAAAATTTATCTATAACTGTGATTAAGAGTTGTAAAGTGGGTTTACCCGTTTGATATTAATTTTTTTTAACTGTGCATATATTCCCAAATTTTACAAATATGATTCCGTTACACTTGAGTACCATAGTTGGTATTCGGAGAGTATACTGTATGGGGGATAAGGATAATTATGGTGTATGATTATAGAATTGGTGGGTTTGGACCGCTTTAGTCAGATCCAACAATCCACACTATGTGAGTTTCTGGCACTTCACGCCGCAAATTCGCACGCGACGGCCACGTGAGTAGAATTTCAAAGTCCAAATTCTTCCTTTTTTAAATGTTTTTTTTGAAACAAAGGTCTTTCTTAGTTTCTTAACCTCGGTTTATTGATTTCTTGGATTAAGATACTTAGTAGTAAAATCTGATTTTGGCTCTACTTATATCAATGTCAAATATTAATTCATAAAGTCTTAAACATTCGTTTAAGCACGCATTGCTGGAAAAACTAATTAAAGGGGACATAAAATCTCAATAATATATACCAAAGATATCAACTTTTTTTCTATTTGGAGTTGTTTTTTATTTGTGTCAACATTTGGAGTCTCTTGTGGAAATAATCAAGACAGTCCTAAATGGATATTTTAAACAAATATTTATGAAAAACATCTTAACTTTGTTAATATTATCTATCTCAGAAAAAAAAAATTCCTCACGATAAATACATGTAAGAAATATTTAATATATCGCCCTTTTGTCAAAAAATAATATATTTAATATATTGCTTCAGAAAATCACAAGTAATCACAAGTAAATGTGAAGAATGAAATAGAGTACGAATAAAGAAAATAGAAAAAAAAAAATAATGTGTATTAAAAACACAAAAATCGATCGTATTTCTATACTAATATGCCCGACAACTACCGACACCGACCTATTGCTTTCGGCAGTTTTGCTTTGCTAATATATCATTCCAAAATTTAAATTATTTTTATTTCTTGATTTACTTATTACAATTTCAAAATAAAAAAATTAGGTCATGGAGTGTATTAGGTAGTTTAGTCCTTATGCAAATCTATATATTTGTTGAGATTATGCACACGTAGACGTGTTAAATTGATTATTTTCTTATACATGCGAAATGATTATAATAACAATATCTTTATCCAAAAAGTAATAATAATAAAAGATTTTATAATTTACATAACAATTTTTTTACACATTTTAAAAACAAACTTTAGTTAGAAAATATGATTATGCGCAATTTAAAATCGTGGAAGCCAAAAAGTAAAATTTCTAAGTATATGTCTCTCTAGAAGTCAAGCATGCTTCGATTGGTCAATAAGTCAAATTAACTCACAAACATGCGAGGCGGAGGTTTGACTTGTCCACTTAGATGCTGCTGACTCAGCATTTTACATTCCGCAGCTGTCGACTAATTTGACACGCTTCTTCATTATCCTTCCACTAATAATAAGTCAACACGTGTCATGCTTGCACGGCTCAAAACAGATCACATCAAAGTTTTATTTTAAGAGTTTGTTGAAAAGAACCACCGCTTTTTTTTTTTTTTTTTGACATCTGATATTTTATTAACCAAGAAGGAAAACAGAGATGTAATACGGAGCGAAAAGAACCACCACTTTATAGGCCTAATATTTTCAGAGTTCACTCTTAAAATTTGGCCTAAATTAATTATATGATGGGAGTCGGACAAAACCATAACCGTTTTCTTATTAGATTTATGTTCTAATCCTATGCTCTATGCTCTAACTCAACGTTCTAATCTTATATTCTATCGTACGTCTTAAACTTTGGTCCAAGCTATACACTCTAACCCTATAACTTAACTTTACATCCTAATCCTACGTCATAACTTTACGACATAACCCTATACTCTAAACTCTACGCCATAACCATACGCTTTAATTCTCTTCCATCTCCAATTCTTCTTCTCCTTCTCCTTCCTCTTAACCACAATCATATCCATAAACTCTTTCTCAAATCTTTCTTCTCCTTTTAATCTGAGACGAGCGTGGAGGTGCATTGGGATTGCGTTTCAGAGGAAGAGCTGAGGGATCTCTTCAGAGAACGTGAGAGAAGGCTCGATCCGGAGCCGGTGTTTGCAGCAGCGACGCTCCGCCGCAGGTTCCTCGGCTGATGGGAAGGCCGGTTCTTCGGTTCCAAACCGAATCCGTTTATTTTTCGGGTTTTGTCCGGTTCCTACACAAAAGTACAAACCCGATCCGACCCGACATGGAACCGACCTGACCCAAACAAAAAAAATTCGGTTCCTATTTGGGTCTAAAACTGTCGGATCAAAAAAATCTGAATCCGCTTGAACCCGAACCGACCCGAACCGCGGACCCGAACGCACAGGACGATCCTAAACCTACGCCCTAACCCAACGCCATAATCCCACGCTCTAACCCTATGTCCTAACCGTACGCCCTAAACCTTACACCTTAGACCCTAAACTTTAAACTCCAAACCCTAAACTTTAACCCTATATGCGTCTTAAACCTAGGCTCTAATCATACGTCCTAATCCTATGCGCTAAACTCTATGTCCTAACCCTATGCCTTTAACGCTACCCTCTAATAATATCTTCTAATCTTACGCTCTAAACCCTAAACCTAAATATAAACCCTCTAATCATGACAACCATCTTCCTTGATGCATAAATTATATTTACTCCAAAATCAGCCGCCATGCGTCTCACATACATCTTCTTTAAAGTAATCTCCATAGAAGAAGGTTCTTTCCCATATTAGCTACATAGATTCTAAATATCTTGCTCAGCTGTTTTGTCAGCTTCATTGATGATCGATTTTCATCGGATTTTATAGGTAATTTACACACTCCGACGAAAGCTGAGAGTTTATGTTTATGTCAATCTGGAATACCTAGCAGACAAAGAAATTAGAAGCGTATTAATTGCTACAGTTTGAGGTATAACAATTGTATATAAATTTGAACTTCTCTGGTTACTCCTCCACAAACAACAGACCAATAACTATCATATATGATTCATAATACACTTGGAAACATTCTGATCTAGTTTTTAATGTTATCAGGATACTGCTTCTACAGCATAATTAATAACGTTTTGTGTACCCTCGTGATATCCTCCAAAAATCTTCAGGACAACCACTTTTATGTATACATCTCTCTTGGAAACTTTGGTGAATTCCCAAATAACATCTTCGGTTTGTTTACCCTCCCATTTTTCTTCTCTTTTATTTTTAGTTTTTAGCTTTTTCCTAACCAGTTTTCTTTTCTTTTCGATAATCGTCTCAGTTCAACGACCTTAACAACCCATATCTTGGCAAAGTCTCACTATAAGCACACGTATCGTAAACTGGATTGTGTATATCGTGTACCGCGATGTAGCAGAATATTACTATCCACCGACGTGCATATGAGCGGACATGGTCGGTCCATTAATCCATTGCGCATCTTATATGTTACGCGAATACTTTCCCACTTTTTGTAGATAAAATTATGGTAGAAAGTAATTGGAAATTATAATATCGACTCTATCAATATTTCTTTTTTTAATTGAAAAATATGAGTATATCTTACTTACATTTGTTTTTTTTTTGGCATTCAAACATTTAATATAATGTACATGGCTTTTTAAACGGTTTGACAATAATTTTTTTATTTTTTTATTTTTAACTCTGTTTAATTTTATTTTCAATTTTTTACGGCAATTTTATTTTAATTATAATTATTTAAATTAAATTAAATTAAATTGATTTTTTTTAATCGGTTTATAGCTTATATCAATTTCTTCCGATACAATTCATTTTTTTCAAACCAGTCTAATTAACCGGATTAGAACATTGTTTAAAACAAAATATTCATAAATAACACGCTAACTTCTATTTTTTTCCAATATCTTTACAATAAAAATATGTATTATATCGTAGCATGCGATTTCCAAATTATAGTTGCTAAGTGGTTAATTAACAGAAGAAGTTTTTAGTACTAGACAAAAATACAAATATATAGTCTATTTGTATGACTATCTTAAACGTATATGTCGACTTTAATTAACTATAAGTGCATGCAAACAAAATATCTATTATATTATGTATATCTTTTCGAATTAAATTTTCCATTTCATGAGCGAAATGATCAAGTACAAGACACGTATACCCAACGCTTTCACTCTGACTCGTCGAAAGCCCTCACACGTAGACAGACCATTATTATAATTAGATGTAATCCATTCACATTGACCGACATAACAAAACCTCGTCATCCAATTAATCTGTTTATATATTATCCTAGAAACACTTCATTTTATATACCACACAAAACGAAAACACCGATCGAAACAAATCGAAAAAAAGATTTAACAAGAAATATCAATATGACGAGTCTCCTAGACAAAGCCAAGGGGTTCGTTGCTGATAAACTCGCCGGGGTTCCTAAACCGGAGGGTTCGGTTACGGACGTTGATCTTAAAGACGTGAACCGTGACTCCGTCGAGTACTTGGCCAAAGTTTCAGTCACCAACCCTTACGGTCATGCGATTCCGATTTGCGAGATCAATTTCACTTTCCACAGCGCCGGCCGGTAAAAACCTTTTCTCCCTCGTTTGGTTCTGTCATTTGGTTTGGATCGGTTCCATTTAGATATTTTGGTTTTCAAATAAGCTTATAATCTTAAATCAGTTTAATCAAAATTAACCAAAAATGCTGACATTTGGTCTTTTTATACAAATTAAGTATTCTTTTATATTTTGAAGATACGGATATATCCCTTTTATGTAAATGCCAAATTAAAACGCGTAATCTAATGATTTATAATGATGTAAATTTGATAGGGAGATCGGAAAGGGGAAGATACCCGACCCGGGTTCCTTGAAAGCTAAGGACATGACGGTTCTTGATATTCCGGTGGTGGTGCCGTACAGTATACTGTTCAACTTGGCTCGAGACGTTGGTGTGGACTGGGACATTGACTATTTGCTCGAGATCGGTCTAACCATCGATCTTCCTGTTGTCGGGAATATTACCATCCCTATTACCAGCAAGGGCGAAATCAAACTCCCTACTTTTAAAGATTTCTTCTGATCTAGTTAACCTATAAAACCAACATCGTTTGTAATGGTGATGTTGATAATGTAATAAGTGGGTTCGCCTGTAATCAATAAATGTTATTTCGTCATGTCAACATGTGATAAAAGAAGATCTTTGGTAGATTGCAGTTATGGTAATTTTTTTATCGTTTCATTATTTTATTTATTTTGTTGGTTTGGTAAGTTACAGCCAAACCCAAATGCATGGCAGATCTTACTCGATTTGGTTTGCTCTAGTTCGCCCGAAGTCTCATCATAACTAGGAAAAGTCTACCACATCATGAACTTCACAGAATATTAAATATCATCTTAGAAATATCAAACTACTAGGCCTCAATCGATTAAAGGCGTGTGCATGTAAAGCCTACATTAAAGTCCATTATCAGCTGGTCCAGCTCCCAACTTCAGATCTAATTGCTGAGAAGCCCACAAACCCAAATATGATTGTTAAAAATGTAATTCAACACAGGATGTAAGCAAAACATGAGACGGTGGGTGTTTTTTGTTTTTACTAAAGGAAAAGGGTTTACGGTGGGTGTTTAATATATATGCCTACAGAGTACAGATAGTTCATTTAATGTATATAATTTAATCCCATAAAGATAATTTAAGCTTAAATTTGCATACATATACATTTATATACTACAAAAATATAATGTTTAACCTAATTTTCTAAACTAGATTTATAATTATGATATTCACAAAATATTATACCATCTTTAAACCCTTCTTAATATTCTACAATCAAATCTTTGTGAATATAAATCAGTTAAAAAACATTCCCACATACTATCGTAAATATTAATCACAATTTTCTATAGAAGATCCATAGAAAGAAAAAAAAACAGCGTTGGTAAAATGTAAATGGTATGATTCAACATCGATCAAAGGAAAGGAAGATTTTCAATATTCTTTTTCTTTCGCTTATTTTCAAAATAAAAATGACCAAAACGGCGGAAGAAAAGTAGCAGCGAGAGCGAGAGCCAATGGGATGCAAGCCAGCGCAAGGGAGGGACCCGGAGAGACGCGAAATTATTTAGTTTTAAATTAATAAACATAAGTATGTATACTGTTACAAAACTGATCAGTTTGAAATACAAATTATAAAAATCTGACTAAGCACCGTGACCCGTTCAAATAACAAAATTTTTTGTTGACCAATTTTTAAATCACGAACAGAAAATCTGTGAGAACGACGATTTCGTGAGGAACAATGGCATTGGTGGAAACAGTTGCTTTGTGAGGAACATCAGCATTGGTGGGAACAGAGGCTCTGTGGGGATCAGAAGCACCGATGGAAACGGCGGCTCCGTGGAGAACATCTAAGTCGATGATGCTTCAAGGAGCTAAAAAAAAAACAATAGATTGTAAACCAAAGCAAAGTCTCAAAGACTATAAAAGTCTTAAACTTGGCCAAGTAGATGATGCTTCAGATAGCTCCTTTTTCTCCAGCCAGACCCCGCCCACAACATAAGGTAGTGAAGCACCCGATTAATGTATTTAATTTGAAAAACATTTTTGGTTAAGTTTTTTTTATTTAGCCTATTATCAATATTTATATGTAATAAAGTTTATAGATTTTTTTCTAATAATAATATTTAAGGTTTTATCAAGAATGTTGGTGAGCTTTTATTCAATAAACATGACAGAAAAACTTGACTACAAGAGTTTTATAAATAGTTTTACAGAAAAAAATGTAACAAAAACCGTATTTCAACAATAAAATATGGTTTCACTAATTTTTGTTTTTAATGAAATCGGGTTGTTATATGAAGTTTTAATGGGATTTTGTTCTTATATTATTACTACTTGTGATTTTGAATCATACACAAAAAATATACGTTTTTTAAATTTGCATAGGATATCCCAAAACGTTGGACCGACACTGTTCTCAGCCATTCCAGATTGTGTAGCGAGCAACATCTGGATCACCTCCAGGGTTGCTCCGGTCAATGCGGATGCCAACTTGGGAGCTACAAGTAACCGTCAACACTTGCTTACTCTACATACTCAAAACAAGATGGATATAAGAATTACAAAAGAGATATATACCCGCGTTTGTCATCTTGATGGTACGTTTAGTATACTCATCCGGAGAGATATCGAGGATGAGCGTTTTGAAGTTGCCAAATCCATAATCACCATAGATATTCTGAAATTAAGTAGACAAGAAAATTTGATCAAAAAAAAAGTAGACAAGAAAATAGAGTGAGAAAGAAAAATAAAAGTGGGGATTCATTCCTCCCAACATTGGAGCTCTTAATTACCTCGTTGAGTTTGTCGTTAACAATAGCAACCAAGTCGTCCTTCTTCTCAAAGAGGTCATCAAAGGTGCTTTTGGAGATAGTGGTTTTGACAACTACTATCAATGCACCTCCTACACGAATTAGTTTGGACCTTCCATCGGTCTGAGATTTACTCTGATTTTTTTTTTTTTTTTAAACTACTATCAATAAGAAATCATGCGTTAGCTTTAGACATAATATATTCAAAGTTTCCCACACGTGAAATGATAAATGTCATTCACTACCATCAAACGCATAGTCCTCAATCAAACACGGTGGACATAGAACACCTTCTTTGGTAGCAATAACAATAAGGGGAATCCTAGGCCGAGTCCCACACTAATCTTCCGAGGCCCATAAAATTTTGGATTTTCTTGCCATAAAAAGGGTTCGAACTCTGGCATTCAGAACAGGGACGGATGCAGATACAAAGTGTGGTGGCACGTGCCCCATACTGAATTTTTCTTTTAGTAAATATAGGCCAAAACCTTATTTATCTATTTAGTGTATAGTATTTGAAACTTCAATAGCCCAAAATTTTAAAAACATTTGAAAATATAAATTAAAAAAACAATAAAATTATGTTATTCTATCTATTACCTTTTTCATTTTTACCTTTTTTACCTTTTTTACCTTTTTCTTTGTGTCTCCACGTTACTTCTCTCTCGAGAGAAAGAGAGCTTCTAAGGAATTTTTTTTCATTAATTTAATTTAGATTTTGTCTTTTTCTTTGTTAGATTTTCTTCGATTCAATATTCTTATTATTTATATGATAAACCAGATAAATTCATGTATAAACAAATATAGGTTTATCTTTCGTTTTAGTTAATCCATTTTTGAATAAATGACCATATTTTTAATAATTATTTTGTTTGTCTTATTGAAAAATAACTATTTGATAATGTGATAAAAGAAATAATGATAAAAAGATTTCAAGATATAGAGGATCATATGATAATTTTGTAAAACAAAATAATATATTTTTGTCACATAATATATTTTTATTTTTTTTAATTTGGTTATAGATTTTTTTTTGTTATTAGTACTATATTTTTGATAAATTATTTTATTAATTAAAATAAAATATTATGTGCCCATGCTAAAAAAATTTCTGCGTCCCCCCTGATTCAGAATGAACCCTTCAACCACTGGAGCACATCATTATTGGGTTAAAATACAAAAAGTTCGATAGATTTGGGCCAATGAAACTTTTCTAGAACAAAATTTGCTTTTGTTGTGTGTTCTTCAAAAGTTGTACCATTTCTAAATAAAAAGAGTGGTTACGTGGGAAAAAATGTCAAGTTAAAATTTAACATAAACTTTCTCAAGTCCTCCGGAGAATCTTGTTCAGCGTGAGAGAAAAAAAAAACCTTTTAGCAATCAATTGCGTACAAATCAAGAAATGAACCTTTTACCAAGCAAATCAATGTTATCAAGACAGAGAAGTAAGATATCAGTGAGAAGGATCTTCGTCTGGTAAGAAGATCTGTGAGACTAAGTCTTGGAACCGAGAAGAGTAGATCTTTGGATGTACTGCTGAGATTGTCTTTGAGTTGTGTTGAATAGACTTGTAACAATGTTCAATGCGTTTCCTCACACCATAGTCTTGGAAAATGTCTATAATCCCAAGATACAATATCACATCGTACCATTCCTCTGTTCCTCCCCTAATGTTCTTCCCCACCACACTCCCTGATTCTCCTCTCCCGACCCGTCGTGCTCGTCCCGGTATCTTCATCCCGAAGTTTGTGCTTGAGCTGCAATAAAATCCCATTTTCATACAATCATCATCATAACACATGCTTTTTTTTTTGGGGCTATTTGGATTGATCACAAGAGCAAGAAATTCTCAAATTGGTTACCTGTTTTGGAAAATGTTGGTGAGAGATGTCCTTGAAACAATGCTTCCTTGTGGAGAATCAGAAGCGTTGGTTGGTGCTGGACTTGGGCTTATACTTGCTACTGATTGTATATTCACTGAATTCTCACTATCGATTGAGTCTGTAACAATGAAAAAAATAGGAACATCTCCACCTGTTATAGCACCAAAGGCTTTTCTCTATAGTATTTAGATATTAGATCATTTAGGGATGGATTTAAAAATAACCTCTGCTCGGAGTGCAGGAATACATTGTTGAAGATCTATCTGGAGAGTTTGAAGCTGTCTTCATAAACTTGGAGCTATCGGATTCGACAGAGCCTGCGAGATTGACCGAAAAAATGTATGTACAATTTCATATATTCTTTCATTCCTGGTGAATTACAGTAAACAGGAGAATAATGATGCTAGGGGAGATTTTAACCTCTGGATGTGAAGCTGTCGTATACAGGGCTCAATCCATCAATCGAGCCTGATTTTCCATGATCAGATAAAACGAATCATCAGTCTATAAGCTATGATGTTTCTTATCATTTATAAGAAGAGAGACATGAGTTGCTTAATTCACTCACCTTGACATGAGCCTTTCACTTGTAAACCAAGCATTAAGCTATAATCCATTATCCCTTCATCTTCCAAAAGTTCACAATCTAGCTTTGTTTGCCTGCGCGATGACAAAAAAAAATCAGGTGAGCATATGTAAATAATAATAATTCTCTGGGACAAGAAACAAGCTAGAAACAGAGAAAACTCACTTGAGGAGGCGGTGCCTGGCCAAGGAATCCACGTAGAAATGAAAATCAAGGTCTATATCCTTCAAGATGGTTTTATCTCTCACTTTGATCTTCTTATTAGTTCGACCTTGTGACGAACCCTTTAGATCATAGACCTTGTTCATAAAAACATCTGACTGCAGTATGTTTGACATGACGACAAAGTATGTCTGCTCACCCAAAAAAAAAAACAATGTTTTCATTTTAATTTTAAGATGTTAGAATACTTGTACTGCATCGCACTTGATAGTCAGCATTTTTACCTTAACACCACCAATAGGTTTCACAGAATGAGCTCCATAGTTCTTGGACAACAACGTTGACCTGTATTTATGAATATGTCGGTAGTAGCCAGGGAGCATCTCTAGTATTACCTACATCATACAACAGAAATGAGAGGATATATATATATAGGATGAGCATTTTGTTAGCAATCTGTAAAATGGACCTTGATTTCGGATTTCCGGAGAATCTTGATGAGAAACCGGTCATCTTTGGAGAGAAGAAACATGTTGCCAACTTTCCCTGAAGAAAGCTTCCTTAAGGTCTCATCATTACAGATGGATTTCATGTACTCGTCATGGTTAATATCCTCAAGCTCTTGCACAAGTCTACAACAACCAAAGCAATGATGAATAGATCGCTCCCTACGCTTGGGAAAAATGAGATAGATAGATAAAGATGAAACTACCTGAATCCCAAGGGACAATAATCCTTCCATTCAAAATCAGTAATCGTTCCTGGGGGAAGATGTTTAATGTGCTTGGAAGAGTATCGAATCCGGTTTTTCTCAGTGGCTTTCACGTCCTTTGCTGTTATCTCCCTTGTAAACATTTCCATATAACTCTCTCTCTCCTTCTCTCTCTCTCTCTCTCTCTCTCTCTCAACTTCCACGGAGATCTAAGCCCACATCTTTGTATGCCCCTACCAAGAAACCCCCAAATTTGTCAATTTTGTGATAAATCCTCCGCACAAGATTCCAAACCCTAGATCTGACCCTAATTTGATTCGAGCGGCTCAACCCAGAAAAGTGAACCCTAGAAATCGAACATCCCAGACAGGTAGAGATGCCCAATAATCGATTCATACCATCACAAATTATAAAGATCTAAATCAAACAAACAACGAATTTCTCCAAACAAAAACAATTCAGAGCTGCAAGAGAATAATACCTGTTCCAGGAGCTGTAAACAAGAGAGGAGAAGAAGAAGAAGAAGAAGAAGAAGAAGAGTGCGTTGGATATTGAAGGAGACGAGAAATTTTTTAAAAGATGATTTTTGTTTTCGTTTTTTTGCTTCTGTTGACAAGGAACATAAAAGAATCAATGGTTTTGCCAAATTTGGCCGTTGAAGTTCGCCGCTCGATCCAACTCATTTTCCTCTGTCGTAAAAGAAAAAAAAAACCAATTCCCGCGTTCTGTTTCTTATATTTCCGTTAACCATTTAATTTAGTCATTTGTTATTACTATACTCCAAGGCCCAGTGCCAACACAAGGCCCATAAACATAAAACGGCCCAAACAAAGGTCATTCGCACAAATTGTCGACGTGCTTCCCTCACGTATAAACGTGACGACGATGACATTTATTCATTTACCGACGGGAAGATCTATCATTTTGTAGATATGTGTCATACATCATTGCATATAACATAATTGAAATTAATATAATCACAACACTGTCAACACAAACAGATCTTGTATTTTATTTTTACGTGATTCCTTGTGATATTATTCTTTGTAATTTTTCCTGCCAGTCTACACAAAGTCCTATTTTATGGGATCCTTATTACTCATTCTTATAGAGATGAAAAAAAATCCAAACTGAAAAACCTGTTCCACCTAAGAAATTTTGGTTCATGATATATGGCTTTTACAATTTTTAAAACAAATTTTATCAATCGTATATTGTGTATATATAATCAAAACCTTCAATTGAAAGCATACATTATTTTTTCGAAATAATATTTGTTTCTTTTTAAACGGCGTAAATACAAAAATACCCATCAATTGGTGCATGGCTCTGTCTGCTTAATTATACAATTACATTTTTAGCCAGGACTGCAGATAAATAATTAGAGAAGGTCAAAGATACGAGCTGTATACTTTCATACATGGTGGTCACTATCTTATAAACTAACGACCGGTCCATATATTGTCATCCCAAAGGCACTTATGTACAGCACAAGAAAAAGCAAGCTGGAATGTAAAACGCTGAGCAGATTGAAGTAACAACGTACGTGAGCACAGTTCCGGATTCTTTCTTGTTTTAGCTGGTCGGTACGTACGTAGAATCAGTTTATATCTTAGGGAAAGAATCTAGTTTATTAGTTAGGGTTAACATGGAGCAAAAGCGTCCAACCATCTCCGGCGACGAAGAAATGGCGGCAGAGAAACCGTTAAAACCGGTACTCCAGAAACCACCGGGGTTCCGTGATCAAGAGAATAATCCACAAGCTCCGTCGTCTGGAACGACAACGCTTCCTCGTCGCCGTCCGAGGCCTATCCACCCGGAGAAAAAAAGGCGGTGGAGCCGGTGCCGCGTTTTCTGCTGCTGCCTCTGTATCTTGGTCGCCGTGATTCTCCTCCTCCTCCTGATCGCCGTCGCTGTTTTCTTCCTTTGGTACAGCCCGAAACTTCCCGTGGTCCGCCTGGCCTCTTTCAAAATCAGCAATTTCAACTTTTCCGGCGGAAAATCCGACGACGGATGGTCGTTTTTGACGGCGGACGCGACGGCCATGCTCGACTTCAGAAACCCAAACGGAAAGCTTGGGTATTATTACGGAGATGCTGACGTGGCTGTGATCCTCGGAGAGAAAGACTTTGAGACCAATCTAGGGTCAACGAAAGTCAAAGGCTTCATTGAGAAGCCAGGGAATCGGACGGCTGTGATCATCCCAACGAGGGTGAGGAAACGACAGGTGGATGATCCGACGGCGAATAGGCTACGGGCAGAGCTGAAGAGTAAAAAGATGTTGGTGAAGGTGACAGCTAAGACGAAGGTTGGATTGGCTGTGGGCAGTCGCAGGATTGTTACTGTGGGAGTTAGTCTCAGATGCGGAGGCGTTAGATTACAAACGCTTGATTCGCAGATGGCCAAATGCACCATCAAGATGCTGAAATGGTACGGTACTAATATATCGAATCATAAAAAAATTAATAATCATTAACGGTAGCAAAATATTTGATTTAACCATTTGATTGGATAATTTGCAGGATCAAATTGCGGTCATGAGGAACGGCGCTGTTTGAGTGATGCCTCAAAAGGTTGAGAGACGCGTGAAAAATCATACAGCTCTCTCTCTAGTCTACTACATACGAGGGCTTAATTTGTATCAATTTTTTTTTTTTTTTTTTATTTAACTTGTCAAATATTTTCTTCAGCTATATTTCTAATTTTAATCCAGATTCACATTATAAAGATATCTGTTACACTATGCACACATACATACGATCGTTGTTAGCGGTTTGTTTTATGTTTTTGGCATTTACATTACCAAATTGTTTTTTCTTTTGTTTGGTTAAAGTTCCAAATTGTTATGCAGTGTGTGATTTGTCTCGATGAAGAGAAAGCTGTTATGCGCGTTTGTTGAAAAACTGATTTAAGTAAACCAAACAAATTATAATTGCCAAAAATACCTCCTTAACTAACTTATCTTTCCGTAGGTGGTTTTTTTATTTTTTCCTTTCCTAATCAACCAACCAACTAGTAGAGAGATAACTTCTTAGAAAACGAATTCTCTTGTAATACGGTTTGTGTCTAAAATCTCGATAGGAAATTGTATTGAGTATTCAAATGTAAAATTCTTCCAAATGCCCTGAAGGGATGCAAAATGGAGCAGTTTCGAGAGATAGGAGAGGTATTAGGAAGCGTAAGAGCGTTAATGGTGTTCAAGGACAACATTCAAATCAACCAGCGTCAATGCACTCTATTACTCGACCTCTACACCGCGACACACGACTCACTTTCCGAATCTATGCGGTCGAATCTACGCTTCGGAGAGAAGAACAGTAAATGGAAGATTCTAGAACAACCCTTGAGGGAGCTTCTATGGGTGGTACGAGAAGGGGAGGCTTATCTCAGAATGTCTTTAGAGCTTAAACTTGGGTTTTGGGCTAAAGCTATTGTGTTACAACACAGCAGAGATTGCACAGAGCTTCACATCCATAACTTGCTCTCTTGTGTACCGGCCATCATCGAGGCTATTGAGATGGCGAGTGAGGTCTCTGGGTGGGATGAAGAAGAGATGAACAAGAAGAGACTGGTGCATTCTAACAAGTATATGAAGCAATGGAACGACTCTCAGATGTTTACCTGGAAGTTCGGGAGAGAGTATCTGGTGACCGCGGATTTCTGCAGCCGGTATGAGAGTGCTTGGAGAGAGGACAGATGGATTCTTTTGAAGGAGCTTCAGGAGAAAAGGCGTCCCGGTTCAAGCAAACACGATAGGAAGATGGCTGATTTCCTTTTGAAGAACTCAGGAGATGGCAAAGAGAGTCCCAAGCTATTCCCGTCTTCTATTCTGGTGAGCACGAAAGATTACCAAGTGAAGAAGAGATTAGGGAATGGGAGTCAGTACAAGGAGATAACCTGGTTAGGCGAGAGCTTCGCGCTTAGGCATTTCTTTGGGGATATCGATGCTTTGCTTCCTCAAGTTACTCCACTGCTCTCTCTTTCACACCCAAACATCGTATATTACCTCTGCGGATTCGCGGATGAGGAGAAGAAGGAGTGTTTCTTGGTCATGGAACTGATGAGTAAAACTCTCGGGACACACATCAAAGAGGCATGTGGTCCGAGGAAGAAGAACACTCTCTCCCTCCCGGTCGCGGTTGATCTCATGCTTCAGATAGCTCGGGGTATGGAGTATCTCCACTCCAAGAGAATATACCACGGAGAGTTGAATCCATCTAACATTCTTGTCAAACCAAGAAGAAACAACCAATCCGGAGATGGGTATCTGCACGGGAAGATCTCTGGGTTCGGGTTGAATGCTGTCAAGGGCTTCTCCTGTAAAAGTGCTTCTCCGACGGGTCAGAACGAGGATTTTCCGTTCATATGGTATTCCCCGGAAGTGCTAGACGAGCAAGAACAGAGCGGAACAGCGGGAAGCCTCAAGTATACTGACAAATCTGATGTGTATAGCTTCGGGATGGTATGCTTTGAGCTTCTAACAGGTAAAGTACCGTTTGAGGATAGCCACCTGCAGGGAGATAAGATGAGTAGAAACATCAGAGCAGGGGAGAGACCGCTTTTCCCATTTCATTCACCTAAATTCATAACAAACCTGACAAAAAGATGCTGGCATGCTGACCCGAGCCAGCGTCCAGCTTTCTCGTCGATAAGCAGAATCCTCCGATACATCAAACGGTTTCTCGCTTTGAACCCGGAATGTCACGGTAGTAGCCAACAAGACCCGCCCGTTGCTCCTCCCGTGGATTACTGTGAGATTGAGACCAAGCTGTTGCGGAAGCTTTCGTGGGAAACCACAGGGTTGCATCAAGTTTCAGAGGTTCCTTTTCAAATGTTTGCATATAGGGTAGTGGAACGGGCAAGGAGTTGCAAGAGAAACAGTCTCCGAGACACATCGGAATCGGGTAGTGAATGGGCTTCGTGTAGCGAGGATGAGGGCGGGGCTGGATCAGATGAGCAGGTGTCATCTGAGAAGGAAAGGAGGCTTTCGTGCTCAAAGAAGCCTGTTTCAAAACTTGTGAAAAGAGCTTCTGCCCTGAAACCAATCCAAAAACCAGGTGTGATTACCAGCAACAGTCAATACATATTTGAACTTTGTAGCTTCTACTTGGGAATTTTGTTTCTACACACTTTGCCTTTTGATTTTGTGTTCAGGAGCTCCCAGAGGACGATCACGGCATCCCCCACTGAGCCCTTGTGGGCAAAGCATGAGAACCAACTCTGAGAGTCAACTGATATTGATGAGCCCTAAGATACGGAGATCGAGCTCTGGCCATGTCTCTGACTCTGAGCTTTCCTAGTCTGCAGAAAGAAACAAAAAAAATTCATATACACTACAATGGCAAAAGAAAATGTAACTGCAATGGATGGAACGCAAATCAGGGATGTTCGAAAGGTATATCTATGATCTATCAAACATAATCTATTCACACTAATCAAATACGGGTTTGGATCTCGCAACCTCAGAAAGAAGGAACAACGACGATGGAATTATAAAAAGAACTGTATCGGTCTGTTCAATGAATCAAGAGATCTTTCGTTTTATTCCCCTGATTTCCACCAGAAGATAACAAAATTACAAAACGAGTGAAGAGTGAAGAAGACTCACACTCCACCTGCAACAATGACTCCGTCGGCGATTAGCGCCATCGACAAACAATAGCAACGGAAGATCAAACTCTTTCATGTCAATGATTGTGAGATTACCAGAAAGCCCCCAAATCTTTTTTCGTTTCATGTCGTTTCTGTAAGAAATATTCTTCATGTCAATAATTTATGTTCTTAACATGATCAGCCAGAAATGATTAAAATGATTATAGGGCACAACATACTTAATTAGATGTACACGACGAAACTAATGGTCAACGTTGGATACAAACTTTGGTACTCTTCTTTTGGTAAAGGGTTAAAAAATCGACATTTTAAAAAGAAAAATATAACTATTCAAAATCTGTTCAACTACGTTTTATGATTTTAATATCAACAGATTTGTCAAATCTCACCGATGTTTGTAAGCAAGTGGAATATAATACTAAGGTGGGGTTATTGGTTCTTATATTTTAATGGATTTTGAAATCTTCTTTGGATTTAGAAAATACTCAAATCCAACCAAATAACAAGGTTAAATCTTGGATTTGGATATTTGTATTTTAGTCATGAAAATACTTCTAAATCCATTCAAATCCAATAAAAACTCAAATCTTTATAATACTTGGATTTTAAAATCATAGAACCAATAACACTAGATTTCACTATATATTTTAAAATCATATAACCAATAACACTGGATTTTAATATGAATTTTAAAATCATAGAACCAATAACACTGGATTTGGTTTGGATTTCCAAATCCATTAAAATACAAGAACCAATAACACCCCCTAAATGTTTTTTACAAAATAGTACTTTACAGCTATAACATTTGTCATTGTCGCCTTAGACACATAATTCCAACAACCTTTTTTAATTCGTGCAAATATTCCAACAAGTAAAACACATTTCTAAACTTTTAAGAGGCCTTGGAGTTTTGTTAGACTATTGTAATTATTTGAACTCAATAAACAAAGCTGTGAGCATTTAGAATTAGAATACAATACAAGTTATGAGCACGTCTTGGAACATGGCACACCATCTACCTTGACAATATATAATATAATTGATACATTTATAAATAACTTACTTCTCATAATAAACTAAATCCCCCAACGCCATGAATAATGTGTAGCTGACTGCATAGTTCAATTATTGTTGGTTTGGACAAGAGACCATATCAGGAACTAACTTGGTATTAAAAATTGATGATATCTGGAATGTATTGGGTTTGTGATATAATGTCGCCGCCATATCATAATTTGGACTAGTGTCGCTACCGTATCATAATCCAAATTTAATTTCGATAGTATGTGTTATAGATTATTGACAACAAATATCCCTTATTCAATGCAATTAAGTCAGTCCCATCATACAGAATAAACTAAAAAAATAAAAACCGAAAAAATCAAACTAAAAACTAAAACAGATTAGTATAATTTTAGAATAATCTGTTTATCTACGCACTCTAGATTTTGCATAAGAGTTCAAATATTAGTAGGCCGTCGCGTTATCTGTTGGTCAACTTGACCAGGTAAAGACTCATAGTTTCAAGGTGTTCTTGTCCTAAAATCATAAATCTTAAAAGGTCAAATCCTAAATTTCAAGTTCTGTTCGCAGTTTATCGTTATAGCTCTCCCTCCGAGATATTTGAAACTACCATTCCATTGTCGTTCTTTTCTTTCCCAATTGATTCCCCGGAAAAAAGCGAAGCAAAAGTCTATTGATTATTTAAATTCCTCTGAAACTTTCAAATTCTTTTCTTTCTTAAAAAAATGGCTGCGTCAAAGGGATTGAAAGCCTGTTAATTGATTCTCACCGGAGAAGAAATTGCCAAAAAATTCCATCTCCACTTCATCTAATCCAGGCGCCGGAAACGCTCTTCTTCGAGGTGCGTTTGATTTTTTTTTTTTTTGGTGTGTTTTCTTTCCCGTTTAGATGCTTAAAAATCATGGAATCTGCGAGAAAGTTTCTTCCCAGAAACTCTAGAAATGGTCTTTTGGAAAGTAAAAAAGAACCATGAATTGCTCTGCAATGCCTACATATTATAAGATGGTTCGATTGGAGAGATATGTTGAGAAATTCGAACTTGAAGGATTCTTATTTTCAGTTGCAGTAAAACAAGCGAAACCCTAGAAGCTAGTCTTCGTCGGAGAAACAAAACCCGATGAGGACAAGCGGTGACGTCTACGGAGCAGATGCTGCTTCCTCGAGAAGTGACGAAGAAAGAGGGTTCAAGGAGGAGGGCAGTGATTCCGCGAGCCCGATGAGAAACCGCCAAGTCGATTCAAATCCACGGCCTGTGTCTCAGAGATCCGTGAAGAGCTCGAGAAAAGAGGAAGATACTCGAAACCCTAACTACGATTCAGATTCTTCTTCTAAGAAGGCGGCCAGAAACAACCCGATTCAGTACACAGACCAACAGCAAGCCGAGCTTCTGAGAAAGCTTGATTCCATAAAAGGTCATCTTCTCCGTGGTGGTACTAGTAATGATAAACCAAAAGACTCAGATCAGCCACCAATGGGTTTCCATGGCCATGGACCTTCTTATTACCCCAATCCATTTCCTTATGGAATCTATCCTTCCACGAGTCATGTTCCGGCTTATAGAGACCCTTATGGATTACCAATGCATATGACACCTCAGAATTGGTATCCAGGTCATTACCCAAACCAGATGCTTCCTCGTCCTCCGTATCCTCAGGGACAGTATGTAGATATCGGTTCTGATATTCTTGACCCACAGTTACATGGGGAACCTAGATTCTTCCCGGGTACACCGAGTAGGTACGGTGATGTCCCTTATAGCCCGGTTTCGCATCACGGCGAGAGAAACGAACCGTTTAGTCCACATGGTGGTGGCAATCACACGAGGTGGCCTAGTGAAATTAACTCTGAAATGGGCGGTGCTGCTTTCGCTCGTGGGTGTGTTCAGAAGGCTGTGTCGGATACTGATTCCCGTCGTTGCCATCCTCTAGCAGGCGGTGCGCCTTTTATAGCTTGTCACAATTGCTTTGAGCTGCTCTACCTGCCTAGGAAGAAGCTTCTTGCTCAGGAAATGCAACAAAAGCTGCAATGTGGTGCTTGTTCTGAGGCCATCAGTTTCACAATTCTTGATAAGAAGCTTGTGTTCTCTTCTTCTGCTCTTGCGGAGACTAACCGGGTTTCCGTAAAGGCTGAAGCTAGAAATGCTACAAGCGCAGTGGTAGAAGATGATTGTCCGGTTAAGGATGAGGAACCAAGAATACAACGGGATACCAAAACTGTCCGGGCTGTATCGCCTAGTGAACACTCAGATGATGAAGAAAGATCGAGCATTTCTAGCGAACCGCAAAAAGAGGCGGTCAAGTCTGTTCGCCGCAGAGTCAAAGGCACGAAAGTTCCTCCTCCTCCTCCTGAGAATTCCAACCTTCTTGAGCTCTTTGAGTATTCTAATGTAAATCGAGCGGCAATCACTTACGGAATGGCGCAGTTAGGGTACGATAAGCAAGAATCCTACACGAAACAAGACTCGCTGAAACCAGAATCAGTAGCTACTGAGACAGATGTTTCTTATAATGGGTACTATAATAACACCGAGGTGTCTGAAGAGTCAAGGATCTCAAAAACCAGTAAAGAAGAGAGCAGACCGAGAAACAGAAAGGAGGGTAGTGACTACGGTTTCTCAGATGTCACAAATAAACTCATCTCTAACGACCAAAACAACGGGCTGTTGGAGGTTTGGGTGAATGGGCATCTAATACCAGAAGACCTGGTCATCAGCGCCGAGAAACAAGCTGGACCAGTTCAGGCTGGCAACTACTGGTATGCTTTTGGTTATTGGTTTCGTTTTTTCTTCCGGCAACATATTTGATCAGCCGTGAAAGAAATGAATGATCTTCGTATTCTGATTAGGTATGACTACCGTGCTGGATTCTGGGGAGTGATGGGAAACCCGTGTCTCGGTATAATACCAGTAAGAACTTTCACAATTCTTCTACTTTGCTTTCAATTGCGGTTTGTATTGGACTGATCTTGATGAAGAAATGGGAAACAATTCTCGGTTGATGCAGCCATTTATCGAAGAGTTTAGTCGTCCAATGCCAGATAACTGCGGTGCAGGAAACACAAGCGTGTTTGTGAACGGAAGAGAGCTTCACGAGAGAGATCTCGAGTTGCTTTCATGTAGAGGTCTTCCTCGAGGCAAGAACCGTTCTTATATCGTTGATATTTCAGGAAGAGTTCTTGATGGAGACTCTGGTGAAGATCTTAAGAGCCTTGGCAAATTAGCTCCAACGTAAGCATAAAACAAGTCTTTGTAATGAAGTTTCATATCAGTCTTTTAGTTGATTCTGAGATTTTGTAACTCATTATCATTCTTTGAAAAATGTTGAAATTTGATTCAGGATTGAGAAGGTTAAGCATGGATTTGGCATGAGAGTTCCAAGATCCCTAGCTTCATGAAGCTTGATTCAGCCTCTGGTTTCAATCTTCGTTATTTAACTAATACTATGTAAATTGTGCTTTTATATAACACATTATCGGTTATATTCTGACCCAATTTCCTTTTTTTGTTTAATAGTGTTCTTGTACCATTCTATTCTTTTTTTTTTCCTTGTTTTTGAAGCAAGCCAAACCGGTTTGTGATTTTCGGTGTGGTTTTCTTGTGATCTGTTGTATGTAAATTGATCATTTTTTTTTTGTGGATAATCTTTTTGGGAATGAAATAATATTTGTTTGTTTTTGATAATCATTCTTTATTGTGGATCAAAGAAGTAAAGTAAATCATTAACTCTGTCCCTTTTTATAGTCATCACTATTTAATACTCTATATTTATTTATAGATCTGCCTGTACAGGCTGGCTGTACCTGTCCGTTAAATCGTTTTCAAGAAAGAACACACAGTGGAAGCTATTACGGTAGATTGCTTATTTAGAATGGGCCTCACAATAAACCCCACCCCATGCATAAATTCGTTGTATTTTTTTATACCTTTTTTTAATAAATTCGATGTATTTCTTAAGATTATTTAAAATAAGCAGAAAATTCAGTGCACACACATTTTTAATGGAGAAAATTTTGCCTACAAAATGCCATGAATATATACCATCTATAAGACTATAACGTTAAATTGCTTTATTAGCATTTAGCACGGTTATTAGAAGACCCAATTCTTTTTTTTTGTCGGCTGATTTGATGTATAATAATTATAAACGAGTTTTAAGTTGGAATTTACAACTTACAATCATCAGATCTAAGAAGGCGTCGTGTCTTAATCTTAAGTAATACGGGCCAATAATAATAAGTAAATACGGTCGGACCATTGGCAAATGACATTTATTCTCATATCGTCTCCGTTCACAATTTTGTACTTTCCGACAAATGTTTGTGTTAGTTTTAACTTTTAACGATAAAAAATGAACCGAGGATAAAGATGCAGACTGAATCACACAATATTAATACTAATAGTTGATAAATTACTCGATACATTTAGTTTCAGACTTGCTAATAAGCTATGCCATGTTCTATGTATTTTTCAATAACTGGAGAGCATTTTTCAATTACTATCATGTCTCCTCCGTATATCAGTGGCTTAATCATGCGTAAAGAGACAAACAGTTATTATATTTGCATCTTTAAGAACAATTAAGGACGCCTATTCATAAGATTTTTATTTCTGATTCTCTATACAAATCTGTAAATCTCACTTAAGCCACGACCGACATAACAAAAAAGAAAACTAAAGCAAACACGTATAGTTTTGTTTGTTTTTGTTTTGTTAAACGAGAGTAATTTAGCTTTCGAGAATAATACTAAACGAGTACTAATGACTTTGAAAAAACAAAATAGTAAATACACTCTGTCATTTAGCAGGAGGAAGATCCTCGCTTTCAACGACAACCAAAAACCTCCAAGAAAGCTAATAGAAACAATTCGATAGCCTCACTGATCTATTCCTTTCTCTGTCTCTAATTCCCAATGGATACATTGAGATTACTGTCTAAGAGCATGAAGATCGAAGGAAACCCATTTGGTACCTCTCACCAACGCAACCAAATTTTCCTCAAATTCGTCGCTTTCTTCCTTCTCATCGGTCTCGCTTACCGTCTCATCATCACCGATTCCACCGTCTCTCCGGTTCCTGACTTGCGATCCTCGCCTGAATCTTCCCCGGCGGATCCTTCCGTTCTCACTGCCGTCGCTGAAGCTCCAGCCTCCGTTGCTTCCCCAGGAAACATCACCATTGCTTCACAAAATGGTAAGAGTTCAAAATTCGAGGAATCAACAACCCAAAAAGAGTAAGATCCAAGCAACGTGAAGAAGATGGTTTTTTTTTTTTTTTTTTTAATTCCTTTTCCCCTAAAAAAAACTGATCATCTCTATTATTGAAGACCAAAACTCTTTGGATTAAATCTGTGTGTGAACAAATTGTAGCTTCCACAAAGTGTGATATCTTTACCGGGAATTGGGTACCAGACCCATCAGGTCCGGTTTACACCAATGTCTCTTGCCGTCATATCCAAGAACACCAGAATTGCTTGAAGAACGGGCGGCCAGATGCGAATTACCTTCTATGGAGATGGAAACCTCGCGATTGCGATCTCCCGAGGTTTGATCCCGAGCTTTTCCTCGACAAGATGAGGAACAAGTGGTGGGCTTTCATCGGCGATTCAATCTCTCGTAACCATGTCCAATCCCTCATCTGCATTCTCTCTCAGGTCAAAAATTCATTTCCATCTCCGATTTGAGTCTGTGAGATCCAATTTGGATTTGATCTCAGATTGGTTGATTTTGCAGGTAGAAGAGGTCGAGGAGATCTACCACGACAAGGAATACAGATCAAAGATATGGAGATTCCCTTCTCACAACTTCACACTCTCAGTCATCTGGTCTCCTTTCCTTTTGAAAGCTGAAACCTTTGAGAACACCGAAGGCGTTTCCTTCTCAGACATTCAGCTCCATCTCGACGAGCTCGACCACAAATGGACTGATCAGTACATCAATTTCGACTACGTTGTCATCTCCGGTGGTAAATGGTTCCTCAAAACATCCATCTTCCATGAGAACGACACCATAACCGGATGCCATTACTGCCAAGGGAAGAACAATCTCACCGACCTCGGCTACCAATACTCGTACCGAAAGGCCCTCCGCTTGGTTTTGAACTTCGTCGCTGATCCAATCCATAAAGCTCTGGTTCTGTTCAGAACAACGACACCTGATCATTTCGAGAATGGAGAGTGGAACAGTGGCGGTTTCTGTAACAGAACAATGCCGTTTAAAGAAAGCGAAGGTGAGATGAAGAGCGAGGATGAATCGATGCGTGATATCGAGCTCGAGGAGTTCCGTAAGACCCTAGAAGAAGGTTCCATTTCCAACATTGGATTACTTGACACAACCTCAATGTCGCTTCTCCGACCAGATGGCCATCCCGGACCGTACCGGTATCCGAATCCTTTCGCTGGGATGAAGAACAAGGACCAGAATCGAAATCAGATTCAGATTCAGAATGATTGTCTTCACTGGTGCTTACCCGGCCCGATTGATTCATGGAACGATCTAATGGTGGAGGTAATGCTTAACCGGGAAATGTACAGATGACGAGTGTTAAAAGACGAGAATAGCCTCGACTTCACGTGTAAATTACATATGGTGGAGGTTTCCTTTTAAAAACTCCATTCACATTATTGGGCCGCCTACCGTATGGGTCCAAAATCCAAATACATGTGGGAAAGAATCGTCGTGTCGTTTTACTTCCTCAGCTGCCGCTATCTGTTGCCGTTTTTGGATCTTTTTGTCTACTATCCATCAATGAGATCCGAAATCACATTAGTAACATTGCTAATTTGGGATCCATTGGACAAAGAACATAACCAAATTAGTAAGTAACTCAACTAAATAACTTTTATTGAATAATAACTCGGCTAATAATATCACTCAAACCGTGTAACTTTCTTGTTAACCGATTTTTAATCGATTGAGCAAAAATCTGAATACCGGGATAATTCAGGCTGCGTATAAGCTGCCAACTTTAGATCAGTGCATTCCACAAGTGTGGTCTTGCTATTTCACATTCACACAGCCACATCTTCAAACAAAACAAATATTATTATTTAAATTTATAATTAAATTTTAAATTTAAAATAAAATTTAAACCATGGATTAAAATAAAAGTGTGATAGGGAGTTCTCAACAATTTATAAAATAAGAATTTTTTTTCACTCTCTCTCTTTTTTTTATTCATGAAAACTCTTCGATGGGATGCTCTAACCATTTGCCAACGTCCCTCTGCGATAATTGAATGACTATATAGCAGCCTTCTATTATGCTCTTTTCTGACAACAGTCTATACTAATATTATAACTATATTATAAATCACATTTATCAATGTGAATGATAATCTTCAATCGTGCAAAAACTTTTACCGACCAAGCCATCCAATTATTCCACGCGAAATCATAACCACGATCATGTTCTATAAAGCCAGTGGCTTTTTAGAAACTTTTTGCTTTTGTTTTTAAATAAATTCTAGATTTCACACATTCCTGAATCTTGCATTAATGGCGGAAGCAAACACTCCACATATAGCAATCATACCGAGTCCCGGTGTTGGTCACCTAATCCCACTCGTCGAGTTTGCAAAGCGACTCGTTGACCACCACCGTTTCACCGTCACGTTCATCTTCCCCGGCGAATCTTCGTCGCCGTCTAGTGCCCAAAGATCCGTTCTCAACTCTCTCCCTTCCTCCATAGCCTCCGTATTCCTCCCTCCCGTAGATCTTTCCGACCTTCCCTCGACGGCGGGAATCGAAACTCGGATCTCACTCACCGTGACTCGCTCGATCCCGGCGCTTCGTGAGCTTTTCGGCTCGCTATCGTCGGCGAAACGTCTCCCGGCGGTTCTCGTCGTCGATCTATTTGGTACGGATGCGTTCGACGTGGCCGTTGAGTTCCACGTGTCGCCATACATTTTCTACACATCAAATGCCAACGTCTTGTCGTTTTTGCTTCACTTGCCGAAACTAGACGAAACGGTGTCGTGTGAGTTTAGGGACTTAACCGAACCGGTTAAGATTCCCGGTTGTGTCCCGATAACCGGTAAGGATTTCGCCGATCCGTGTCAAGACCGAAATGACGACGCATACAAATGGCTTCTCCACAACGCCAAGAGGTTCAAAGAAGCTAAAGGGATTCTACTGAATTCTTTCGTCGATTTGGAGCCAAACGCTATAAAGGCTTTACAAGAACCGGCTCCTGATAAACTACCGGTATACCCGATTGGACCGTTGGTTAGCACAGGTTCATCTTACGCTAACCGGAACGATGAGTCCGAATGTTTAAACTGGCTGGACAACCAACCATTCGGTTCGGTTCTATACGTATCATTTGGAAGCGGCGGCACACTCACGTTCGAGCAGCTCAGTGAGCTCGCTTCCGGTCTAGCGGAGAGCGGGAAACGGTTTATTTGGGTCATAAGAAGTCCGAGCGGGATAGCTAATTCCTCATTTTTCAACTCGCACAGCCAAACCGATCCATTGGCCTTCTTGCCACCTGGTTTCTTGGACCAAACCAAGGAAAAAGGCTTAGTGGTTCCGTCTTGGGCCCCACAGGTTCAAATCCTGGCCCATCCATCCACGGGTGGGTTCCTAACACATTGCGGATGGAACTCGACTCTTGAAAGCATCGTAAACGGTGTGCCGCTCATAGCGTGGCCTTTGTATGCAGAGCAAAAGACGAACGCATTGCTTCTTGTGGAGGATGTTGCATGGGGCGGCTCTAAGAGCGCGAACTGGTGAAGACGGGATCGTATCAAAGGAAGAAGTGGTGAAAGTTGTTAAGATGTTGATGGAAGGCGAAGAAGGGAAAGCGATAAGGAATAAAATGAAAGAGTTGAAAGAAGGAGCTGTTAGAGTCTTGAGACAAGATGGGTTCTCTACGAAGGCACTCACTGAAGTTTCTTTAAAGTGGAAAGCCCACCAACGTGATATCGAAACAAGACACGATCCATTATAAGCAGTATTGACTTTTTATATTATACTAGGCCAATATTTGTATCTTTTTTTTTTGTTTCAATTGTTTTGAGTACTCATTGTGCTACCTAAATGCTTAAGATCAAAATGCTTCAATTTACATATTGTGCTGCAAAGAGTCACAAACAAATGATAAACTGTTATCACAAAACAAATGATAAACCCTAATTACAATGGGAAAAAGCTGACATGAACGAGTTTCTTAGTGATACTTTTATTATGGTCTTAAAAGTTAATTAATATATGGAGAAAATAGAATATGTGGGGAACATGTAGGCGTTTTTTTAGCAAATGAAGAAAAAAAGACAAAATATTTTACCTTCCAATTATAAGATGTCACGTAAGCGGTCTCCTATTGTCTTCTGTGTCTGTGCAAAGACAAGGTTATCTACTATTCACTCTTTTTCATATTTATTAATTTAAAGATACCACGAATATGTGTGATAGAGGTGGTCTTAGGATCGTCTTTTGGTCTGATGAGGTCTTTAAGTTTGCGAATAAAATTTACAGAGGACAGGTCTTGTTTTGGTGTGAACATATATTTGTAGGGTTAACTCGGGAAAAAAATATAAACACATTTGTTGTTGGTAATTACTGCATTGTACAGTAAAGAGTCTAAAGACAACATATTTTACGAGTGATGTAAAAACATGTCGTTTGCTTTTGATGATAAAACAGAATTTTATATGTACTTGAAACAGAGACGCAAGAACAGAACTTGTTCTCAACTAATCAGGATAAACTTTCAGATGATGAGATCACATGACAAGATCACTCAGCTCTTATGAAAAGCTTTCTTAACATAAACCACAAGTGAGTAAAAAAAACACGCATATTACATTCTGTCCATACAAAAATATTTCCTTCATCCATCAAAATTTCCAAGATTTTCTTAGGATTGTAAAGATTGCTTGACTACACATAAAAATCAAGCTAATAGATTCACAACAGACGCATGAAATATAGACAGATTCATAACATGTATATACACTCTGTTCTTAGTCAAATGCATTTTATATTGTTTTCTCTCTTAGATGAATGAATCCAAAGCAAGATGCTTGGTTAGGTTAATATTTGTTATTTATTTATTTGTTATCTATGTTTTTTCCAAGTGTTTTTGACTCACGATTGTGCTACTTACATGCTTCGATATACGTATTATATTGCAAGGAGTCACAAACAAATAATAAACTGTTATTTTTATTTTTATTTTGTCTCAATAAATTGTTATTTAGCCTTGTCAAAATCAAGAATGATTTGTGTACGAATGCTACACATCAAAACAAGACTCAGAAAGTAATATATTTTCATCTGTTACTAGATTCGGTTACCTAGTTATTTAATTTGAAAATAAAATAACGATGATAGATGTACTTAGTAAATGAAGCTACATATGGAGACGTTTTATAGGGAAAATTAGCTAAAAAGAATGGTTTTCTCAAACCCAACAATCTTTCTTCATTATGCCTTATTAATAGTACAAATTAACGATGATAGATAGTAATAGTTTTTGAGAAATTCCTGATTAAACCTAAATTACAATGTTAAGTTGTTAACTACTACTCTTTTACATTTTTCAAGTAACTAATTAATTAATTTCTTTTTTACGGCGAGTGATTCATTATTGTTTTTGACGTGATTTTAGATTAAGATATAATTTTTTGTTGTTAAAGTATTAAGATATAACTTAGAAATACAAATATGAAATCCCGAGATACAACTTGAAACACACGAACAAAACTGCAGAATAACCAACGAATAGAGAGGATATATGTATATTTCGTAATTATAAAAAAAATGACAGAGAGTTCGGAATCAACAACGTAATTGAGATCTTCGATGATTCTTCATCACCCAAAACCTCTCTATCTCGTCTGCTGTTCTTCCCGGAATCCTCCCAGCTATTAAGTCCCACCTTCAGAACCAACAACAACCAAAAATAAAATCTTTAATTCCCTTGTTAAAATCACATATTTAAAGATTTACCCAACAAATTAATAAAAATGAATTGAGAAAGAATGAAAAACCTTTCACCGACAAGCTTATACATTCTGCAGATCAAATCCTCTTCTTCTTGGGTCATTGCTATTTCATCCCACTCAAGACTGCTCACTTCTGTTCCACGTCATCTCCACATTTTCACATTTATCCCCCAAAAAAAAAATTAAAGTAAAATATAATTTATACCTTCAGAAGAAGAGGCAACAATGGTGGCATTGGTCTTTGGATTCTTCGACTTACGCTGCTTATCCATCAGAATGACACCGTAATATACCAAAGATTTACGATCGTACCTTACGACACTTGTGAATCAATACGGTTTGGTACGGTTTATAGTAGAGCGGGATAGTGTGTGTGGAATTTTAAGAGAAGAAGAACACGAACCCTCGTCTCTATTTATAGTGTCATTTTTTAACGACCGGTTTGGTCGGTTTCCTCATTAAGGATTCATGTATTGTACTTTAATTTCCTTAAGTCGGATTTAACTAAATTATTATTACTAGTATATAAGAAAACAAAGAATCTTAAATATTATTCTTATTAATTAACTTTGCAGCTTATGGGTGGCAGTGCTATTATGTCAGTATGTATGTAATGTTTGAGGGATTTCGTTGTGAACCAATAAGAATCATATTAGACATGTTTCATTACATCATTTACTCCGTCATGTGTTTTGTGTAATTGCTTTTAAACAATTGATACTACTTGCCTTGAGTTGGTCTTTTGTAATAAACAATAAATATATAAGCACCAAAATATATAACTCAATACTATTAATTAACTATTTTACTAACTATAGGTTGTTGTTACACACACATTGAGGGTACAATTTTCTTTCTTTCCAACCTCTAATAATTTAAATAAAAAGGTTTGAGGTAGCGACTTAACCACGAAGAAAATGTTTTGTTGCATCTATGATTTTGCAGTAAATATGGTAAAAATATTTTTGGTAATTTCAGTCAATGAAAAAGACTGTTTTGATTTTTCGAATACTATGTGATACGTTGATAAACAATATAATTATCGATAAACATCATATACTGATATACGTTAACAATGGTTGATTATAAACTCTTGAAGACTCAACCATCTTTGGTAACTGAAAAAAAAGTACTACAGATTAATGAGAATCACTTAATATTGAAATTTATGAATTCCAGTCTATTACATTTCTGTTATCATTTGAATTAAATTCTCAATTTAATGAAAAAAATATTGTTAGAACTATCAAAAGGAGAGTTGAAAGTTTGTTAGGGTATGCTATAAAATTAATTTTAGCTGTGGATATTCCCATTATTCACATCACAATTTTATTCCATGCTTCTTTTTATTTGGTTCGATCGGTTTATTATTTATTTACTTCTAAAAAGGTTGCGCAACGTACTGAACAAACTATGCAGTTGCAACTGAAAACGACACGTCGAATTCTTATTTATTTAAGTTGGTGGTGGGACCTTGGCATGATTCATGACGCATCCAATTTTTATATACACAAACACAACTATAGAAGTAAAACAAAAAAAATGTTATTTTTTCCGGTCTCGATGATTTTATATTTTTTTGTTCGCTCTGCACTGAATTTTTACCAATGCACAGAGATCATAATGGATGAAAAAGAAATAGATAAACTGCATTAAAGGAAGCCAAAAAAAAAAAGAGGACGAATTTGGCAAAAAAATACATATACGTAAAGAGTTGACAATGAAATAAATATAACCAAATTCGAAACACAAGCTTTTAGTTACATATATTATCAGACAGTAGCAAGTAGCAACATCGGACGGTGATGAATTACTTGTGTTTTATGACAACACTATGAAATCACAAATGTTTTATTCGAATAATCATTAAAAATCAGTATATGTATTATAAAATTTGAAGTGCGAAGGATAATCTCTTACTTTTTAAAATATGCCTTGAAAAGTTGAAATTGGGAATCCATTAGCAAGGCTGCCAGAGAGAGTATTACTATTTTCTATTAAGCCCTCTCTAAACACATGTTCTTTCAAATCTTCCTCTTAATTTTCTTTTTCCATCAGTCACAGCCCTTTCTAAGACTAAGACTTCTTCGAGTTATATATTGGAAGTTTGGAACTTAAAAAAACAAAAACATTTTGTTCAAGTAATAATGGAAAAAGCAAATAAGAAACGAATAAAGAGAAGAAAAAAACAGTTATACAACCTAAATATTGAATAAAATCAAATTCGGGTTTCCAGTTATGTTTCAAAAGAAAGTTTTAGTCAGATCACGAAGTCGTAGAAAGGACAAGCATAACAACAATACATAAGCAGCGAAATAATCTTATACAACCTGCGACGCATTTGCGGCTACCTAGTCGACCCTCACTTACAATGTAAGAGATGAACAGTGGGTGAGTTTCTATCACCATGGTCTGCCTTTTCCTCCAAGCCGGCGTGCAAGCTCAAAATCTTTTCTCACTGATATGAACAGAAACAGAGATGGATGAGCATATAATAATATGATTTTTAAGTTAAAGTATTGGACTCCAAAAGAGAGATAGAAGTATGCGTCTGATTCCTAAGTTTAGTACGAAAATGTCTTCTTTTGGAGTACTTACTTAGAGTAACACGTCTTGCATGGATAGCACAGAGCATTGAATCTGAGAACAACCCAACTAAGAAATCTTCTGCCGCCTGCCCAAAAGGATACTCGATTAGGTTCATTATCCATCATTCATATATTCATATCAAGAAAAAAAAGTTGAAGGATTGGTACCTCTTGAAGAGCCACAAGAGCTTCAGCTGTCCAACGAGTAATTTGCGGGGGAGCACAATCATGGGTTATTCTTCTCACCTGGTAGAACAGTGTACATTAGTTTGTAAAAACATAATATGGGAATTAGAAGATCTTGGGATATAGTCATTCAACAGATGTAGCCAAACAGATGTAGTATTGTAGTTACAGAAATCATATATGGGTTCTAAATCCTCAAAGACAAATTACACTACAAGTTCCTTAAATGGAGGGATGGGCAGCTAATGATTGCTCTGAGTTGTAGTCAAAATGTTATATCAGTATGTTATCTGCAATAATGTTCAGACAGTATCCATGTTGAATAACAAGAAACAAGTACCACGATTATGAATAACCAAGTTCATTGCATTTTGTGTATGTGTATAATCTGGCGAAAAAGACTAGCTTCTCTGTTGGTATATGTGTGCTGTGCAGCTAATTATGGCAGGAGAGCAAAAGAAAGAGAGAACTTACTTCTCTTATAAAACTAGCAGCTGGAATAAGAAGGCTCGTGTTCTTCTGGAAATGGCGAATCTCTCTCAGAGCAACAGTTCCAGGCTTGTATCGGTAAGGCTTCTTTTTTGAACCTAGAAAGGACAAGACAAAGATTAGATCAAACGCAATAGATGTCCTGCATCCTGAGGGGATATCATAAGAGATTTTCCAAAAGAAAAAAAAAGAAAAGAAAACACCCACTTTGTGGCGTAGCCTGTTTGGTTCTCTTAGCCCCTTTCTTCACAAACCAAATGACAAGTAGATCAGCATAGCGAAATCCAAGCTTAAGCAGTTCATAAGCAATGGTGAAATCTTACTTTTATACCCGAAGCCGGTGAAGTTGTAGGAGTTCCTGTAATGTCACAAAGGAGGATAGTTCATCACACTCAGCACAAGGGAGACGAAAATCGGGAAGAAACAACAACAAAAATATCAAAGTGTTCATAGATCTCACAAAAAAAACGATAATGACCCAGGAAAACTCACTTCGTTGAGTATCGTCTCCACCTTCGCTGCCCCTTCTCGTCGGGGTCTAACATTTCGATAGATGGGAAAATTCGTCAAAAAACCAAAACGAGATAAGGAAAATTTTGCACAAAAAACTCGAAACCCTAGAACGGAAAAGATGCCGTACCGTACTCGGACCTGCCGCCGTCGAAGGTGAAGCAGTTGCATCTACAATTTCAGATGCGAAATCTAGGGTTAAACAGGGGAGAAACCAAAAAAAAAAGAAGAAAACCCCTAAAAAATCCCGGGTAAAATCAAAAGCAGATATGATACCAGTTCGATTCCGATCTCGTGCCCTGGAAGCGAAATGCTTGGTTCTCGCCATTGATTACTGCCGGAGAAATTGTAGCGTGAGAGGAACCGTACAAAACAAAACGAAAGAGGGATCCGACGAGAAATGCGGTTAAGGAACTCACCTGATGAGAGATTACAGGACATGGGAAAACTTGAAGGCGGGAGAGGATTTTGTTTTCCCGCTCACACCCTAAATTTTGGTTTTCAAAATCGATCTGATTCACAAAATTGTTCTTTTGTCAGACTCGAAAGAAAGTCAGAAGGAAAATGGTCGTACTTATATTTGCCCTAACCTGCCATATCACAGAGAGGGTTTGCATCTTTTCTTCAAATAGAGCGAGATGATAACTGGTAAGATAAAACGACGCCGGTTATATTTTCTTATTTACCCCTGAATTTCGTTCAATATTTACATTGACGACCCCAATTAAATATTCCAAACAATCGGACGTAAATTGTGAAGTGAGAATTTTTTGGTGAACAATATCACAAAACACAGAGGAAACCGCGAGAGAAATGGTGAGATCGACTCCAAAGTTTTCAGATTCCTCCAATCAGCTTCATATTAGATTCAGAGAATTATAACCTGGTTGCTTTTCTATATAAACACTTTGAAAACCACCTCTTTGTAAACAATGTTGTATTTATAAACATCCACATTTACATAGTGTTTTTTACAAATCCAGCAACGGTCACAAACCACCAGAAGACATTTTTTTACATCAAAACTCCGCCATTGGAAAAATACAATCTTCTAAGAATTTGATCGACCATTATCACACATATGTAACATGGGAGAGTCTCTCTATATATAGACCAAACCAACCAAACAAAAAAACCCTGATGAATATCATATCACACACTGGAACTGATATATATACTCCATTGATTATGTTCAGAGAATAGTTATGTCCTGTGAAGCCAATCTTTCGGAAACATCTGCTAATGATTTGAGATTACATCTTATGAGTGCTTCAACGAAATAGCAAGTCTCATCCTTTGTGTTTCCTTCGGGAACATCAACTACAAACGATTCAATCACCATTGTTCCTGGTCTTCCCTCGATGATCTCTGGATGAACAGTCACAATCGAAGAGTAATTCTGCGGAATGATACCCAACAACAACAAGAAGAAAAAAAGAGAGGCATTTCAAATTCCTCGTTTCTAAACATCTATGAGATATATGAATTTGGTTTACCTTACGTCTGTGATCGCCGCCGATGATTTTGATACCGAGGATGTGTTCATCATCGTCGAGAAGCTCCAATCTCTCGGTACTCGTTGTCGCGGGAAGGCCAGATTTGACATTTACTTCTCTGAGACTGCCGATTTCAGGATCACCGATCACTGTGCATCTGCTCACGAATGGTTTGTATTTCTGCGGCTGGTCAAATCTCCGCACGAGTGACCAAACCTGTTCAAGTTTCAACCCGAATCATTAGTTGAAATTAAGCAAACGAGGAGAGATTTCGGAACCCTAACTCGGTGGTTCGGATCAAATCTCACAAATCAAAACATATATATCGGATGAAGACTCAGGAGTCGGTGAAATCAGTCAAATCGAGAGGCGTACCAGATGAACCGGAGCTTTGATGTGTTTGACAAGAGCAGAGGTAGACTGGTTTTCTCTGCAGTGATGTTGATGATGCGTCCGTACGTACTGCACCGTCTCCAGTCCACCGTACATCGCCGTCCCGCCTCCGACGCCGTTCATATTCTCTCTCTCTCACTCTCGGGGGAAATCTGTGAAGTGGATAAATAGAAGAAGAGAAAAACTAAGAAAAAAGAAGAAGAAGAAGAAGAAGAAGAAGAAGAAGGTGGATGATGATGCTTCGGTATGCAATTAAAAAAAAAAAACATTATTTTCCAATTCCCCCCAATAATCAATGATCTCACCGACATAATAACTTTTTTATTTATGTGCCTAAACTCTCTTTTCGTAGCTTCTTCTCCTTCACACATTTTAAACTTTTCAAACACACAAAAACAAAATAATTTTGCTTTTTTTGTTGTAACAAAACAACAAAAGATTAATCAACTGCTCTGTTCGACTTTTTGGGACCTTCCGAATAAAACAAACAAATGCTTAGAAAAATATATGAGGTAAGATCGTTTCAAACTTTATAGATATTTTGCTACGAAATTAAGTATTTTAGCAAACCTACAAGTTTTTTCTATTCAACTGAAACCAAAATCCACGGATGGATTATATGGTTTTTTTATCATTATTTTCTTATGCATTTTGTTAGTTATAATTAATCACTCGATCTCCTAAAAATAAAATAATAATCTAACCTCTATATATGTTGACCTGATTTTTTCAACTTGATAATTTAATCTTCTTAAAGTATATTTTGCTTATAACCAAAACATAAACCTAGTGTAATTCAGTAATTGCTTTCTAAGATGCATAACTATTAAATGTACATGATATCGTTGTCCATTTAAATGCTAATTAAAGAATATTAGGTGATCGGTCCGCACCGTGTGCGAGCTATAAAATATTTTTTAGGTTCAATATATAATTATATTGTATATTGAAGTTGATCTATTTGTATATAATTAACTATGCATTAATAATAACATTATACGAATATTTAATAATAAAAATAATGATAAATCAAATGAAAAATATTCTAGATTTCAATAGAAATTAAAGATAAAAAGTCATTAATCAAGATTTTAAAATACTTTCTTAGATAAAAAGTGTAAATATGATAACTAAATAAACTAAAAAATAATAATTTTTATGGTTGGCCTGCAGACATGTCCATGTATAATTTTTTTATAGACATAAATAGTTATAATATTAAAGTATTGATTAATTTTCTTATATATTATGTAAACGTTATATTTTTATACATATACAGTTTTAGTGTTTAACAACAATCACACAAACGTTTCATATCGTTTTATGTTTTTGAAACTGATTTATTTTAAAACTTTTTATATTTTATACCGTTTACATTAACATTTAATTGCAAATGTAAAAGTTTTATTAAATAATAATTAAATTCTTATAATATGTCTTAAATATTATCTATACAGTTCTTTTTTTTTTCTTTACACAATATAATTTTGGCAATATATATATTTTTCTTTGACGAATTGCTAATTAAACCAAAATGGGTTTTACAATTTTTACTTATCATAAGAGCGGGTAGATAGTTGGTCCGCACGCTCGTGTGCACCAACCACCTCACCGCTCTTAGGACATATAGAGATCTAAATAATATATATGAATTGTTTAATAACTAAATTTAAAATTGGACTGTAATCGAGGTTAACAAAATGCACGCACAACAAGTTCGCATACGACTTTGATTTTTGCATATTTAATATTTATATACACACACATATTTGTAAAAAAATCAAAGTATAAATTTATTAATTTTGTGTTATAATCTAGTGTATTCATGTTTTAATTTTATAATTTATTTAATTTTAACTCAACCAATCAAAACATTTCGTTTATTTTAGGAAATTTGACATGTCACATTTACATGTCATCAAAAAAATACACTAACTTTGATTCTAGAGTTGACAAGTAAGTTTTTTTTATTAAAATGGATTCTCAATTAATAGGTTGGAGGATTTGTGAAAAAATCAAAATATGCCTTTTATGTGTTAAAAAAATAACAAAGTGTATGTTTTACAATATATATTTTTATAATATATGGTTGAATTTTAAAACTAAATAAATATGTATATTTATGCATGTAAGTATGAGTTAAAAATATGTGAATTGTAATATTTAGGTGGTGGTTAATTTTTCTGATATTTTCTGCAAACTTTATGTTTTTACACGATGCAGTTTTTGGTATTTAAAAACAATCACGAAAACCGTTTCTATCATTTTTTTATTTAATAAAAATTTTATATTTTTCAGCATTTTATGATATATGGTTTCAAACTAAAATTTATATTAAATATTAACAAAAATTACAAAGAATTTTTAAAAAATTGAAAATATAATATTTGACTTTATCATGAAAATTAATATAGCACATTGGATAATCTATTAGTGATTTTCCTTTTTAATAAAAATTATAATCAATATTTGTTATAAAATTTGTGAAATCATATTTTATAAAATTCTCCGTCCGCTCATCTCTTTGAACAATATTGAGGAATTGGTTTGATGAAGAAAATAAATTTATTATGGTTGGCATGCATGCATGTGTTCAATATAAAATTTGAGCTGCACATGCGTTTAATATAAAATTTGTTTCTTAAGACTTTTAAATGGCTCCGTAAAACAAAGCACGAGAATGTTACATGAAAACAAAACTGTAGAGAATTATTTTTATTTTTACTTCTACTTCTTATTCATATTTGTTTTATCTTATTATATTTTTTTTTTCATCTAATTACATTTCATTTTATTTCTGATCTCAAATTCTCGATCTACAATGAGACTATATATGAGTATGATATAAACTTTTTATTTATTTAAAAAAGAATAAAAGATAAAAATCAAAATTTCTATGTAAAAATTAATTGTATTTTTTTGTTTTGAATGTTTGAATTCTGAATCCTATTTTTGTATTGGTTGAACTGTTTTGGAATTGACAAAAAAACATGTTTTATTTTGAGAGAATAGAGAATTAATTGATTTCTTAATCTGTGTGCAAATCTCTAAAATATCATATAATAAAAAACGGAGGGAGTATTATTTTTATATAAAAATATAATATATATTGGTTGTAAAAAAATTTAGTCATATTATGAGTATATGTACAAAAAAAATTGAAATTAAAGTAATTATATTTTCTGTTAATTTAAATTTATTAATTTTGTGTTATAATCTAGTGTATTCATGTTTTAATTTTATAATTTATTTAATTTTAACTCAACCAATCAAAACATTTCGTTTATTTTAGGAAATTTAACATGTCACATTTACATGTCATCAAAAAAATACACTAACTTTGATTCTAGAGTTGACAAGTAAGATTTTTTCATTAAAATGGATTCTCAATTAATAGGTAGGAGGATGTTGAGATGATGGGTTTGTAAATTGTTTGGTGTGCTAGTTAGAGAATATGCTGAGTTATATTCTAGTTGTTCTTCTCTTCACATATATCGGGTCCCATATGTCTTGTACAATAAATATAGTTCTTGTTGTTTACCTTATATTTGGTTGTTAAGAAGACATTAGTTGTATATTTTTCTCCTAAAACATGTTATTGTTTTTTTTTGTTTGTTAAAAGATATTCTTCCTAACACATGATATTGTTACACCATATATTTTAGGAAAAACAAAAAAACTACTACTTGTAAATGTATATGACAAAAAGTTCAGTAACTTTTTACACAAATTCAAGCACCACAGGACGTGGCCTATTTCGTCGTCTCTTGAGAGGGCTCTTTTTTCTTTTTATCAACATGCATTCTTTTGTTAATTTTTTCTAAACATGTATCTGTTTAAACAAAGAAAAGGCATTACTTTGTTATGAAGTATTTTAACATACAGAATAGAGAAAGGGCCTTGTCAGAAAATATAGAAAATAAAATTATTAAACAAATTTACAAACCTACATACTAAGAAATCAAGAAGTCAACAGCTCTAATGTTGTTGTTAAAAGTCAACAACGCTAATTACGCTTTCAAACCAGTAAAACCAGTAATTTATGCATAACTATTGTAATTAGCGAGTTCGACTTTGTTTTCTCAAAAGACCCATCTTTTTACCCTTCTTTTTTCAAAAACATAACCAACCACGTCTTGGATAACTCTAGTTAAATGATTGCCTTATCTTCTAACATCTGAATTATGTTTTAAAGTTTCAAACATAACAATCTTTCGATCTTGTAACCACCCAACACAGACGGCTATAATTAAGTTTATAACTGGAGGTTTGTTCGATTTGAATATTATTCATGCTTACAAATTTTTTTACCTCCAATTGACATCAAAATAAAATGCGAAAATGGTATTTGGTTTACATATATATATCATTTCTTATCTGTCTGTTTTAAAATTTTTAATGCTAAGTGATAATATAGTACTTAAAAGAGCGGTGGTTGATGATAATTACGGTAACCTTATCTGATAGGATAGGAGCAGCTTTGGCATTAGGCATGCAAATTTACGCAAAAAGATGTCTTTAACGGGGCCACAAAGATAAAACGACGAGTCTTTTTACTAACAGCGACATTACAACTAACCATGGTCAAATTATAAGAAAATTGTTTACGTGTCCTCTTCTTATTGGTTTATTGTCTGACTATTTTCATGTTACACTTATTGTGGCGTATCTCGTGAAATTGACACGTTGTAAATCTACTACTTTTTGCGTACTTGGATAACTTTTTTGTCTGGCCAATCGAATCTGTGCGAATTAAAAGAAGAGGCGCACAAATATTGTTGGGAAAAATATTCAAAAAGATTTTTTTGACTACGATTTTTTTGTTTCAAATTAGTTTAAAAACTCATCTATTAAGGAGGACACACACACGAAACACGAAAGAAACTCAGTTACCGATAGAAGGGCCAAACAAGGCCCAATCTGTAAAGACCATCACAATAACTACAAACAAAAAGCTTTCCTCAAGCAAGAATAGTTTTTGGTTTTGGCACTTCACAATCCTTCAGCTTTACTCCGTTCTTCAGCCATTCTCTTCTTGATCTCATGTGCTGCATTGAAAATCCCCATAGTTGGTTGGTTACACACAAAGCACTTCTTGTTCTTCGTGTGATGCTGCATCATTACATAAACAAAACTCTTAGTTTCACAAACCAAAAAACAGAATCATAATTGTGACTTAATTAAATTCACCATCATTACCTTTAAAGCACAATGCTCACAGAAGTAATGCTTGCATTTGGTGACAACTGGATCGACGAAAGGCTCTCTGCATATGAAGCAAGCAAAGGGCAATGCATCTTCGTCTTCGTCGCTGCTGTTGTCAGCGTCGTCATCTTCATCCTCAACTCCCATAGCTTTATTTCTCTTCCTCACTTTCTCTGCTTCGTCCCACTCTTTCTCTATCTGCCATCCCGGTTTGTAATCCCCACGGTCATGCAAGAACTTACAAGAATCTCCATATCCACAGTATCCGGTTTCTTTGTAATCCTTGCAAATATCTGGCTGGTAATCGAATCTAGCAGATACTCTGATATGAGCAGAAGCTCTTAATGGCCCGTGTGAACCTCCAGCTTTCTCGCTCGAGATTGTTTGCTCTCTTCTAAAACCAGCTTTGTGATCTGTATATCCATGAATTCCGGTATACAGCTTCTCATCTGAAGCCTTTTTTTTATTCCCTTTCAATGCTTCGTCTGCTCGTTTAAGAACCCTCTCCCGGATAGCTCGTGCATCTTGATTGAAGTCGGTTTCGGTCTCTAGAGTTGCCGTCGCTCTACTGTCGTTTTGAACCTGGATCTCCTTGGATGAATCGTAGTGAAAGACGGGTTTCTCGGGAGCTTCACTCGTCGTCGTAGCAGAGCTCTTGGATGGTCCAGAGGAGAAAAACAACTTGCTATCCGGTTTGGCAATTTTCTTTAGGTTGTGTAATATAGAGCTTTCGCTTTTCGAGTCTCCGTCTTCTTNAACGGAAAGCTTGGGTATTATTACGGAGATGCTGACGTGGCTGTGATCCTCGGAGAGAAAGACTTTGAGACCAATCTAGGGTCAACGAAAGTCAAAGGCTTTATTGAGAAGCCAGGGAATCGGACGGCTGTGATCATCCCAACGAGGGTGAGGAAACGACAGGTGGATGATCCGACGGCGAACAGGCTACGGGCAGAGCTGAAGAGTAAGAAGATGTTGGTGAAGGTGACAGCTAAGACGAAGGTTGGGTTGGCCGTGGGCAGTCGCAGGATTGTTACTGTGGGAGTTAGTCTCAGATGCGGAGGCGTTAGATTACAAACGCTGGATTCGCAAATGGCCAAATGCACCATCAAAATGCTGAAATGGTACGGTACTAATATATCGAATCATAAAAATTTATAAATCATAACGGTAGCAAAATATTGATTTATCCATTTGATTGGATAATTGTAGGATCAAATTGCGGTCATGAGGAACGGCGCTGTTTGAGTGATGCCTCAAAAGGTTGAAAGACGCGTGAAAAATCATACAGCTCTCTCTCTAGTCAATACACACGAGGGCTTAATTTGTATCAAGTTTTTTTTTGTTTTATTTAACTTGTCAAATATTTTCTTCAGCTACATTTCTAATTTTAATCCAGATTCATTATAAAGATATCTGTTACACTATGCACACATACATACGATCGTTGTTAGCGGTTTGTTTTATGTTTTTGGCATTTACATTACCAAATTGTTTTTTCTTTTGTTTGGTTAAAGTTCCAAATTGTTATTCAGTGTGTGATTTGTCTCGATGAAGAGAAAGCTGTTATGCGCGTTTGTTAAAAAACTGATTTAAGTAAATCAAACAAATTATAATTGCCAAAAATACCTCCTTAACTAACTTATTTTTCCGTAGGTGTCCGCACACCACTGGTTTTTTTTTTTTTCCTTTCCTAATCAACCAACTAGTAGAGAGAACTTTTTAGAAAACGAATTCTCTTGTTATACGGTTTGTGTCTAAAATTTTGAGAGGAATTTGTATGAGTATTCAAATGTAAGGCCCTGAAGGGATGCAAAATGGAGCAATTTCGAGAGATAGGAGAGGTATTAGGAAGCATAAGAGCGTTAATGGTGTTCAAGGACAACATTCAAATCAACCAGCGTCAATGCACTCTATTACTCGACCTCTACACCGCGACACACGACTCGCTTTCCGAATCTATGCGATCGAATCTACGCTTCGGAGAGAAGAACAGTAAATGGAAGATTCTAGAACAACCCTTGAGGGAGCTTCTATGGGTGGTACGAGAAGGGGAGGCTTATCTCAGAATGTCTTTAGAGCATAAACTTGGGTTTTGGGCTAAAGCTATTGTGTTACAACACAGTAGAGATTGCACAGAGCTTCACATCCATAACTTGCTCTCTTGTGTACCGGCCATCATCGAGGCCATTGAGATGGCGAGTGAGGTCTCAGGGTGGGATGAAGAAGAGATGAACAAGAAGAGACTGGTGCATTCTAACAAGTATATGAAGCAATGGAACGACTCTCAGATGTTTACCTGGAAGTTCGGGAGAGAGTATTTGGTGACCGCGGATTTCTGCAGCCGGTATGAGAGTGCTTGGAGAGAGGACAGATGGATTCTATTGAAGGAGCTTCAGGAGAAAAGGCGTCCCGGTTCAAGCAAACACGATAGGAAGATGGCTGATTTCCTTTTGAAGAATTCTGGAGATGGCAAGGAGAGTCCAAGGCTATTCCCGTCTTCTATTCTGGTGAGCACGAAAGATTACCAAGTGAAGAAGAGATTAGGGAATGGGAGTCAGTACAAGGAGATTACCTGGTTAGGCGAGAGCTTCGTGCTTAGGCATTTCTTTGGGGATATCGATGCTTTGCTCCCTCAAGTTGCTCCACTGCTCTCCCTTTCACACCCAAACATCGTATATTACCTCTGCGGATTCGCGGATAAGGAGAAGGAGTGTTTCTTGGTCATGGAACTGATGAGTAAAACCCTCGGGACGCACATCAAAGAGGCATGTGGTCCGAGGAAGAAGAACACTCTCTCCCTCCCGGTCGCTGTTGATCTCATGCTTCAGATAGCTCGGGGTATGGAATATCTCCACTCCGAGAGAATACACCACGGAGAGTTGAATCCATCTAACATTCTTGTCAAACCAAGAAGAAACAACCAATCCGGAGATGGGTATCTGCACGGGAAGATCTTTGGGTTCGGGTTGAATTCTGTCAAGGGCTTCTCCTGTAAAAGTGCTTCTCCGACGGGTCAGAACGAGAATTTTCCGTTCATATGGTATTCCCCGGAAGTGCTAGACGAGCAAGAACAGAGCGGGACAGCGGGAAGCCTCAAGTATACTGACAAATCTGATGTGTATAGCTTTGGGATGGTTTGCTTTGAGCTTCTAACAGGTAAAGTACCGTTTGAGGATAGCCACCTGCAAGGAGATAAGATGAGTAGAAACATTAGAGCAGGGGAGAGACCGCTTTTCCCATTTCATTCACCTAAATTCATAACAAACCTGACAAAAAGATGCTGGCATGCTGACCCAAGCCAGCGTCCAGCTTTCTCGTCGATAAGCAGAATCCTCCGATACATCAAACGGTTTCTCGCTTTGAACCCGGGATGTCACGGTAGTAGCCAACAGGACCCGCCCGTTGCTCCTCCTGTGGATTACTGTGAGATCGAGACCAAGCTGTTGCAGAAGCTTTCATGGGAAACCACAGAGTTGCATCAAGTTTCAGAGGTTCCTTTTCAAATGTTTGCATATAGGGTTGTGGAACGGGCAAAGAGTTGCAAGAGAAACAATCTCCGAGACACATCGGAATCGGGTAGTGAATGGGCTTCGTGTAGCGAGGATGAGGGCGGGGCTGGATCAGATGAGCAGGTGTCATCTGAGAAGGAAAGGAGGCTTTCGTGCTCAAAGAAGCCTGTTTCAAAACTTGTGAAAAGAGCTTCTGGCCTGAAACCAATCCAAAAACCAGGTGTGGTTACCAACAGTCAATACATATTTGAACTTTGTTGCTTATACTAAGGCATTTTGTTTCTACTTTGCCTTTTGATTTTTGTGTTCAGGAACTCCCAGAGGACGATCACGGCATCCCCCACTGAGCCCTTGTGGGCAAAGCATGAGAACCAACTCTGAGAGTCAACTGATATTGATGAGCCCAAAGATACGGAGATCGAGCTCTGGCCATGTCTCTGACTCTGAGCTTTCCTAGTCTGCAGAAAGAAAGATATTCATATACACTACAATAGCAAGTTCAACATCCTTGTATACGTCAAACGAATACTAACACCTGTTGTGACACACAACACTCCAGTAAACATAAGTGCTCCAAAACAACAATCCTTTTATCCCAAGTTCCTACAGATAGGCTCATACAGTATAACCTTGGGGAAAGTCAACAAAGCAGAAACAGTGCCAGAACAAAACAAAAAAAGAAGTTTTAAGAATTTGGGGGCTATCTTTGTCTTCCACGATGCAGAAGAGGATGAATTACGCCTAATTTACTTATCTTTAAGCTCCTACTGATGACTTATTCAAGCTTCAGTCTGATATTCTAAATTCAACTCCTTAAACTGCAATGGATGGAACAACCTGGAACGCAAATCAGGGATGTTCGAAAGGTATATCTATGATCTATCAAACATAATCTATTCACACTAATCAAATACGGGTTTGGATCTCACAACCTCAAAAAGAAGGAACAATTATCGCTCTGCCTAAAATTGCCCTTAACAAATAAGGAACAACGAGTGACAATGGAATTATAAAAATAACTGTATCAGTCTGTTCAATGAATCAAGAGATCTTTCGTTTTTTTCTTCCCGATTTCCACCAGAAGATAACAAAAATACAAAACGAGTGAAGAGTGAAGACTCACACTCCACCAGCAACAATGACTCCGTCGGCGATTAGAGCCATCGACAAACAATAGCAAGATCAAACTCTTTCATGTCAATGGTTGTGAGATTACCAGAAAGCCCCCAAATATTTTTTCGTTTCGTGTCGTTTTTGTAAGAAATATTTTTCCATTTTACTTTTACTGTTGTACTGCCATAATATACTTCCAACATTCTTTTTTTAGTAATACAGATATTCTGTTCTCGATTTATAAAAACTAGTTTTCTTCATTGATTCTTAATCTGAATTGCCTGCGATTTCCTACATTTTTCATTTCGAATTGTGATACTACTACTTTTGTTCCAAGAACTTCCTGCAGTTTTTTTTTTTTTTTTTAACTTTAACTTCCTGCAGTTTAGAAGAATGATTTATTCTTTTAGGGTTCGTTCGTTAATTTATGCACTTAACAGGATCAGCCAGAAATGATTATAATGATTATAGGGCACAACATACTTAATTAGATGTACACGAAACTAATGGTCAACGTTGGATACAAACTTTGGTCTTCTTCTTTTGGTAAAGGGTTAAAAAATATATAACTATTAAAATCTGCTCAACTACGTTTTATGAATTTAATATCAACAAATCTCTCCGATGCTTGTAAGCAAGTGGAGTATAATACTAAATGTTTTTGACAAAATACTTTACAGCTATAACATTTGTCATTGTCGCCTTAGACACATAATTCCAACAACCTTTTTTAATTTGTGCAAATATTCAACAAGTAAAACACATTTCTAAACTTTTAAGAGGCCTTGGAGTTTTGTTAGACTATTGTAATTATTTGAATTCAATAAACAAAGCTGTGAGCTTTTGGAATCAGAATACAATATACAAGTTATGAGCACGTCTTGGAACATGGCACACCATCTACTTTTGACAATATATAATATAATTGATACATTTATAAATAACTTACTCATCATAATAAACTAAATCCCCCAACGCCATGAATAATGTGTAGCTGACTGCATAGTTCAATTATTGTTGGTTTGGACAAGAGACCATATCAGGAACTAATTTGGTATTAAAAATTGATGATATTTGGAATGTATTGGGTTTGTGATATAATGTCGCCGCCATATCATAATTTTTGGACTAGTGTCGCTACCATATCATAATCCAAATTTAAATTCGATAGTATGTGTGTATAAGTTCAGTTATAGATTATTGACAACAAATATCCCTTATTCAATGCAATTAAGTCAGTCCCATCATACAGAATAAACTAAAAATTAAAAACCGTAAAAATCAAACATAATTTAATTGTTTTTTAGAATAATCTGTTTATAAGTTAGCAACAAAAAAAAAAAAAAAATCTGTTTATCTACGCGCACTAGATTTTGCATAAGACTTCATATATTATTAGGCCGTCACGTTATCTGTTGGTCAACTTGACCAGGTAAAGACTCATACTGTAGTTTCAATGTGTTCTTGTCCTAAAATCTTAAATCTTAAAAGGTCAAATCCTAAATTTCAAGTTTTGTTCGCAGTTTATCGTTATAGCTCTCCCTCCGAGATATTGGAAACTCCCATTCCATTGTCGTTCTTTTCTTTCCCAATTGATTTCCCGGAAAAAAGCGAAGCAAAGTCTTTCGATTATTTAAATTCCTCTGAAACTTTCAAATTCTTTTCTTTCTTAAAAAAATGGCTGCGTCAAAGAGATTGAAAGCCTGTTAATTGATTCTCACTGGAGAAGAGAAATTGCCAAAAAATTCCAATCTCCACTTCATCTAATCCAGGCGCCGGAAACGCTCTTCTTCGAGGTGCGTTTGATTTTGTTTTTTCACTTTTTTTTTTTTTGGTGTGTTTTATTTCCCGTTTAGATGCTTAGAAATCATGGAATCTGCGAGAAAGTTTCTTCCCAGAAACTCTAGAAATGGTCTTTTGGAAAGTTAAAAAAGAACCATGAATTGCTCTGCAATGCTTACATATTATAAGATGGTTCGATTGGAGAGATATGTTGAGAAATTCGAACTTGAAGGATTATTATTTTCAGTTGCAGTAAAACAAGCGAAACCCTAGAAGCTAGTCTTCGCCGGAGAAACAAATTCCGATGAGGACAAGCGGTGACGTCTACGGAGCAGATGCTGCTTCCTCGAGAAGTGACGAAGAAAGAGGGTTTAAGGAGGAGGGCAGTGATTCCGCGAGCCCGATGAGAAACCGCCAAGTCGATTCAAATTCACGGCCTGTGTCTCAGAGATCCGTGAAGAGCTCGAGAAAAGAGGAAGATACTCGAAACCCTAACTACGATTCAGATTCTTCTTCTAAAAAGGCGGCCAGAAACAACCCGATTCAGTACACAGACCAACAGCAAGCCGAGCTTCTGAGAAAGCTTGATTCCATAAAAGGTCATCTTCTCCGTGGTGGTACTAGTAATGATAAACCAAAAGACTCAGATCAGCCACCAATGGGTTTCCATGGCCATGGACCTTCTTATTACCCCAATCCATTTCCTTTTGGAATGTATCCTTCCACGAATCATGTTCCAGCTTATAGAGACCCTTATGGATTACCAATGCATATGACACCTCAAAATTGGTATCCAGGTCATTACCCAAACCAGATGCTTCCTCGTCCTCCGTATCCTCAGGGACAGTATGTAGATATCGGTCCTGATATTCTTGACCCGCAGTTACAAGGGGAACCTAGATTCTTCCCGGGTACACCGAGTAGGTACGGTGATGTCCCTTACAGCCCGGTTTCGCATCATGGCGAGAGAACCGAACCGTTTAGTCCACATGGTGGTGGCAATCACACGAGGTGGCCTAGTGAGATTAATTCTGAAATGGGCGGTGCTGCTTTCGCTCGTGGCTATGTTCAGAAGGCTGTGTCGGATACTGATTCCCGTCGCTGCCATCCTCTAGCAGGCGGTGCGCCTTTTATAGCTTGTCACAATTGCTTTGAGCTTCTCTTTCTGCCTAGGAAGAAGCTTCTTGCTCAGGAAATGCAACAAAAGCTGCAATTGCAATGTGGTGCTTGTTCTGAGGCCATCAGTTTCACAATTCTTGATAAGAAGCTTGTCTTCTCTTCTTCTGCTCTTGCGGAGACTAACCGGGTTTCCGTAAAGGCTGAAGCTAGAAATGCTACAAGCGCAGTGGTAGAAGATGATTGTCCGGTTAAGGATGAGGAACCAAGAATACACCGGGATACCAAAACTGTCCGGGCTGTATCGCCTAGTGAACACTCAGATGATGAAGAAAGATCAAGCATTTCTAGCGAACCGCAAAAAGAGGCGGTCAAGTCTGTTCGCCGCAGAGTCAAAGGCACGAAAGTTCCTCCTCCTCCTGAGAATTCCAACCTCCTTGAGCTCTTTGAGTATTCTAATGTAAACCGAGCGGCAATCACTTACGGAATGGCGCGGTTAGGGTACTATAAACAAGAATCCTACACGAAACAAGACTCGCTGAAACCAGAATCAGTAGCTACTGAGACAGATGTTTCTTATAATGGGTACTATAATAACACTGAGGTGTCTGAAGAGTCAAGGATCTCAAAAACCAGTAAAGAAGAGAGCAGACCGAGAAACAGAAAGGAGGGTAGTGACTACGGTTTCTCAGATGTCACAAATAAACTCATCTCTAACGACCAAAACAACGGGCTGTTAGAGGTTTGGGTGAATGGGCATCTAATACCAGAAGACCTGGTCATCAGCGCCGAGAAACAAGCTGGACCAGTTCAAGCTGGCAACTACTGGTATTGGTTACAATTTCGTTTTTTCTTCCGACAACAAATTTGATCAGCCGTGAAAGAAATGATCTTTGTATTCTGATTCTGATTAGGTATGACTACCGTGCTGGATTCTGGGGAGTGATGGGAAACCCGTGTCTCGGTATAATACCAGTAAGAACTTTCACAATTCTTCTACTTTGCTTTCAATTCCGGTTTGTATTGGACTGATCTTGATGAAGAAATGGGAAACAATTCTCGGTTGATGCAGCCATTTATCGAAGAGTTTAGTCGTCCAATGCCAGATAACTGCGGTGCAGGAAACACAAGCGTGTTTGTGAACGGAAGAGAGCTTCACGAGAGAGATCTCGAGTTGCTTTCATGTAGAGGTCTTCCTCGAGGCAAGAACCGTTCTTATATCGTTGATATTTCAGGAAGAGTTCTTGATGGAGACTCTGGTGAAGAACTTAAGAGCCTTGGCAAATTAGCTCCAACGTAAGCATAAAACAAGTCTTTGTAATGAAGTTTCATATCATTCTTTAGTTGATTCTGAGATTTTGTAAATCATTATCATTTTTTGAAAAATGTTGAAATTTGATTCAGGATTGAGAAGGTTAAGCATGGATTTGGCATGAGAGTTCCAAGATCCCTAGCTTCGTGAAGCTTGATTCAGCCTCTGGTTTCAATCTTCGTTATTTAACTAATATGTAAATTGTGCTTTTATATAACACATTATCGGTTATATTCTGACCCAATTTCCTTTTTTTGTTTAATAGTGTTCTTGTTCCATTCTATTCTCTTTTTTTTCTTGTTTTTGAAGCAAGCCAAACCGGTTTGTGATTTTCGGTGTGGTTTTCTTGTGATCTGGTGTATGTAAATTGATCATTTTTTTTTTATTGTGGATAATCTTTTTGGGAATGAAATACAATATTTGTTTGTTTTGGATAATCAGTTTTTATTGTGGATCAAAGAAGTAAAGTAAATCATTAACTCTGTCCCTTTTTATAATCATCACTATTTAATACTCTATATTTATAGATCTGTCTGTACAGGCTGTACCTGTCCGTTAAATCGTTTTCAAGAAAGAACACACAGTGGAAGCTATTACGGTAGATTGCTGACACGTGTTCAAATTTGTGAGATTGGTCCACGAGGTAAAATATTTAACCCCATGGGTCCAACATCTACGTCAGGCAAAGACTGAGAATTTATTTAGAATGGGCCTCACAATAAACCCCACCCCATGCATATTTTTTTATTTTAAATATTTTTTAATAAATTCGATGTATTTCTTAAGATTATTTTAAACAAGCAGAAAATTCAGTACAAACACATTTTTAATGGAGAAAATTTTGCCTACAAAATGCCATGAATATAACCATCTATAAGACTATAACGTTAAATTGCTTTATTAGCACGGATATTAGAAGACCCAATTCTTTGTTTTGTTGGCTGATTTGAATTTTGATGTACAATAATTATAGCGAGTTTTAAGTTGGAATTTACAACTTACAACCATCAGATCTAAGGCGTCGTGTCTTAATCTTCTTAAGTAATACGGGCCAATAATAATAAGTAAATACAGTCGGACCATTGGCAAATGACATTTATTCTCATATCGACAAATGTTTGTGTTAGTTTTAACGATAAAAAATGAATGAGGATAAAATGCAGACTGAATCACACAATATTCATAATAATAGTTGATAAATTACTCGATACATTTAGTTTCAGACTTACTAATACGCTATGCCATGTTCTATGCATTTTTCAATAACTGGAGAGCATTTTTCAATTACTATCATGTCTCCTCCGTATATCAGTGGCTTAATCATATGCGTAAAGAGACAAAGTATCTGTTTTTCTTTACAATTATTATATTTGCATCTTTAAGAACAATTAAGGACGCCTAATCATAAGATTTTTATTTCTGATTCTCTATACAAATCTGTAAATCTCACTTAAGCCACGACCGACATAACAAAAAAGAAAATTAAAGCAAACACGTACTCGTTTTTTTTTTGTTTTTGTTTTGTTAAACGAGTAATTTAGCTTTCGAGAATAATACTAAATAAGTACTAATGACTTTGAAAAAACAAAATAGTAAAGACACTCTGTCATTTAGCAGGAGGAAGATCCTCGCTTTCAACGACAACCAAAAACCTCCAAGAAAGCTAATAGAAACAATTCGATAGCCTCCAAAACCTCACTGATCTATTCCTTTCTCTGTCTCTAATTCCCATGGATACATTGAGATTACTGTCTAAGAGCATGAAGATCGAAGGAAACCCATTTGGTACCTCTCACCAACGCAACCAAATTTTCCTCAAATTCGTCGCTTTCTTCCTTCTCATCGGTCTCGCTTACCGTCTCATCATCACCGATTCCACCGTCTCTCCGGTTCCCGACTTGCGATCCTCGCCTGAATCTTCCCCGGCGGATCCTTCCGTTCTCACTGCCGTCGCCGAAGCTCCAACCTCCGTTGCTTCCCCAGGAAACATCACCATTGCTTCACACAATGGTAAGAGATCTCTGTCAACTATCAGTAAAAATTAGTCCAAAATTCGAGGAATCAACAACGCAAAAAGAGTAAGATCCAAGCGACGTGAAGAAAATGGTTTTCTTTTATTCCTTTTCTCATCCAATCATATCAAAATCTTAAATTCCCCTAAAAAACTGATCATCTCTATCATTGAAGACCAAATTGTTTGGATTAAACCTGTGTGTGAACAAATTGTAGCTTCCACAAAGTGTGATATCTTCACCGGGAATTGGGTACCAGACCCATCAGGTCCGGTTTACACCAATGTCTCTTGCCGTCATATCCAAGAACACCAGAATTGCTTGAAGAACGGACGGCCAGATGCGAATTACCTTTTATGGAGATGGAAACCTCGCGATTGCGATCTCCCGAGGTTTGATCCCGAGCTGTTCCTCGACAAAATGAGGAACAAGTGGTGCGCTTTCATCGGCGATTCAATCTCTCGTAACCATGTCCAATCCCTCATCTGCATTCTCTCCCAGGTCAAAATTCATTTCCATCTCCGATTTGCTTCTGTGAGATCCAATTTTGGATTTGATCTCAAATTGGTTGATTTTGCAGGTAGAAGAGGTCGAGGAGATCTACCACGACAAGGAATACAGATCAAAGATATGGAGATTCCCTTCTCACAACTTCACACTCTCAGTCATCTGGTCTCCTTTCCTTTTGAAAGCTGAAACCTTTGAGAACACCGAAGGCGTTTCCTTCTCAGACATCCAGCTCCATCTCGACGAGCTCGACCACAAATGGACTGATCAGTACATCAATTTCGACTACGTTGTCATCTCCGGTGGAAAATGGTTCCTCAAAACATCCATCTTCCATGAGAACGACACCATAACCGGATGCCATTACTGCCAAGGGAAGAACAATCTCACCGACCTCGGCTACCAATACTCGTACCGAAAGGCCCTCCGCTTGGTTTTGAACTTCGTCGCTGAACCAAACCATAAAGCTCAGGTTCTGTTCAGAACAACGACACCTGATCATTTCGAGAATGGAGAGTGGAACAGTGGCGGTTTCTGTAACAGAACAATGCCGTTTAAAGAAAGCGAAGGAGAGATGAAGAGCGAGGATGAATCGATGCGTGATATCGAGCTCGAGGAGTTCCGTAAGACCCAAGAAGAAGGTTCCAGTTCTAACATTGGATTACTTGACACAACCTCAATGTCGCTTCTCCGACCAGATGGCCATCCCGGACCGTACCGGTATCCGAATCCTTTCGCTGGGATGAAGAACAAGGACCAGAATCGAAATCAGATTCAGATTCAGAATGATTGTCTTCACTGGTGCTTACCCGGCCCGATTGATTCATGGAATGATGTAATGGTGGAGGTAGTGCTCAACCGGGAAATGTACAGATGACGAGTGTTAAAAGACGATAATAGCCTCGACTTCACGTGTAAATTACACGGTGGAGGTTTTGCTTTTAAATACTCCATTCACATTATTGGGCCGCCTACCATATATGGGTCCAAAATCCAAATACATGTGGGAAAGAATCGTCGTGTCGTTTTACTTCCTCAACTGCCGCTATCTGTTGCCGTTTTTGGATCTTTTTGTCTACTATGAAGATCCGGAATCACATTAGTAACATTGCTAATTTGGGATCCAATTGAACAAAGAACATAACCAAATTAGTAAGTAATAGCTTTTATAGAATAACTCGGCTAATAATATCACTCAAACCGTGTAACTTTCCCGTTAACCGATTTTTAATCGACTGGGCCTAAATCTGAATACCGGGATAATTCAGGCTGCGTATAAGCTGCCAACTTTAAATCAGTGCATTCCACAAGTGTGGTCTTGCTATTTCACCCTCACACAGTCACATCTTCAAACAAAACAAATATTATTATTTAAATTTATAATTAAATTTAAAATTTAAACCATGGAAAATACAAATGTGATATGGAGTTCTCAACCATTTATAAAATAAAAAAAATCTTTTTTCACTCCCTCTCTCTTTTTTTATTTTTTTTTTTCCTTTTTTTTTATTCATGCTTTGATGAAAACTCTTCGATGGGATGCTCTAACCATTTCCCAACCCCCCTCTGCGAGAATTGAATGACTATATAGCAGCCTTCTATTATGCTATTTTCTGACAACAGTCTATACTAATATTATAACTATTATAAATCACATTTATCAACGTGGACTGTTTTCCATTACTAGCTATACGATAATTAATATTTTTCAAATAGATGATATCTTCAATCGTGCAAAAACTTTTACCGACCAAGCCATCCAATTATTCCACGCGAAATCATAACCACGATCATGTTCTATAAAGCCAGTGGCTTTTTGTAAAATAAAGAAGAAACTTTTTGTTTTTGTTTTTAAGTAGATTCTAGATTTCACACATTCCTGAATCTTGCATTAATGGCGGAAGCAAACACTCCACATATAGCAATCATACCGAGTCCCGGTGTTGGTCACCTAATCCCACTCGTCGAGTTTGCAAAGCGACTCGTTGACCACCACCGTTACACCGTCACATTCATCTTCCCCGGCGAATCTTCGTCGCCGTCTAGTGCCCAAAGATCCGTTCTCAACTCTCTCCCTTCCTCCATAGCCTCCGTATTCCTCCCTCCCGTAGATCTTTCCGACCTTCCCTCGACGGCGGGAATCGAAACTCGGATATCACTCACCGTGACTCGCTCGATCCCGGCGCTTCGTGAGCTTTTCGGCTCGCTATCGTCGGAGAAACGTCTCCCGGCGGTTCTCATCGTCGATCTATTTGGTACGGATGCGTTCGACGTGGCCGTTGAGTTCCACGTGTCGCCATACATTTTCTACACATCAAATGCCAACGTCTTGTCGTTTTTGCTTCACTTGCCGAAACTAGACGAAACGGTGTCGTGAGAGTTTAGGGACTTAACCGAACCGGTTAAGATTCCCGGTTGTGTCCCGATAACCGGTAAGGATTTCGCCGATCCGTGTCAAGACCGAAATGACGACGCATACAAATGGCTTCTCCACAACGCCAAGAGGTTCAAAGAAGCAAAAGGGATTCTACTGAATTCTTTCGTCGATTTGGAGCCAAACGCTATAAAGGCTTTACAAGAACCAGCTCCTGATAAAATACCGGTATACCCGATTGGACCGTTGGTTAGCACAAGTTCATCTTAAGCTAACCGGAACGATGAGTCCGAATGTTTAAAATGGCTGGACAACCAACCATTCGGATCGGTTCTATACGTATCATTTGGAAGCGGCGGCACACTCACGTTCGAGCAGCTCAGTGAGCTCGCTTCCGGTCTAGCGGAGAGCGGGAAACGGTTTATTTGGGTCATAAGAAGTCCGAGCGGGATAGCTAATTCCTCATTTTTCAACTCGCACAGCCAAACCGATCCATTGGCCTTCTTGCCACCTGGTTTCTTGGACCAAACCAAGGAAAAAGGCTTAGTGGTTCCGTCTTGGGCCCCACAGGTTCAAATCCTGGCCCATCCATCCACGGGTGGGTTCCTAACACATTGCGGATGGAACTCGACTCTTGAAAGCATCGTAAACGGTGTGCCGCTCATAGCGTGGCCTTTGTATGCAGAGCAAAAGACGAACGCATTGCTTCTTGTGGAGGATGTTGCATGGGGCGGCTCTAAGAGCGCGAACTGGTGAAGACGGGATCGTATCAAAGGAAGAAGTGGTGAAAGTTGTTAAGATGTTGATGGAAGGCGAAGAAGGGAAAGCGATAAGGAATAAAATGAAAGAGTTGAAAGAAGGAGCTGTTAGAGTCTTGAGACAAGATGGGTTCTCTACGAAGGCACTCACTGAAGTTTCTTTAAAGTGGAAAGCCCACCAACGTGATATCGAAACAAGACACGATCCATTATAAGCAGTATTGACTTTTTATATTATACTAGGCCAATATTTGTATCTTTTTTTTTTGTTTCAATTGTTTTGAGTACTCATTGTGCTACCTAAATGCTTAAGATCAAAATGCTTCAATTTACATATTGTGCTGCAAAGAGTCACAAACAAATGATAAACTGTTATCACAAAACAAATGATAAACCCTAATTACAATGGGAAAAAGCTGACATGAACGAGTTTCTTAGTGATACTTTTATTATGGTCTTAAAAGTTAATTAATATATGGAGAAAATAGAATATGTGGGGAACATGTAGGCGTTTTTTTAGCAAATGAAGAAAAAAAGACAAAATATTTTACCTTCCAATTATAAGATGTCACGTAAGCGGTCTCCTATTGTCTTCTGTGTCTGTGCAAAGACAAGGTTATCTACTATTCACTCTTTTTCATATTTATTAATTTAAAGATACCACGAATATGTGTGATAGAGGTGGTCTTAGGATCGTCTTTTGGTCTGATGAGGTCTTTAAGTTTGCGAATAAAATTTACAGAGGACAGGTCTTGTTTTGGTGTGAACATATATTTGTAGGGTTAACTCGGGAAAAAAATATAAACACATTTGTTGTTGGTAATTACTGCATTGTACAGTAAAGAGTCTAAAGACAACATATTTTACGAGTGATGTAAAAACATGTCGTTTGCTTTTGATGATAAAACAGAATTTTATATGTACTTGAAACAGAGACGCAAGAACAGAACTTGTTCTCAACTAATCAGGATAAACTTTCAGATGATGAGATCACATGACAAGATCACTCAGCTCTTATGAAAAGCTTTCTTAACATAAACCACAAGTGAGTAAAAAAAACACGCATATTACATTCTGTCCATACAAAAATATTTCCTTCATCCATCAAAATTTCCAAGATTTTCTTAGGATTGTAAAGATTGCTTGACTACACATAAAAATCAAGCTAATAGATTCACAACAGACGCATGAAATATAGACAGATTCATAACATGTATATACACTCTGTTCTTAGTCAAATGCATTTTATATTGTTTTCTCTCTTAGATGAATGAATCCAAAGCAAGATGCTTGGTTAGGTTAATATTTGTTATTTATTTATTTGTTATCTATGTTTTTTCCAAGTGTTTTTGACTCACGATTGTGCTACTTACATGCTTCGATATACGTATTATATTGCAAGGAGTCACAAACAAATAATAAACTGTTATTTTTATTTTTATTTTGTCTCAATAAATTGTTATTTAGCCTTGTCAAAATCAAGAATGATTTGTGTACGAATGCTACACATCAAAACAAGACTCAGAAAGTAATATATTTTCATCTGTTACTAGATTCGGTTACCTAGTTATTTAATTTGAAAATAAAATAACGATGATAGATGTACTTAGTAAATGAAGCTACATATGGAGACGTTTTATAGGGAAAATTAGCTAAAAAGAATGGTTTTCTCAAACCCAACAATCTTTCTTCATTATGCCTTATTAATAGTACAAATTAACGATGATAGATAGTAATAGTTTTTGAGAAATTCCTGATTAAACCTAAATTACAATGTTAAGTTGTTAACTACTACTCTTTTACATTTTTCAAGTAACTAATTAATTAATTTCTTTTTTACGGCGAGTGATTCATTATTGTTTTTGACGTGATTTTAGATTAAGATATAATTTTTTGTTGTTAAAGTATTAAGATATAACTTAGAAATACAAATATGAAATCCCGAGATACAACTTGAAACACACGAACAAAACTGCAGAATAACCAACGAATAGAGAGGATATATGTATATTTCGTAATTATAAAAAAAATGACAGAGAGTTCGGAATCAACAACGTAATTGAGATCTTCGATGATTCTTCATCACCCAAAACCTCTCTATCTCGTCTGCTGTTCTTCCCGGAATCCTCCCAGCTATTAAGTCCCACCTTCAGAACCAACAACAACCAAAAATAAAATCTTTAATTCCCTTGTTAAAATCACATATTTAAAGATTTACCCAACAAATTAATAAAAATGAATTGAGAAAGAATGAAAAACCTTTCACCGACAAGCTTATACATTCTGCAGATCAAATCCTCTTCTTCTTGGGTCATTGCTATTTCATCCCACTCAAGACTGCTCACTTCTGTTCCACGTCATCTCCACATTTTCACATTTATCCCCCAAAAAAAAAATTAAAGTAAAATATAATTTATACCTTCAGAAGAAGAGGCAACAATGGTGGCATTGGTCTTTGGATTCTTCGACTTACGCTGCTTATCCATCAGAATGACACCGTAATATACCAAAGATTTACGATCGTACCTTACGACACTTGTGAATCAATACGGTTTGGTACGGTTTATAGTAGAGCGGGATAGTGTGTGTGGAATTTTAAGAGAAGAAGAACACGAACCCTCGTCTCTATTTATAGTGTCATTTTTTAACGACCGGTTTGGTCGGTTTCCTCATTAAGGATTCATGTATTGTACTTTAATTTCCTTAAGTCGGATTTAACTAAATTATTATTACTAGTATATAAGAAAACAAAGAATCTTAAATATTATTCTTATTAATTAACTTTGCAGCTTATGGGTGGCAGTGCTATTATGTCAGTATGTATGTAATGTTTGAGGGATTTCGTTGTGAACCAATAAGAATCATATTATACATGTTTCATTACATCATTTACTCCGTCATGTGTTTTGTGTAATTGCTTTTAAACAATTGATACTACTACTTGCCTTGAGTTTGTCTTTTGTAAACAATAAATATATAAGCACGAAAATAAATGATTATTAACTATTTTACTAACTATAGGTTGTTACACACACATGAGGGTACAATTTTCTTTCTTTCCTACCTCTAATAATTTAAATAAAAAGGTTTGAGGTAGCGACTTAACCACGAAGAAAATGTTTTGTTGCATCTATGATTTTGCAGTAAATATGGTAAAAATATTTTTGGTAATTTCAGTCAATGAAAAAGACTGTTTTGATTTTTCGAATACTATGTGATACGTTGATAAACAATATAATTATCGATAAACATCATATACTGATATACGTTAACAATGGTTGATTATAAACTCTTGAAGACTCAACCATCTTTGGTAACTGAAAAAAAAGTACTACAGATTAATGAGAATCACTTAATATTGAAATTTATGAATTCCAGTCTATTACATTTCTGTTATCATTTGAATTAAATTCTCAATTTAATGAAAAAAATATTGTTAGAACTATCAAAAGGAGAGTTGAAAGTTTGTTAGGGTATGCTATAAAATTAATTTTAGCTGTGGATATTCCCATTATTCACATCACAATTTTATTCCATGCTTCTTTTTATTTGGTTCGATCGGTTTATTATTTATTTACTTCTAAAAAGGTTGCGCAACGTACTGAACAAACTATGCAGTTGCAACTGAAAACGACACGTCGAATTCTTATTTATTTAAGTTGGTGGTGGGACCTTGGCATGATTCATGACGCATCCAATTTTTATATACACAAACACAACTATAGAAGTAAAACAAAAAAAATGTTATTTTTTCCGGTCTCGATGATTTTATATTTTTTTGTTCGCTCTGCACTGAATTTTTACCAATGCACAGAGATCATAATGGATGAAAAAGAAATAGATAAACTGCATTAAAGGAAGCCAAAAAAAAAAAGAGGACGAATTTGGCAAAAAAATACATATACGTAAAGAGTTGACAATGAAATAAATATAACCAAATTCGAAACACAAGCTTTTAGTTACATATATTCTGTCTCTTATACACATCTAGATGTGTATAAGAGACAGACTCAAGACTGCTCACTTCTGTTCCACGTCATCTCCACATTTTCACATTTATCCCCCAAAAAAAAAATTAAAGTAAAATATAATTTATACCTTCAGAAGAAGAGGCAACAATGGTGGCATTGGTCTTTGGATTCTTCGACTTACGCTGCTTATCCATCAGAATGACACCGTAATATACCAAAGATTTACGATCGTACCTTACGACACTTGTGAATCAATACGGTTTGGTACGGTTTATAGTAGAGCGGGATAGTGTGTGTGGAATTTTAAGAGAAGAAGAACACGAACCCTCGTCTCTATTTATAGTGTCATTTTTTAACGACCGGTTTGGTCGGTTTCCTCATTAAGGATTCATGTATTGTACTTTAATTTCCTTAAGTCGGATTTAACTAAATTATTATTACTAGTATATAAGAAAACAAAGAATCTTAAATATTATTCTTATTAATTAACTTTGCAGCTTATGGGTGGCAGTGCTATTATGTCAGTATGTATGTAATGTTTGAGGGATTTCGTTGTGAACCAATAAGAATCATATTATACATGTTTCATTACATCATTTACTCCGTCATGTGTTTTGTGTAATTGCTTTTAAACAATTGATACTACTACTTGCCTTGAGTTTGTCTTTTGTAAACAATAAATATATAAGCACGAAAATAAATGATTATTAACTATTTTACTAACTATAGGTTGTTACACACACATGAGGGTACAATTTTCTTTCTTTCCTACCTCTAATAATTTAAATAAAAAGGTTTGAGGTAGCGACTTAACCACGAAGAAAATGTTTTGTTGCATCTATGATTTTGCAGTAAATATGGTAAAAATATTTTTGGTAATTTCAGTCAATGAAAAAGACTGTTTTGATTTTTCGAATACTATGTGATACGTTGATAAACAATATAATTATCGATAAACATCATATACTGATATACGTTAACAATGGTTGATTATAAACTCTTGAAGACTCAACCATCTTTGGTAACTGAAAAAAAAGTACTACAGATTAATGAGAATCACTTAATATTGAAATTTATGAATTCCAGTCTATTACATTTCTGTTATCATTTGAATTAAATTCTCAATTTAATGAAAAAAATATTGTTAGAACTATCAAAAGGAGAGTTGAAAGTTTGTTAGGGTATGCTATAAAATTAATTTTAGCTGTGGATATTCCCATTATTCACATCACAATTTTATTCCATGCTTCTTTTTATTTGGTTCGATCGGTTTATTATTTATTTACTTCTAAAAAGGTTGCGCAACGTACTGAACAAACTATGCAGTTGCAACTGAAAACGACACGTCGAATTCTTATTTATTTAAGTTGGTGGTGGGACCTTGGCATGATTCATGACGCATCCAATTTTTATATACACAAACACAACTATAGAAGTAAAACAAAAAAAATGTTATTTTTTCCGGTCTCGATGATTTTATATTTTTTTGTTCGCTCTGCACTGAATTTTTACCAATGCACAGAGATCATAATGGATGAAAAAGAAATAGATAAACTGCATTAAAGGAAGCCAAAAAAAAAAAGAGGACGAATTTGGCAAAAAAATACATATACGTAAAGAGTTGACAATGAAATAAATATAACCAAATTCGAAACACAAGCTTTTAGTTACATATATTATCAGACAGTAGCAAGTAGCAACATCGGACGGTGATGAATTACTTGTGTTTTATGACAACACTATGAAATCACAAATGTTTTATTCGAATAATCATTAAAAATCAGTATATGTATTATAAAATTTGAAGTGCGAAGGACAATCTCTTACTTTTTAAAATATGCCTTGAAAAGTTGAAATTGGGAATCCATTAGCAAGGCTGCCAGAGAGAGTATTTCCTATTAAGCCCTCTCTAAACACATGTTCTTTCAAATCTTTCCTCTTAATTTTCTTTTTCCTTCAGTCGCAGCCCTTTGTAAGACTAAGACTTCTTCGAGTTATATATTGGAAGTTTGGCACTTAAAAAAAAAAAACATTTTGTTCAAGTAATAATGGAAACTACCAATTCCAGGGAAAAAGCAAATAAGAAAAAAAAGTTATACAACCTAGATATTGAATAAAATCAAATTCGGGTTTCCAGTTATGTTTCAAAAGAAAGTTTTGGTCAGATCACGAAGTCGAAGAAAGGACAAGCATAACAACAATACATAACCAGTGAAATAATCTTAATACAACCTGCGACACATTTGCGGCTACCTAGTCGACCCTCACTTACAATGTAAGAGATGTGAAGAGTGGGTGAGTTTCTATCACCATGGTCTGCCTTTTCCTCCAAGCCGGCGTGCAAGCTCAAAATCTTTTCTCACTGATATGAACAGAAACAGAGATGGATGAACATATAAAAATATGATTTTTAAGCAAGTATTGGACTCCAAAAGAGAGATACAAGTATGAAAATGTCTTCTTTTGGAGTACTTACTTAGAGTAACACGTCTTGCATGGATAGCACAGAGCATTGAATCTGAGAACAACCCAACTAAGAAATCTTCTGCCGCCTGCCCAAAAGGATACTCGATTAGGTCCATTATCCATCATTATTTATACATTCATATCAAGAAAAAAAAGTTGAAGGATTGGTACCTCTTGAAGAGCCACAAGAGCTTCAGCTGTCCAACGAGTAATTTGCGGGGGAGCACAAGCATGGGTTATTCTTCTCACCTGGTCGAACAGTGTACATTAGTTTGTTAAGCATCATATGGGAATTAGAAGATCTTGGGATATAGTCATTCAACAGATGTAGCCAAACAGATGTAGTATTGTAGTTACAGAAATCGTATATGGTTCTATATCTATTTAGCCAATAACCTCAAAGACAAATTACACTACAAGCTCCTTAAATGGAGGGATGGGCAGCTAATGATTGCTCTGAATTGTAGTCAAAATGTTATATCAGTATGTTATCTGCAATAATGTTCAGACAGTATCCATGTTGAATAACAAGAAACAAGTACCAGGATTATGAATAACCAAGTTCATTGCATTTTTTGTGTGTGCATAATCTGGCGAAAAAACTAGCTTCTCTGTTGGTATATGTGTGCTGTGCAGCTAATTATGGCAGGAGAAAGAGAGAACTTACTTCTCTTATAAAACTAGCAGCTGGAATAAGAAGGCTTGTGTTCTTCTGGAAATGGCGAATCTCTCTCAGAGCAACAGTTCCAGGCTTGTATCGGTAAGGCTTCTTTTTTGAACCTAGAAGGACAACACATAGATTAGATCAAACGCGATAGATGTCCTGCATCCCGAGAGGATATCATAAGAGATTTTCCAAAAGATCAAAGAAAAAACTCACTTTGTGGCATAGCCGGTTTGGTTCTCTTAGCCCCTTTCTTCACAAACAAAATGAGAAGTAGATCAGCATAACGAAATCCAAGCTTAAGCAGTTCATAAGCAATGGTGAAATCTTACTTTTATGCCCGAAGCCGGTGAAGTTGTAGGAGTTCCTGTAATGTCACAAAGGAGGAAAGTTCATCACACTCAGCACAAGGGAGACGAAAATCGGGAAGAAACAAAAAAAAAATCAAAGTGTTTATAGATCTCACAAAAACGATAATGACCCAGAAAAACTCACTTCTTTGAGTATCATCTCCACCTTCGCTGCCCCTTCTCGTCGGAGTCTAACATTTCGATAGATGGGAAAATTCGTCAACAAACCAAAACAAGATAAGGAAAATTTTGCACAAAAAACTCGAAACCCTAAAACGGAAAAGATGCCGTACCGTACTCGGACCTGCCGCCGTCGAAGGTGAAGCAGTTGCATCTACAATTTCAGATGCGAAATCTAGGGTTAAACAGGGGAGAAACCAAACAAACAAAAACCCCTAAAAAAATCCCGGGTAAAATCAAAAGCAGATTATGATACCAGTTCGATTCCGATCTCGTGCCCTGGAAGCGAAATGCTTGGTTCTCGCCATTGATTACTGCCGGAGAAATTGTACCATGAGAGGAACCGTACAAAACAAAACGAAAGAGGAATCCGACTTGAAATGCGGTTAAGGAACTCACCTGATGAGAGATTACAGGACATGGGAAAACTTGAAGGCGGGAGAGGATTTTGTTTTCCCGCTCAGACCCTAAATTTTGATTTTCAAAATCGATCTGATTCACAAATTGTTCTTTTTGTCAGACTCGAAAGAAGTCAGAAGGAAATGGTCGTGGTACTTATATTTGCCCTAACCTGCCATATCACAGAGAGGGTTTTCATCTTTTCTTCAAATTAGCGAAATGATAACTGCTAAGATAAAACGACGCCGGTTATATTTTCTTATTTACCCCTTAATTTCGTTCAATATTTACATTGACGACCCCAAATAAAAATTCCAAACAAGTGGACGTAAATTGTGAAGTGAGAAGTTTTCAGATTCCTTGTTACATTTTCTGAGCATCCTCCAATCAGCTTCCTATTAGGTTCAGAGAATTATAACCTGATTGCTTTTCTATATAAACATTTTGAAAACCACCTCTTTTGTAAACAATATTGTATATAAACATCCACATTTACATAGTGTTTTTTTACAAAATCCAGCAACGGTCACAAACCACCAGAAGACATTTTTTTTACATCAAAACTCCACCATTGGAAAAATACATCTTCTAAGAATTTGATAGACCATTATCACACATATGTAACATGGGAGAGTCTCTCTATATATAGACCAGACCAACCAAAAAAAAAAACCAAAGAAACCCTGATGAATATTATATCACACAGTGGAACTGATATATACTCCATTGATTATGTTCAGAGAATAGTTATGTCCTGTGAAGCCAATCTTTCGGAAACATCTGCTAATGATCTGAGATTACATCTTATGAGTGCTTCAACGAAATAGCAAGTCTCGTCCTTTGTGTTTCCTTCAGGAACATCAACTACAAACGATTCAATCACCATTGTTCCTGGTCTTCCCTCGATTATCTCTGGATGAACAGTCACAATCGAAGAGTAATTCTGCGGAATGATACCCAACAACAACAAGAAAAAAAAGAGACATTTCAAATTCCTCGTTTCTAAACATCTGTGAGATATATGATTTTGGTTTACCTTGAGTCTGTGATCACCACCGATGATTTTGATACCGAGGATGTGTTCATCATCGTCGAGAAGCTCCAATCTCTCGGTACTTGTTGTCGCGGGAAGGCCAGATTTGACATTTACTTCTCTGAGACTCCCGATTTCAGGATCACCGATCACTGTGCATCTGCTCACGAATGGTTTGTATTTCTGCGGCTGGTCAAATCTCCGCACGAGTGACCAAACCTGTTGAAGTTTCAACCCAAATCATTTGTTGAAATTAAGCAAACGAGGAGAGATTTCGGAACCCTAACTCGGTGGTTCGGATCAAATCTCACAAATCAAAACAGAAAGTATATATATCGGATAAAGACTCAGAAGTCGGTGAAATCAGTCAAATCGAGAGGCGTACCAGATGAACCGGAGCTTTGATGTGTTTGACAAGAGCAGAGGTAGACTGGTTTTCTCTGCAGTGATGTTGATGATGCGTCCGTACGTACTGCACCGTCTCGAGTCCACCGTACATCGCCGTCCCGCCTCCGACGCCGTTCATATTCTCTCCCAGCAGAATCTCTCTCTCTCTCTCGGAGGGAATCTGTGAAGTGGATAAATAGAAGAAGAGAAAAACTAAGAAAAAAGAAGAAGAAGAAGGTGGATGATGATGCTTCGGTATGCAATTAAAAAAAAAACATTATTTTCCAATTTCCCCCAATAATCAATGATCTCACCGACATAATCACTTTTTTTATTATGTGCCTAAACTCTCTTTTCTTCTCCTTCACACATTTTAAACTTTTCAAACACACAAAAACAAAATAATTTTGCTTTTTTTGTTGTAACAAAACAACAAAAGATCAATCAACTGCTCTGTTCGACTTTTTGGAACCTTCCGAATAAAACAAACAAATGCTTAGAAAAATATATGAGGTAAGATCGTTTCAAACTTTATAGATATTTTGCTACGAAATTAAGTATTTTGGCAAACCTAAAAGTTTTTTCTATTCCAATGAAACCAAAATCCATGGATGGATTATATGGTTTTTTTATCGTTATTTTCTTATGCATTTTGTTAGTTATAATTAATCACTCAAATCTCCTAAAAATAATAATCTAATCTCTATGTTGACCTAATTTTTTCAACTTGATAATTTAATCTTGTTAAGGTATATTTTGCTCATACCCAACCATAAACCTAGTGTAATTCAGTAATTGCTTTGTAAGATGCATAACTATTAAATGTACATTATATCGTTGTCCATTTAAATGCTAATTAAAGAATATGTTGAGATGGAAGGGTTTGTAAATTGTTTGGCGTGCTAGTTGCAGAATATGCTGAGTTATATTATAGTTGGTCTTCTCTTCACATATATCGGGTCCCATATGTCTTGTACAATAAATATAGTTCTTGTTGTTTACCTTATTATATTTGGTTGTTAAGAAGACATTAGTTGTATATTTTTCTCCTAAAACATGTTATTGGTTTTTTTGTTTGTTAAAAGATATTCTTCCTAACACATGTTGTTACACCATATATTTTAGGAAAAAGAAAAAAAAACTACTACTTGTAAATGTATTTGACAAAGAGTTCCGTAACTTTTTACACAAATTCAAGCACCACAGGACGTGGCCTATTTCGTTGTCTCTTGAGAGGGCTCTTTTTTTTCTTTTTATCAACATGCATTCTTTTGTTAAATTTTTCTAAACATGTATTTTCTGTTTAAACAAAGAAAAGGCATTGCTTTGTAGTATTTTAACATACAGAATAGAGAAAGTGCCTTGTCAGAAAATATAGAAAATAAAATTATTAAACAAATTTACAAACCTGCATACTAAGAAATCAAGAAGTCAATAACGCTAATGTTGTTGCTAAAAGTCAACAACGCTAATTACGCTTTCAAACCAGTAATTTATGCATAACTATTGTAATTAGTGAGTTCCACTTTGTTTTCTCAAAAGACCCATCTTTTTACCCTTCTTTTTTTCAAAAACATAACCACGTCTTGGATAACCCTAGTTAAATGATTGCCTTATCTTCTAACATCTGAATTATGTTTTAAAGTTTAAAACATAACAATCTTTCGATCTTGTAACCACCCAACACAGATAGCTATACTGGAGGTTTGTTCGATTTGAATATTATTCATGCTTACAAATTTTCTTACCCATTAACATCAAAATAAAATGCGAAAAATGGTATTTGGCTTACATACATATATATCATTTCTTATCTGTCTGTTTTAAATTTGTAATGCCAAGTGATAATATAGTACTTAAAAGAGCGGTGGTTGATGGTAATTACGGTAACCTTATCTGATAGGATAGGACCAGCTTTGGCATCAGGCATGCAAATTTACGCAAAAAGATGTCTTTAACGCGGCCACAAAGATAAAACGACGAGTCTTTTTACTAACAGCGACATTACAACCAACTATGGTCAAATTATAAGAAAATTGTTTACGTGTCCTCTTCTTATTGGTTTATTGTCTGACTATTTTCATGTTACACTTATTGTGGCGTATCTCGTGAAATTGACACGTTGTAAATCTACTACTTTTTGCGTACTTGGATAACTTTTTTGTCTGGCCAATCGAATCTGTGCGAATTAAAAGAAGAGGCGCACAAATATTGTTGGGAAAAATATTCAAAAAGATTTTTTTGACTACGATTTTTTTGTTTCAAATTAGTTTAAAAACTCATCTATTAAGGACGCACATGGAAAACGAAAGAAACTCAGTTACCGATGGAAGGGCCAAAGAAAGGCCCAATCTGTAAAGACCATCACAATACAGGTCCATGACTACAAACAAAAAGCTTTCCTCAAGCAAGAATAGTTTTTGATAGTTTTTGATTTTGGCACTTCACAATCCTTCAGCTTTACTCCGTTCTTCAGCCATTCTCTTCTTGATCTCATGTGCTGCATTGAAAATCCCCATAGTTGGTTGGTTACACACAAAGCACTTCTTGTTCTTCGTGTGATGCTGCATCATTACATAAACAAAACTCTTAGTTTCACAAACCAAAAAACAGAATCATAATTGTGACTTAATTAAATTCACCATCATTACCTTTAAAGCACAATGCTCACAGAAGTAATGCTTGCATTTGGTGACAACTGGATCGACGAAAGGCTCTCTGCATATGAAGCAAGCAAAGGGCAATGCATCTTCGTCTTCGTCGCTGCTGTTGTCAGCGTCGTCATCTTCATCCTCAACTCCCATAGCTTTATTTCTCTTCCTCACTTTCTCTGCTTCGTCCCACTCTTTCTCTATCTGCCATCCCGGTTTGTAATCCCCACGGTCATGCAAGAACTTACAAGAATCTCCATATCCACAGTATCCGGTTTCTTTGTAATCCTTGCAAATATCTGGCTGGTAATCGAATCTAGCAGATACTCTGATATGAGCAGAAGCTCTTAATGGCCCGTGTGAACCTCCAGCTTTCTCGCTCGAGATTGTTTGCTCTCTTCTAAAACCAGCTTTGTGATCTGTATATCCATGAATTCCGGTATACAGCTTCTCATCTGAAGCCTTTTTTTTATTCCCTTTCAATGCTTCGTCTGCTCGTTTAAGAACCCTCTCCCGGATAGCTCGTGCATCTTGATTGAAGTCGGTTTCGGTCTCTAGAGTTGCCGTCGCTCTACTGTCGTTTTGAACCTGGATCTCCTTGGATGAATCGTAGTGAAAGACGGGTTTCTCGGGAGCTTCACTCGTCGTCGTAGCAGAGCTCTTGGATGGTCCAGAGGAGAAAAACAACTTGCTATCCGGTTTGGCAATTTTCTTTAGGTTGTGTAATATAGAGCTTTCGCTTTTCGAGTCTCCGTCTTCTTCATCTGCGGCGGCCGTTCTTTTCCTTATGTTTTTAGCTTTCGATGGCTTCTTGAAGAAAGTGCAAACTGAAAACAGAACAATGACAAATTTGAAAGGTCTAAATCTCAACCAGGCAACACAAAATTTACAAGAAACGAGAGAGAAGAAAGCATATATATGTACCTTGTTGAGGCTGAGAATCTTGCCCAGCAGGTTGAGATTCTTCTTGCTGAGATGTTTTGGGTTCACCAGAATCTGACATTTTCAGATAAAGACTGTGTAAAAACACAATCACCCAGTTGGTGTTACCTGCACAATGACAGTTTCCGATTAAAGTTAGTTCTTACTGATCGAAGAAAACCCTAGCTTTTTAACTTGACAGCAATTCCATTTACAGTATATACAGAAGCATGAAGAACACCGGTAACATATAATCCAGATATAAAAAACACAGTTCGAAAATTCCAGTTTAACCGAACCTACAAAATTTTGAATCGAAAAGTCCTTAATTGAATCTGGAATAAAAACCTCGACGAACACAGTAAGGAACAACAAGAGAGAAACGAACAAATGGATAGAAGGATATAATACCTTAAGCAACCAAAGGAATCCTCGCCGGTGAAGTACGTCGGGAAGAAGAACGACGACGCCGGTCGCGGTTTGCCGATCTGAGACAGAAAATCCGATGTGAAGGAATAAAAGGATTATGAGGTGAGGCGGTTGGTTAATTGAATCTGGATGATGGATCTAAATGGGCCCAATGTTCTTAATGGGCCCAATACTTCAAATTGACAACTTGTTTGTTTTTCCCGTTCTGACTTTGACCAAGTCTTCAACTAGTAAAAACTTTCAGTTATTTAATTGCATAAATTTCCATTTCCCTCTCTTTTGTCGGATACTTCACCAAATTTCCAGGAAAATACACAGACACAAGTAACCGCTGGGGTCTCTATTTCAGCGAGGGGACCAGTAGCGAGCTTGAAGAAGAAGAAGACCCAGTAGTAGCGAGCTTCTTAGTACTTCCGATTTCAGTTCATAGAAGGAATCTTACTCTCTCGCCGTCAGTTACTTCGTTCGAGGTAAGTTTCAGAGAAGTTTGTTTCCGATTTGCGTTTCGTTTTCCTGTTCATCTTTTTATTTTATTTTTAAATTATTTTGCTGTTTCTCAGAATCCAAACGATTCGATAAATCGGTGTAAAATATTATTCTTACCCGTTTCTCTTCAGATTTGACGGCCGTGGGGGTCGATTTATTTTGAAACATAGCTTTCTTATCTTCGATGAACAGTTATTACAAGTTGGTACCGTTTCGAATTATTGAGAAGAAGAAATGGGTAGGAATTAAAGGATTTGGTAATTATGTTAGGTGTAAATTGACTGATTCTATGTTCCACAGTTAGCCTTTGAAGAAATATATTTTAAAAACTCTTACTTGCTTTTTAATATTGATTTTGGGGATTAGTAATTCTTGTACGTAACCATGGAGAAGAATTCGTGTGGCTTAATTTTTCTTCTTTATTATAATTTAGGATTCGTCACACCGTAAGCGAAAGATCAGTTGAAATATCCAAGCTTTGGCTGATGGCATTTAGCCATGATAACCGTGTGAGGTTGGTTGGTTGAATCAGTCTTGTCTCTACACAGACGAATGATTTTTACAGTATCTTATTTGATGATTTTTTTTTGTTCAGGTTCAAAGATGCAGACAGATCATTAGCCTCTGAGTACGGTGGTGAAAGAAAAGCTAGACCTTCTTTAGATAGAGTTTTGAGGAATGTAAAGTGGGGATTTGAGAAAGGTTCAGAAAAAATCAAAACTTTCAAGAGGCCATTAAGTTTCCGTTCACATAACAAGGATACTAACCAGAGAGTCCAGAAAGAAAAATCTAGCGTTACACAGAAGAACATCATAAACCCACAGGGTTTGTTTCTGCAGAACTGGAACAAGATATTCCTCTTTGCTTGTGTGGTTGCTTTGGCGATAGATCCTCTGTTTTTCTACATCCCCATTGTCGATGGCGTGAGGCACTGTCTTACTTTGGACTCAAACTTGGAGATAGCCGCGAGTTTGTTTCGTACACTCATCGATGCCTTCTACATAATCCACATTGTGTTTCAGTTCAGGACAGCTTACATCGCTCCTTCTTCCCGGGTCTTTGGAAGAGGCGAATTGGTGGATGATGCTAAATCGATAGCCTTGAAGTACCTCTCTTCTTACTTCATCATTGATTTACTTTCGATCCTTCCTCTCCCACAGGTAAAATGACTACTTGATGTGCTTCTTCAAAGTGTCAGTGATATGACGAGTCGAATCCTCTGTTTTCATATGTTGCAGATAGTAGTCTTAGCTGTTATTCCCAGTGTCAAAAAGCCGGTCTCCTTGCTCACAAAGGACTACCTTAAATTTGTCGTAATTGCCCAATATGTTCCCCGGATTATTCGGATGTATCCGCTTTACACCGAAGTGACAAGAACATCAGGCATTGTTACTGAAACAGCATGGGCTGGAGCTGCTTGGAACCTCTCTCTCTATATGTTAGCCAGTCATGTGAGTCCCGGAACATCATGAGATGACTGAATCTTTATAAATGTAATGGCATTTTAGATATTGATCAAGTTTTTTTTTTTTTTGAACTTACTTACTTATTCAGGTGTTTGGAGCTTTGTGGTACTTGATCTCAGTAGAACGAGAAGACAGATGCTGGCAAGAGGCGTGCGAGAAGAGAAAAGGCGAGTGTAAGATTCAATATCTGTACTGTGAGGATAATCAAAATGTTAACTACGATTTCCTGACCACTTCTTGCCCATTTCTCGACCCTGGTGATATTATAAACTCAACGGTCTTCAACTTTGGCATCTTCACTGATGCTCTAAAGAGTGGGGTTGTTGAATCACATGATTTCTGGAAGAAGTTCTTCTACTGCTTCTGGTGGGGTCTGCGAAATCTAAGGTTTGGAAACGCATACAAACCATTCTTGAACACTTTGGTTTTGGTGTTGAATCTCTGGTTTCACACTTACTAGCTATAGCCAGTTTCTACTTTCAAAGGAGTCATCATTGCTCACCAGTTGCTTTT